>JAWLRI010000833.1:6215812-6252400 GCA_034781795.1 Crypturellus tataupa
TCAAATGACCCGGGGTGCTGGGCGGTGGCACACGTGCTAACTTGGTCTGCCGGGATAAATGTTGCTGCGAGGCAACAATGGGACCACTTGTGCCAGAGTAAGATGTGGAGGATTATCCAGATGTGTCCTGCGTCCCACTCCAGCTCGCTCTCTGTTTAAGGACAGGCAAGCAGGAGCTGCTCTGGTTGGTGGGGTTGAGTAGCCGCCATACCTTGGGGAGCTGCCCTCTCCATCCATCCCTACAATCGTTTTTCCCCTGTTTAGATCAGCGGACCCCACAGGCAGCCTCCTGGCACCGGCCACGCGGGACCAGGGCAGGAAGGGCCTCCCCTGCGCTCTTGCTTCCCGTGTCGTAAAACCACCTCCAAGCGCCGCCGGTGTTTCCTCAGCCACCAGCTGCTTTTCTCTCATTAAGGGGCTTGATTGCTCTGTCTGTTGAGCCTGGCACACCCATTATTTTTAATGAGGACTGTTATTTTCTTTGCAGGCAGGACATCCCTGTTGGCATAACTTCCAGCATAACTGCATCTTGCTAATAGCCAGCAGTAAATGTGCTCCATATATGTGTAGGCAAGCACAGGCTAGTGCTTACCAAGCATCCTCAAAATGTCTGAAACCTGGCTATTAAATAAAATGAAAACCTGAGTGCTAGCTCCCACCCCATGTTGTGCAAGTAGGTATGAGCATGGGGAAGGTAGGGGAAGGGTAAATGCATGTGTGGTTCCCTCCATTTCCTGGTGCTGCACGACACTCTAGGTGCACTGACATCCTTGCGTGCTCCAGATCTTCAGAGAACAAGGAGTTAGGAGCCCCCAGACAGGCTGTGAAGGTTATAGATTTCAGGCAGGGCAGTTCACAAAAGTCTCCGAGGGAAGATAGAGCAGCACAGGCGTGTGCTTGCTTAGCATAGCAAACCCTTCCCAGCCCTAGCCAGGGATAAATTGAAACCGGGCGGAGAGATAGAGGGACTGAGCATATAGACTGATATTTAGGGCATTTGCTTTGATCAAAATTTAAACAAAGGTTTCAGAGGAGAGTGTGCGAGTCCCGGTGTCAGTGAGGCAGCAGTGCAGGGGTCAGGGCAGTCCCTGGCTGAGCACAGGGCCCTGCACTGCCCACTGGCGAGTCCCTGCTCCCATGCCAGGGGTTGTTCTGCAGCCTTTTGCCTCACTGAACGTTACGATTTTGACAGACTTTTTTTTCTTTAAGATGAAAACCCCTTCTTGTCAAAAAATTCCCAACCAGCTCTTTCACTAAGACAATCAGCAACTCAAATCAAAAGAACTGTGATAACCCCAAACCTTAGGACTGAATTGCCTTAATTATATATTACACTTGATAGAGCAATCAGAGTTGCTTTGATTTAGGTTATGAATAGATAAGATCTGTGCAAAAGATTTAAAAAGTCATTCTATGCCTCTTGTTTTTTTCTTAATTGACATTACCTTGACATGCTCATGTAAAGTATCACATTCTCTCCCTGGCATGATTGAACTCCAGGTTGCTCACGGTTTTATCACTGTAATGGCAAATATCCCTTGTGTTTAGAGAAAAAAAGGCAGGAAAAAAATTGTCAGGAAAAAGAATATGTATAGGACTGTTTTTAATTTAGGTTTTCTGAATAGACCTTTATCTCAAAGCTGAAGTTTCTGCTCTCCTTTCAATACAAAAATAAAAATCTATTAGAATACAAAATATTTATTATAACTTTTCAAATCAAATTTAAATTTTCAGATTTCAAATGCATTCCTTTCTTTGAAAACAGCCTCAGTCAGATCCTTCCATTTGACTACAAAAGGATCTGAGAATGCCTCTGTTCAATGGGGAGAATAAGATTAAAGCCCTTTATGAGGACATAGTAGGTTCAAGGTGACAATGCATCATGAATTGATACCAAACATAAGTAGCATTAGAAATTATCACTAGGTCAAAGTAATGGCTAATAGTCTGCAAAACTTCTCTTTGCAAAATAAACCTGGTTTTAGTTAAACAAACATCAAAAAAAAGCTTTAAAGAAGAGATGCTGAAGCATCAAGAGAATGTTAAGCCTGACAGTAGGCAGTGACTTGAAAATGTATTTCTTTTATTCTAAGATGTGGTATTTACTATTTTCAAAACTGATCTCCACATTCAGTTGTGTCCAGCTTGCAGCTGCTAGTTAGATACATGAATTTACTTTGGACTTCCTCTTCCCTTCCGTCCCTCCTTGGGATCTGAGTGCTTATATATTTTCTGTGTTCAGCATTTCTGAGGCTTTCTCACATTTGGCACCCAGGTCTTACTGAAGCTCTGAAGCATGCTCTGTGTGTGAAACCACATGCACGTACTATGGCTATTTAACTGAGCAAACAAAAAGTCATAACAAGATCTTCAAAGCTGAAGTTAAAAATTTTAGGCTGAACAGAATATAAATTTTTATCGATGCAAGCAATTAAAAACTGAAGGAGCTTGCAAGGGATGTGGTAAAGTCTGTATCCCACAGCATCTTAAATACAAACTGGATGTCTGTCTGAAAGATTTTCTTGCTTTCAGCCACAAGTTGCTGGGCCTGATGCAGGAATTATTATTGGGTGAAATTCTACAGACAGTGTTAAACAGGAAGTTAGCTAATACATCAGACAATTACAATGGTCTCTTCTGACCTCAGAATCTCTCCAGAATCCATACATTCAGGCCTATTTTATTAAAAGCCAGGCAGGCTGTTGTGAGCAATGAGGTATTGCAATACTTCAAGGGTTCTGTGATAAAGGACTGTTGCCAACATTGCTGACTGTAGTCAGCATTTTCTGAAGATCATAGGAAGCGAAAATACTAAATAAGCATCCTTCCGATCCATGCACATTTCCCCTAAAACACTTGCTTCCAAGCATTTTTCATTATCCAGCAATTGCACACCTTAAAATTTGAAATAAAATATTAAAAATTAATATCTTCCACTAGGTTATGATACTTCTTCTCTGTCAGAGAGAATAGATGACTAGGAAATATTACTTTACTTTGCACACTAAGTAGAGACTCACATCTCTGTCCATACCAATCTCATCTGTAAAAGTCTGCTTGTGTAAGAGCACCGATCACGTGCCTAATCTGAAAACACTCAAAGGATCAGACAATTAGAAGGCTATCAGCATTAAAAATTTAAATTTTCATTCAGTTCAAGTATAAAAAAAAAATGATCACTAAAGACACCAGGGCCAGATGCCAAGACACAGTTTGTCAAGTGCTTTTAGACAGATCTAGGTCTAGTGTTAGCACAGTATGATTGGGCAGTTTCCTGCTTGCTGTTGCATTTGGTACTACGCTCATGGGCTGAATTCTGTAATTTGTAGATTTTTCTAGGACATGGGAAAAATAAAATTCTTTTTTCCTTTGGAAAATAAGGAAACGGAAACATTTTTCATCCTTTTAGAGCATAAAGGGTGGATAGGAAAAATAAAAAGCATATTTGGGAAAATATCAAATTTATATAGGAATCCCAGAAGTCTTTCCCAAGTCCTTCCCTCTAAAAAGTGCAGAAAGGCAAGTATTAAAATAGGACAGCACATTATTGGCTAGTCTTAGAGATGGCAGTCTGAGAGGAGTATAATTCAGCTCTGTGCTGTAACTGAGACCTTGAGTGGGATCCTCGTGGAAATTTGCCAGCTTCATACCCCAAGGGACAAACAGACATCAGAGATGTGTGTGGCTTTCCAGCACACTGTCTCTGGGACCTCCTTTGGTAGCGTGGTTGTGTAGGAGGTGTGAAGCTGCTGTTCCTGAACTTTATGTTTTCCTGTTTGCCAAAAAGGAGAATATTATGTCTCTGTTGAATGGCGCTGCTTTTTCTTTCCTTTTTTTTTTTTTTTTTTTTTTTGGAGTCACCTACCAGGAGACATTCTGTACAAAAAGCAGTTTTGAAAATGAACCGCTCGTTCCTTACAAAACCTAGAGTTGACTTCAAGGGACAAAATTTAGGTTCATATTTGCAACAGGAGGATTCCCCTTTGGCATCTTGAATGAACTTCTCTGAACTTTTCCTCAGCATTAATCCATTAAGTGCACTGCAATAAACCAGTAAAGAAAAAAGGTGGGGAGGGAATTCATTGGAGGCTACATGGAACTGTATTTAAAGAAAAGCTACTGATTCTTTCCACATACTGAATGACATTCAAGATTCACATGAGCATTCATTTTTACCTTAGACATTCAACAGGAATGTGCTGGCAAAATCTAGGTAGAAAAACTGCTGGAAAAAAAATGGTCAGAGATTTCTATTGTTCAATGTGCTTTTACTTTTCTTTGCTGTAGCTCTTCTAATTAAAGGCTATTACTCTGGCATTAGGGTGCTCCAATTTTACCTGAAATCAGGACTCTAAATACGACGTTTATATTATAAGGATACAATCTAAAACATATTAGCTCAGTGGTTGCATCCTTAAATGCCTACAAGTTACAGTATGTCAGAAAAATTGGGTTAAAAGGGTTCCAGAACTGAAGCCTAGTCAAAAGGAAACAGCGAGAGAGCTTTATTTTACTGCCTGCTCTGACAGGTCAGCGGATTTTGATTATGCAGTCAGATATGGTATTCATCCCCTTGATAATGAAAGGTGGGTGGCTGGTTGGAAAGAAAAAGCACGCAAGACGGCTCTCGGTCATTGTCTGCGCTATTTCTGGTAATCCTCCTTGCTGTCTAGCTCATGTGTTCAGGAAAGATTTGGGCCCGTGGGGTAAATGGAATTGAAATCTCTCAAGAGGAAAAAAACGATAAGGAAACAATGTGTGCTTGCCAGCGTTTTTAGGAGAAGATGTTTAACAAAAGGCGCAGGCTGTTCTCTGGGTTAGATCAGCGCCTCGCTGGCTCTCTTGAAACCTTGCTGCCTTGCAACGCCAACCAGAGACAACCAGAGACCTCTGCATGCCCCTTGCTGAAACTCTACCAGCTGGATCCGAATGGCCCGATCGAATATCCTAGTAACACAGATCACTCATCATTCAATAAATATACATGGTATTTACAGGGAGGTAAACCCTTAAACACATTTCATTTATGGTCTAGCATGGACTGTGAGAAAACATATGGTATAACTAGAAGATCAACTGCTCTGTAACATACTTTTTTTTTAATTTCTTTTTTTTATGACCCACGGAGCACCAAGATACATTTCCAGGCTCTCCTTCCCAGGCTGAGTCCCATCATGGGTGGACAGTGCCAATAAGAGTGTCATGCCGACTTTGCAGTTAATTCAGTAGAAATCTAATAGTTAAGTCAAATTCACATTACTGTTACAGCTTCTACTACTGTTATAATGACAAGCTAGCACACAGGCAAGGCGATGTGTAAGGAGAGCAAGATATTACCTTCAAGTAGATTAATGTGAATTGTTAAAATAAAAAATAAAAAAAGACAAGCTTTCAGACATAAAAAACTCGACTTTCTGACTACTGGTAGCACCACTGCAGCACTTCCAGCAGGCAGCCGCTCTTTCCTGTGGACCAGTTTCTGCCCCACTTGCTTCTCACCCTCTGGAAGGAAAATGTTCTGGCCTTCACGGTCAATGCATCAACAAATTTGACCCAAAGCTTTCTTGAGCAACCAAGAAAGACTGGAACACACATTTGTACCCAATTACACACTATTAGGAAATAAAGAAAAAGATCTCCACATCCTACGTATGAACAGATAGAATTGAATTATGCCAGACTTCAAAAGCAAGAAAGAAGCTGGCCAGTCAAGAAACAAACCATTCTCGTGTACTCCAAAAGAGCAAATCTGGTTGAGGTGGATGGTCACCCTCACTCCTTTCAGTGCCCTGGAAGCATCAGTCCCCTCGGTTGCACTTTTTCTGTAAAGTCAAAGACACGGCATGAAGATGCACTTCCCCTGTGGCAGCCTTTGGAGGCCTGTTAGCCATTTATATTTATTTGCCCAAATCTTCTCAATCATTTTTTACAGTTGTTTAGTTCCAATCACTCTAGACTGTGACATTTAATATCAAATACTCTTCCAGCATTCCCACATTAATAAATACAAACATTGAACCATCTCTCTGTTGTAATAATAATTTCTGGCATCATTTAAAAGTGCATATTATTATGCAAGTATTAAGCATTGGTACAGTTTGATGCAATGCTGGAATACATATGAGAAAACTAATTTACTTGAGTTGTAATATTAGGATTATTCCTCCATCTTTCGTGACTGATACTTCATCTGGAGAATGCTTAATGTTGTCTTGTCAATGAGTGTTAACTCAAATGAATTATCCCAATCTGGTTACTTTGTCCTTTTCTAAAAAACCCAAATTATAATGAAAAAGAAAAAAAATAAAAGAAATACAAACAGCATTGTAAACATGATACAACAATGCTTTGTAGATTTTTCTACTTTTAAGTCCACATCAATAGGCGATGTAACAATAGGAGAAGTCTCTGTGGGAGACCAGCAGATGAAATGAATGTCGAGCAGAGCCGTGGACTAAAATTTTTCTTTGCCCATATAATTGCATGCAGCCACCCTTGTGTGAAATCCCCCATCAGATTATAGGGTTTGTTGTATGTAAATTGAAGACTAAATGCTTCGTAGCACCTTTCAGCTCTGCAATGCTGGAAATGAGTTTTTTAATAGGAAATTAGATTAGTAATATTTTAGTCAACAAAAATGTGGAAAAATTCTACATAGACGGAAAAGTCATTCGTGCAAACTGACTTTAAAAAAACAAGGGTGAATAATTGTAAAATTCTGTATATTGCTATTCATAACAAAATCTGTGCATTATTTTTTTAAACACTGAATGAGATACGCAAACATAAATTATTCCACAGTCATAATGTAACTATTCTACTTTGCCGGCTTTAGTATTAACTGAGCTCATGGTTAGCAACAGGTTGCATAATTTATTGGCTTCTATTTTTAATAGGATTTTATACAATTCTAGAAATAAGAAACAATATGTGGAAAATTCTTACAATGAATTCAATCCAGATTATAAAATAGACTTTTGCAACCTATCAAGCAGGCACAAAAACAAGACTTTGTTTTTTTCCACTCCTTGCTAGGCTACAACTCACTGAATTAACCCTCTGCTGAATTTCAGAAGACAAGTAGAGAAAAGACATCCCAAACTTAAATCTTCTGCAAATGCAAAACTAACTCCTGCAACACGTTTGCCTTCTTTGATAGACCAGCTAGTTACTAGCAAAAAATCTGAATAGATTATTTCATTTGGGATTCATAAATTATCGTATTATTTATAAGCAATTCAGACGACAGTTTGTGCAGCCGGGCTGGGCCGCAGGGCAGTTTGCACCTACGAGCGGGTCACATCCCCACTGCACGCGAGGTGCTAGGCAAAGGCATTCCTGCTCCTAAGAGCCCACTGGCTCTTAATCCCCTGGCTACAGCTGCGGTATTACAAAGCCGTAAAACCCGCCAGGTATCCAGAGCAGGTTCTTGGGTCTCAGCAAGTCGGAATAAGAATGATGCCAGCGGGGCAATGAAAACTAATGTGTTCTCCAGGCTGCCAAATGCAAAGGTGATAACGGCTCCACGTCCTGGCAGAGCCCGCAGCTCCTTGAAATCTCATTCCTGCAGATGGATCTCCAGCTTTAACAAGTGTCCATGGGAACTTATTTCCTCTTTTTAGCAGATCTCTCCCTCCCTCCCCCTGCAAAGGCTGTAAAAATGCAGCCCCTGCGTCCTCCCAACCTCCAGCCATTATATGAGGAATTCATTTTAGCTAGCAGAGGTAGCGAGTGCCCAGCTACTGCTGGCTCCAGCAGACTGCTCAGTCCTTATCAATATATATTAGGAATATAACTAAACTGGGATTCTCGGGCATCTATTGCAAGAGATCTATATGAATAAAAATACCTAAAAGAAAGCAGCAACTGCCTGTCAGTGGCCACAACGCTGATAGCGACGGGCCCCGAAGGAGAAGCCTTGCTCACGTTTTACTCTTGTCCCTCACCCTTCCTTCCTTTGTTTATTTTGCTAAGTCTAACAAACAAGAAGCAGCAGATTAAAACGGGCCTCCTCAAGCTGTTTAAATCCGCAGCTGTGCTCCCTCTACCTCTGCCACTGCAGCTCTCAGCTCCATCCCTCCGGATAGACCCATGACCATTGCAGGCTGCAGGGAGATGCAAAGGGGCACTGCAGTCCAGGGCCAGTTCCCAAGAGAAGTGGGTCCTGGCTTGCTTCGGAAGGGCACAAACACCCCAGGCCCAGTCAGCTGTCTTAAAATCATGGCCATATGCTTTAAATAATTCTCTCTCTTTCTAAAAATTAAAGAAACAAAAATTTTGACAGTCTCTAGCATGAAGCAGGCATAAATATTTTTCAAAACTTTCCTTAACACTTTTTTTTCTTCTGACTCCTGGTCCTGATTTTTTTTTTTTGTATTTTATTCCAAAATAACTCTGCACAGTTCCTATAGCTGCACTGCACGCAGCGTAGAAATCAAAGCCATATTCTTTATTTTACTTTTGCATAATCTCAACTCAAGCTTCCATTCTCAATTTTTAAAATGTGATTAACGTGTAAATTACAAAAGATGACTCTGCTGCTGAGAACAGAAAATATTAAAATAAGGTTTCAAAGCTAAAGGAGAAACATCCGTCACTGGCAAGAAGAAGCCTAGGATATGAATGAATTCCATGCCATTAAGGGAAACAAATAAATGCAAGAGAATTAATCAGAAGATGTAAAAGAGACAGTGTGATGCTAATACAAAAAGAGAAAATATGTACGGGAGGGCACAAATCTATAACCATGTGCATCAAATCATCAACTGGAAGAAATGTTACAAGATATTTGAAGAGGATTTCTAGCTGGACATGAATTCAAGGCAGATGAATCCAATCTGTGCCTCTCTCTCTCACACATGTGCAAGTACACACATACACACGCACACACAATCTATTTTCATGAAATTAGTTCCCCATCCTGGATTTCTGACCCGCGTTCTTGCTCTGCTGAGTTAGGGCTGCATGTTAAAGTGAGCCTGGAAGGCCAGGGTGCGGTTGCACGAAAGCAGAAGAGAGGAGGGTTTCTCAGCACATACATTCCTGACGTGTCTCTCAAGCCTGACAAGCTGCACTGAGCACTCAGGAGCGAACAGTGAAGAAAGAGTTAGGTACAGCAAATAAAATTAGGAAATATTTTGAAGACAGACTTGCAAGCCAGGACATGCAATAGCCAAGATCACTTTCAGTCTCAACAACACAAGTTCAACGGTTTGAATTACTCAAGAATATCCCGTGTTTAGCCAACACTGCTAATCTGGCACATCTCCTCCTTGTCTGGCCAAGTTTCTTCCCTTCTCCTCCCTTCCCTTTGCAAGGTACAGCTAAGTGCAACATTACAGATGCCCGTGTAAGCAGAAGGACCATGAGCAGACTATCGGCAGCCCACCAAGTCACTCTCAGCATCGATCTGAATTTTGGGCTGTGGCTCTTCCTGATCGTTGACAGCAATAAATGGCCATTGTACTTTCTGACCATGCTCAGCTGGGCTCTGTGCCACTAGGGGCTGTTTTTGATGGCAGAGTTCTCAAAGACATATATTAAAATATTTGTCCCATAAAGTAACTCACTAAGGCTGTACTCTTGTTTCCAAGGAGGCCCTACAATGAGACGGGAAGTAAGCTTTTTTTAGAAAGGCAGCAGTCTTCTACATTGATAATATTAAACCTTCCCATGAAATTTCAATAGCATTAGCAAATTATTTTGATAAAATACCAGCAGGGTTTGCAGTCTTTTTTTTAGGGTTTCAATAGAGAAAATGCGTAAGCTTTACACCCACTGCTTTGACGCCGCAAGCTCCCTCGCAGTCTGTCCTGCGACCGCTCTTAAAGACGCTAATGGTACAGAGCTAATCTCGTAATGGTAATACGTCCACAAACAAATTACTGCAGTAATGTAGTTAGCTCAATTAACTTTTGGATCTCTTCACTATGCAGAACTAAAGGTCATTTTCTATTAAAACATCTCCCTCCCACTTCCTTATCACCCTTTGCAACTCATGAGAGTTAATATTAGAAATCCTGTCTACGCTATGTCAGGAAGAAGACAGGATGATGAAGCCCGAAAAAGACCTTATTCTTTGCTAACATAACACAGGCATTGCCCAAAGAGAACATCTGCCTTCTCTCATGAACACGTCTAATTATGGCAAATTGTTAACACCTTGAAGAGCAGTTTCGTACGAGGGTAAACTTTAACATATGCCATTTTCACACATAAAACATGCTGCACTTCATACTTTTCCAAGCATGTGCCCTTTTTCCTTCAGCGGTTTATCAGAGACCTTATTTTGAAAAGGGTTTCAACCTGTTTTCCATTCCTGGGGGTGCATTTTAGTGCCTATTTCCCCTCTCAACAATTCCCTAAAAACACAAGACTGTGGGAGCTGGGACCCCAGGCAGCAGATGAGCCAGCAAGATCCGCGAAGCTGCAAACACAGTTAGTTCCTTCTCACAACTGCGAGTTGCTAAAATTCGGATCATGGGCAAAATCCTGCCGTTCGTTCACGCGGGCCGCGCAAGCTGCCTGTCCCCCCTGCAGCTCCCACCTCCCTGCCCCTTGCGATCCCGCTCTGGAGTCACAGGGAACAGTTGGACACTGAAATCGCCATGGCAACAGACCGGTGCCAAGCACGTACCGCACAGTGACTGACATCCCCGTGGTGTCCGGCAAAAGGCAAAGCGAGGGGAAACGGGAGAAAAGCAGGAACCGCACGCAGCACCGATGGCGCAAACAGACACCTCCACTCACCCCGCTCTGGCCTGCGGCTGCCACAAGCTCAGCGGCTGCCGGGGAGCAGTTTGGAGAAGGAACCTTGTAAACGTCTCAGGTGCGGTTCAGAATAACACTAGACGTTTAACCGAGCATTTCTTTACCCCCGAGGATAACCTTCAGGTGTTTGGCCAGACTATAAATCCTTTATTTTCTGCTTTTGGCCCGTGTTTATACGTGCTCACAGAAAGACACACGCAAACCATTAGGAACAGGGCAAAATAACATCTGTTGAATATTTTTCAAAGCAATGTCTGTGGCAGCTCTTGTAAGGTTCGATGTGCGATAGGAAGACGAGGATGGAAACAGCCTTTTATTCTAAATTTCATATGTACACGGAAAGCCATTTTACACAGTCTTGGAAATTCTGCATAAAAGAGCTATTGTCGTCCAATGTCACTGTGCTTACATTAGTAACAAGTTTTAAACATGGAGTACATTATTAACAACAAAAACCGTTAACAAACAGGCATAAAAGACACAGGTACGTGTGCTGATATTTCACATATATTCTAGAAACAAGTTGGCGCAAACATAAAATGTGCCGGTAAAAAAAAAATAGGCATATTTTCAATCACGCAATACATGATTTTCTTTCTTGCTTTCTTGCTTTCCACTTTATACAAGATATGCTGAGATCCACTCTCAAGCCTTTTCACATCAGGATTTGCAGGCACTTCAGCAACCCAGCTATATTCTTACAATACATGTTCAGACCAACAAACATAAAAACAGCTGCTGCAAAAGAAATTCTCATATCCCATATGCACATTCAAATATTACTCACTGTTAGAGCAAGCTTTTTAGTTTCAGTTATTTATGGATACTGACAGGTTTTCAGCATGATGTGTAACAGTTTTTCTCCACTTATCTCTCATTCATATATTTAAAGGTTTATTTTTAATGTAGTATCACAATGCAACAATACAGCATACGGAAGCACAGGGCAATTGTCCACAAAGCTTCACAGATTGTAAAAAGATTTCTTTTTCCTCTTTTTTTTTCATTTTTTTGATCTAAAGAAAGTCTGATTTCATTCACGCCTGGTTTAAGTTCGCTCCCAAACTTGCCAAAAGAAAGACAGATACATACAGGATGATGATGGGATGAACACCCGCCTTCTCCTTTTCCGGGACACAATTGTTACAAGAGTAAATTATTTAAAATAAAATTAAAAAAAAAATCAGAACCCATTTGTATGTTTGTTCATGATTCTCCAAATTTAATGAAATAATAAAATATACCAAATGAGGTCTCGGATGCAACTGCATTTATAAATATAAACCTCTCTCTAGTTACTTGATTTGTAATGGGTTGTGTATTAAGATATAAGGCAATTGTAACAGGATTCTCAGAATAACTGAAAGCCTAATACTATTTTGTTCGTGAGTCATGATAAAGGCTTTTTAATAAGCTCAGAGTGGGGGGAGAGAGAGAGAGAGAAAAACAGTGCATATGTGCATAATAGGAGAAGGATATTTTTTTCAGCATACAGACTCTTAAATATTGATCAACAAAGACTGGTAATGAGTCCACCATAAAACATTTTCGAGTTGTGAATCAGAGTAGAACTAAGCCTTATCCACTCGAGAATGATATGTAACATCCCTCCTGACCCGAGAGAAATAAAAAAGGACATGTCAATGCTTAATTCAACCTCAAATTCATTAACTTTATGCCACAAAGCTGTATGTTGGTATAATAACTCACTGCAAAGTAAAACACATTACAACAAATCCTAGTAATAAGCCATTGACTACTACTGCACTGGGCTACAAGACATGGTAACCAAGGGAGACATGTCGCTCCCTTACGCTATGATTGTCAAATGGTGGAAAATCCTTCCATGAACCCAACACTTGAGACAGAATGGCAAAGACAAGAGGCCCACCAGCTCTTTGCCCATATTGTTAAAGGCACTGAAACAGACAATGGGTATACTCCTTAGTACCATCAGTTTAAAAAGTGTTCAAAATAGAAGTCTTTGTATGAAAATGTTCCTTATTGCGTGATAACTTGATCTTCAGTTTCTTCAACTCAAGAATAGAACGGTCTTCCCTTTTCTGGTGTTTGTAATCTGTTCAGCCTGGCTACCTGAGATGGTGAAGGCGGTACATCTTGTCTGAAAGGACCTTTAGGTGGGGTATAATTAGGGTCCTGAATTTTCTTATATGAGTCATAGTTGCTAGGTCCTTCAGAAGAAGTTTTTTTTTTCAGCTGTTGTTCTTTCCGTCGTTGCTCTTGCCGGAGCAGTTCTTGTGTTTCTAGCATAACTCTGGCATTGAAGCCATGTCCTCCCATATAGCCGTTCCTTGATCCCTGATAACTGGAATATCTGGGGTTTTCCTTTGCAGTCTGGAATCCTTCACCAGGAGAATAGCTCTGCTCCCAGGAGTCTTGAGATACAGAACTGGCATTTTTTCTGCTTTGTCTGAAAATAGAAATGGAAGACAGACACACTTAAGACAAACCTTTTGTTTACTCTTCTAATGCTACCGATGATAGTCCCTGGAAAGGAAGGGCACTCCTGCAAGGTGACCACTTTTCTCCCAGTGATATCATTCTCAGTAAGACATCCTTTTCTGCCCCAAGGAGGACCTTTTCTCTTCTGCTTGGAGAACCTCTATCCTATAAAGCTGAATTATATTTCTATGTGCCCTCTCAGGAGGAATATGTTGTGAATACACAATCAGTGCTACAACAGTCACTGAGCTCTCAAGAAAAAGTGCAACAATTCAGCTACAAACGATGAGAAACCATACAAAATTCTGTTCTTTTAAGCAACCAGATAACAACCAGCAATTGTAAAGTCACTTGTGAAAGATTTGGATCTAGACTTCCACTTGATTAAAAATGCAACAGGCAAATCTTTTAAACACTTGCTCAAAAGCTGCACAAGGCAGAAGATAAAGTTTATTATTGATAGCTAGTTTTACAGATGGGAAGTTCATCTTCCCCACCCCAAAACTAAGGAGCTTCGTGTTAACTGAGCTGCTTCCAAGTTTACTATAAATTTTATAAAAGAAAAAGCAGAGATAACATTTTTTTTTTCTTTCTTTCTGGCTCCATGGAATAGATATATAAATCAAATACATATAGGAATTACAAATAATTCTTATCTCTTTTCACAACTCACTACATTATTTTGAAGCCATATTATGGTTTTGAAATACCGTTAATTCACTATCAAAATGCTAGATGCTTTTACAAGTTTAAAATAAGATTGGGGATGATAAAGTAGAACAATTTTGTGCACAGTGAAAGAGATTCAAGAGATACCCTTTCTGAGATTAAAATTAGTGTGCAAGAATCAAGCAGTAAAACAAAATATATTGCAACATTAATCAATAGTAAATCTTATAGTTGTGTATATGTGTCTGTTCTTCATGTCAGAGCACAACATGACTCAATGTGGCCTCATCCAATGAATAAGTAGTGGAGAGATAGGAAGCCCAGAGAATTCTTGTACCATTTATAAAAATAACAAGTCACTAAATGTTTTTGCAATTGTGCTTTCACATATACAACTTGAAAATAACCATATCTACTCTTTTTCAGAATATATTTTGAGATATCTCTGATAATCTGGATAAAAACCGGCGTTCAGAATGATGGCAAATTATTGTGGCATAAATTATAAATTCTTATGCAATTGTTATAGCTCTTGTTGTTATTCACATACCCTACTTTGCCAAAGAAACAATGTTTTGGAGTCATGTTTTATCATTTCCTGGAACATGAGAAAACTGAATGAACCTCTGTAGGCTACGAAACTGCCAGGTTTCTGATCTAAAGCAAGATAAATTTTAAATACTACAAAATTAACTTGGAGTTGAACATTACTTTTAGAGTTTCACGGGGGACAAGATGATGACTGGTTGGACTGATTTAATTTAATGTTTTATTGTTTTCTGGTACTTGTTCAAAATTAGTTGGCCCACTTTCACTGTCTTTCTGGGAAGATTCCTTAAAATTGATTAAAGAGTTTATTTGCCTTCTGTGCTAATGATTTAAATTTACATGGGAAAAGAATGAGGCTTCTACAGACTAAACAAGATGAAAAGCAGCAAAGCTTAACAATGAAGACAGCATGCAAACTTTAATTATGAACAGTTTGGAAAGCTGAACACCTTGATATCCTGCTTTATGGTTGGTGAAGCTTGGTATTCACAGCTCTCAGCTTTACCACAAGCTCCCCAGAACTCCATCTACTCTCAGCATGGCACAGATACCACTGCTCGAAAGCATTGGTTAAGCCATCATTAATTACTCATTAACTAGTTCATTAGTCATTTCTCATGCTAGAGAATATATTTTTAAAGTTCTCACTCATTCTTTTCAAAAAATAAGCAGTTCTGTGGCTCACAGAATTATTGTCCAAATTTCTTGTTTGTTTTCTCCTTACGATTATGAATTTCTGCCACTGGAACTTTATACTGCAACTGACTGAAATACTAGAGGTTGAGCAAACAGGGAAAGTTGGTCTTAGGAATCATAGTTTTGAGATTAAAATGACCAATTGTGTTCCAACTTAAAAACCACACATCCACATTAGCATTGACGTTTTTCTACACAGTTAATGCATTGCTGATATAAAATTTAAAGAACAAGCAAATATCTATATGCTAGCAAGGTTTAATAGAGTTTTTCAGGAAAATAAATATAGCATTTATAGAGTTAGTCACTTCACAGGTAATCTACAGATGAAAAGCAAAGAAAATCTAAAGATTTTCAAAGTAACAAATCAACATTATTGTTATAAACAGAAACACAGTAACTTTTAAACTTTTTTATCTAATTTCAGACTTAAAAATTCAAAGATGTTGGTAAGGTTCACGATATGATAGCAGTGATTATTAATCTTCTATTCATTCCAAAAAAATAGTGATGGTGCGCTTTTTACCATAGTTATGGTAAAAAAAAAAGTCACAAACCACGTTTTCCCAAAGGACAAAAGTTAAGACAACCTTGTCTGGAAAGAACAACTAAAATCAAGGGAAATTTGACATCAAGTTGCAGTGTAAAAGTTTCTGCATTCAACCATTGCCATTAAGATTTGAAAACAGACAGACTATTAGTACAGTGTTTAACTATAACAGTTCTCCAATTGATGATTCAAGGTAGATACATTTCTTTGTAATTCTTTAAGATCAATATTAAGTAAAAGATATGTTACCAAAGTAGGTCATTTTAAAACCTATGAACTTTTACAGATTTCTTTAGAAAAATCAGCATGTTATTTTTCATCATTCTACTGTTAATGACTCACTAACTCAGAAAATCTGGAGGCCTCTGAGCTTTGAATTGAATTTCTCAAGTCCTTATTCTTTTGTTTGAGGTCTTTCTTGTTTGTTTTTTTTTTTTTTCTTGGTAATTTATGACTCTGTATCAGCATCACAAGGATAGATAAATTTCTACCTAGTAAGGAACTAGGCGAGAGAAAAAAAAACAACCCGGCATGTCAAAGGGGGACAAGAGGGGACAACTCATGTCATGCCCAGGAGACTTCTGTAATTGCAGAAACTGAAACTGGATGGTGTCCCACAAAGAGGAGCTTTGTTTTAACGTCTCAATTCTGTTGTGTGCCGTGTGTCTTCAAATCCCACTGAAATCCACTGTGAACTAATTCTCCCCAAGTAAACAGCTCCCACATGCTCTCACTTAAGGAATTTTATGCCTCTTCCACACCGAATACATTCCACCTTATATCAATGCTAAACAAAAGTGTCTGCACTAAGCACAACATTTTCCTCCTACAAATGAAATTAGCTGCAGGCTCCCATACGCTGAACAGCTTCAGACAGTTCCCATACCTGGGTAATGAGCTGTACTGCCGCTGAGCTTGCTGGAAACTCTCTCTTTCTTCTTGCCGCTGCCGCTGCATTTGAACCTCTACTGATACCGAGTGTCTGCCACTCTGCGAGTAGGTCTTGGAGCTTGGCTAGAATATGAGAAAAAGATGTCTTAAAACACAAAATTATCCAAACAAAAAAGGCTAGCATTTAAACTGCTGTTGTATACACACAGGCCTCTTTCTATCACCATGCAGTTCTAGTAGCTCTTTCATAATAATTACATTAAATTCTGATCCAGAATACTCTGTCCCCCATTACTGCTTCTGCTTCTTACCTATCATTTCTGAAATGCTTCAGGAAAATCAAATGAAATCAGTGGAACAGATCCCCAGCCAATGTATTTTGATGTGGCTAAGTTAAAGAGAGCATTTACACACCCCAATGAGAATCTGACTCAAGTTGACCATTTTTAGAGAAATATGACCTATCCCTCATCATTTTGATAGTATGAATTAACTATAAACACAACCAAATTAGTATTTAAAAAAAAAGGGAAAGAAAAGTGTATATGAACTTTTCCTGTTCATAATTCATGGGGAATTGTTTCTTTAAATCTCACCAGCACTCATGTGATGCTCTCCCCTATTGGACCATCGTGTTTTTCTGTTGGTCCACACATGCATCACATGGTTTGGGGACACATAATGGGGAATCCTGTACCTCAGACAAGGATTTTTGGAAATATATTAACTAGGCAGCAAATGGAAACATTGGACAGCACATTAAGAGCCCCTGGTAGCGGAACAACTCTGCAGGAATATGGAGCGTTGCCAGTCAAGATCTGGTAGAACAGCTGGATCCAAACTTCAGATTTGGAAAAAATTTACCTTTATAAAGACTTCATTTTTCATTGTTTCACTTAAAAAAATAAAAATGTGTTAACTCCTCTCTTAACATAGCAGTTCTACTAAAAAAAAAAAAAAAAAAAAAAAAAAAAAAAAAAACTTATTTCAAGTCATGAGAGGTTAAAGAGCCTAAAGACTCCAGTGGGGCTGGCAGTGAAACAGCTTGTATCAGACATGCTTTTGTAAAAGCACTTTTTGCCTTTTCCCATCTACCTTTCCCTCACAGGGAGGACCTCTCTTGTTTTTTGCTATTATAATTTCTGCAGCAGACAGATCTCATAAAGGCTGACAAACATCTGAAAGATAAAAGCCTTTTCAAAAGCTTCTCACACCTGAAGGCATGTATTAAAAACCAGAAAGTTGTCATCCATGACACAAACTTCTTTGACTCACCATGTAGTCAGGTACTTGCAAGTAGCCCGAAACACAACCTGCACAAAACAAGTATCTGGCTCCTACAAACCTCATCTCCAATAACAACATACTTCAGAAGGAACATCAGTCAGGACTCAGAAGTTAACAGCTAAAATTTGGTGAGCAACTGCCTTCCCTGTTAGTGACAGATTATTGCACAAAAGGATGAGAATGTGAAAGCAAAAGTGGGGAGAAAATTTAAGAGAATCCTTGATGCAGCAACATTGATGTCTGCTGTAGAACAGACTGTTCTGTAACAGTGCAACAAAGCGGCACTTCTAACGAAAGATGTTTGAATGAAGTATGGAACAGTGAAGGAACAACTGCAGAAAACAGACTCGTGCTAGCCTTATGGGAAATTCCTTGAGACGTGTATATCCACATCAAGGACCCCGTGGAGATCTCCTGCTTTATTAAATAAGAGCTACGCATACAGAGCAGCAATTTCAGTTATTGCATAGGTCAACATTTCTAACTTTCCTGACTTTATCGAGAGTCTTCTGGCATTTGGTACTTTATTGAAAGGCTCAGCTTATGGAAGTGAGCAGTCACCTGAAAATCACAGAATTTATTTGTGAATTCTCTCCAGTGTGGTTATAAACAGCTTACTGAGAATCACAGAGAATCCTAGAGGTTCCCATCTCAACCTCTCCATAAGGAATAAAAATATCTAGGCTAAGATTTTAAAGCTAATCTCATCATTTCATGGGTTCTACTGTAACAATGTTGGAAAATCTGCATATAGTTGGAAGCTGCAGTTATGTCAAATATAGACATGATATCGAAGTTGCTTCTCTTTATTTGAAAGCCCACTTTTTTGTTTTAGTTCACTGTAAATAGATTAATGGATTCTACAGTACAGAGAATGGTTAAATTATCAAACCCTTGGAGCTAGAACGTCTGATACAACACCTAGAAGCTGCTGATAAATTTAGGCTTATGCAAGAAATTAAAACATAAAAATTGAGGTCCAATGAATATTTGAATCTGTAAAGACAGCTGAAATAGGATGACAAAAGTTTTGAAAGCACTAATGGACTAGGAAGGAAGTGAAATCAAAACTTTGCTGAATGAGAGTTTTGTTTAATGCAAACATTAACCAACCGTTAAATACCAGGGGTTAAACACCATCATGCCTGTACCAAGCCCTGTGAAACCCGTGTTTGAAATTATTAATTCTTAGCAGTCAGGATTGGATTCTTAGTAGTTCACAAGGATTTTCATCTTATAGACAACATTTCTTATTTGTGAGGCCTACGGCAAACATCTAAAATCAATCATCTCATTTTCTGAACTTATAGTACTGTCCTGTTAAATTAAGTGGATTTGCAAAACTTCTTAACTAATCTGAAAAGATGTTTATTTAGACTCCTGTCTATACTCTGTTCACATCTACAATATCCTATTCAAATAACAGAATCTGCTGTCGGATTACAGGTATCCAAAAATATGACAATGAGACATAAAAACTCTCCCCCATGTGTAATCACATAACTCATAACATGGCATATATACACACAGACAGGTACATTCAACAGTCTTTGTAATGAACTTCAACCTCTTCTCATTAAAAGCCTTGGTGATACCATAATGAATGTCCTTGATATATGGCTCTGATGATATAAAGACTTAACACATTACGTTTTGTATCCTGGGCTCATTCAGAAAAAAATGCAGGTTTCCACACCAAGGACCGTGATTTATCTTTTCAATATGTTTTCAATTAAATGAGTCTAAAATAAAAATATTTATATCCTAAGCAACCTTAATATGCAAAAGCTAATTTGTATGCTTTATTTTGATTTTCAAAACATCATTTTATGCCTATAGAAAATATATAAGCACACATCTCTATACAGTTGTATCATATTTATGTGAGCAAAAACTGGAGAGAATTAAAAAAAATACACAGAGGAAAAAAACTATTTTCATATCCTTTATCAACAACAACAAAATGATGTATGAGTAATGCAACACATGATAATTTTAATGCTGATATAAACTGGGTAGCACAAGGCTAAGTACAGTTATAACAACCTTTTGAAGCCACCCAACAAACCTGGCAACAGCTCTGTTTTAACAGTACAAATTGATAAGAACTTGGCCTTGTTTGCAATGAGATGTATGACAGGCACTGACCTTTTAAATCAGGATGTGGTCAAGGCCACAGTAACAACCAAGGCTGCATTATACAAGTAAATGTATGTCCATGTCTTCCACAATACATTTAAGTGGCAATAATAGTTATTGCATTCAGCATTGTTAAACAATATTCTGCTTGCAAAAATATGAAATTAGACAGCTCTCTTCTCAAAGAGATATTATTTTAAAAGCTTGACTGCAAAGCTACAAGTTCTACAGCTTTCTCTCTTTTATCCAAACGACATTGTTTTCATTTTGCACAGAAGGTACTCCTGGGTCATGGTGCATTGATCATCACCACCCACAATGGCAGCAGGTTTTAATGGATCCTAGCATGAGGAAAACATTAAACAAACACTAAGACTCCTTTGCATGTGTCTTCCCACCATCGCTAACGCACAGAGTTCAACCTATGGGTCAAGATGGCAAAAGAACAAAAGGATGAAGCTCCCTCCTCCCTCTTCAAGCAAAACAGAGTCGACTCAGGGACCTGCTTTCCCTGCCAGCTGGGACACGTGCCCCGGAGGCTGGATCCCTCCTGCTGCAGCACGAAACTCCAGGCACTGCAGGGATCCAGGCTGCAGTGCCACCAGAGCAGGGAATGTGGGCGTCAACTGGGCCACCACATCTGGAGATCCCCGGAGATAGTCTAGATGACCACCTATCTCACACACCTATCTTGCAGCCCACTCTTGTTGGGCGAAATAGAGAGAAATGATTATTCGGACTCACAAAGCTTCTTGAACTCCACATTCAACCAAGTTTCAAGTCCAACTGAGAATCTGGGCATAACCTCCCACACCAAAAAAATCTGTGATTCTTATGGTTTATAACTAATTAGAAATAATACATTTATATGACCTTGCCCACTTTATGTGTAAATACATTTGGCAGAGAAGATAGGCAATCCAATAATGGTATAACTCAAAATCCAGAATGATAAAAAACATTCAGCGTTTCTGGGTCCTTGAAAACTATTTTTATTTTTATCTTTTTGTTTACGTTGCTATGGGGGATAGAACATATAGCAATGTCTTTTAAAAATAATTGCCAACAGGTGTATATTAATTCAAACACTGCATAACCTCATTCCTTTCTTTATCTTGCTATGGTGTACATGCAGGAAGCTGTGCTATAGAGCAGCCTGTGCTATTTACCTGTACTGCACACGCCTGTGAGCTGTAAGCATATTTGTTTATAAAATGAATATATTGTACTTCTTTTTTATATTTTTCATCTTTATTGTTTGTGTCTCACAGAAATTGATTGAAATTGGTGGGGGAAAGGAATTTAAAAATACAAAATGTCAAAGTAAGGGTCTAAATCTTGTCAAGAAATACATTGCATTTCATGAAAACCTTCCCAGGTTGGATATAGAAGAGAATTTGCTTACACTAATGAAGAAAAACTATCTGTGGAGAGGACGCCTGCATAACTTTGGTTTGAAAGAGGTCAGGCAGGAGAAACAAAAATTTAGCTCCAAAAGTAAAATGCATCCATTCTTACGCTCAATTAGATGTTACCTAATATCTTGAATTTAAAATCCTGAAAGAGACTCTTGATATGGGTTCATAATAAAAAGAATTAGTATTCCATTTTTCTCCCTCATTAATGGGTTGAATATTTCTACATAATTTATAGCCTGACACACACTTTGCAAATTTTGTTTCAAATATAGTCTCTTATTCATTTTCCCAAGTAGAAATAATGTGTAACAGCTGAAGATGCAGTGATAAAAATCAGGCTTTTCTGTTTTGCTAAAAGAGTTTTAGATTATTTAGAATTCATTATGGCTTTGAATATGGCTAATGTTATGGTTAACATTTGATTACAGAGGTAAGAAATGAGTACCATAAACAGATATAAAAATAAGATTTTATTTTTTACATCTGCCTTAGAGACAAGAAAAAAAAAATCTATGTAACAACAAGCAGCAAGAAAACAAGCACAAGGCTTAAACTAGCACTTATCTATCAAGCCATGGTTAAGTACCTTATTAGGATTTCTGGAGTCTTTCCTCTAAGAAAATCACGCAATTATTTACCTTTCATAACCTTCTGCATGTAATTAAAGCTATAATTAGATGAGTCACATAGTAAATTTAGTTTTGACCCAGTCATCTGTTATCTTAAAAGAAAATCTTTTCATATGAATCCTAAATATGTAAAGTGGAGTTTGCTCAGCTGTTCTCCTGATACCAATTTTCTCCTATCATCCAAATAGATTCAGCATGACTGCAGAAGAATGTATTTGTAAAGGGAATTTGTCACTTTGCATTTTTAGCTTTGAGTTTTGTATTAAAAATGAAGGAATGAAACACCAACTTTTTATCCCTCCTGAGTCTTTGTGTTTTCTGATAGACAGGGTGGTTCTAGAAGCAGGACTGGCAAGTAGCTGTAGCATTTTCAACTGATCTAATATGCCATTTCTTTAATTGGATTGCTCGCTCCCTTGACATTTAGGGCTATAATACTGTGTTTTTGTTATTGAAGGTGGAGATCTGTTAATTAAGATGTGACTAGGCAAAAATACAAGATACAGAACAAATTACAATCCAAATCCCCTGACCCCAGGACTGGTGCAAACAGTGATAAACCTCAGCAGACCCAACACTTACTTGCGCAGAAAAGAACAAAAAACAGAGACACAACTTTGGTATTGAACAGAAGCACAAATACCAAAAGAATCTTGCATTGGTAGAAAAAAAATATCAAAAAAGCACCAAGACCCTCAAAGATTAGCAGATACAGCGTGATTCCATCTAGTTCTATATGCTGGGATGTACATTTCTGCAAATTCTGACTGGAATTAACGCCAGCAGGCTAAAAATGGATTACTTATATTTTATGCATTTTTCTATTTATTCCTGTGCAATATCAAGCATACTGTATTGCCACTGTAAACCTCCCTTTACATCTTTTTTTGACAAATTATTTTTCCCAAAACATGCCATGCAGAGAAAAACAAAAATAGAAGCCCAAGAAAGTTACATTAAAATAAACATTTCCATAAAACAACCATTTCCATAAAGCTTCAGCTCAACTACAAAACTACTGTATTTTAGAGAAGTCTAGATGATGAGACAGCTTGTTGCTTAGACCTTAACAGCGTGTCATTCAAATGGCCTTGGGCAGCAACATTACGCTGTTCAACAGCCGGTGCCATCTCGTCCCAACATTATCACATTTTTTTTTGTGCCTGTTAAGCTGTATGAACAGTCCCAGGCTGTCAAGTATTTTGTTTATTGGCAGGCAAATACAGCTGGGCAGAAAAGCCAGCTCTGTCCCACCGCTCGGCCATGGAGAAATAACCTTCACTTGATGGAATCAGCCCAGCGCTGGCGGGGCTGCTGCTGGACCCGGTGCCAAGGTACCGTTCGGGTCAGCGGGATACAGAGCGCTGCGATCCGGAAATCTGCCTCTGGACCGTGGAGGACACAGAGTGTATTGGACGTGGGAAGCTGGACTCCTGTGTCGCAGGCCAGCCATGGTGGACTGGAGCTGGTGACAAACACAGCCTCATTTTGATAATATATTAGTGGGTTCCTGAGCTATAGCGCGCCTCTGAATATCCTTAAAGCTGCCAGATTTCTATCAGTAACCATTACATATGCTGTAAGCTTTATATTCATATGTGCTTTCTTAAGGTAACCAAGAGCCCCACATCATATCAGCACTTTGTTCCCTATCCCCAGCCCTCCCATCATCCTGTTAATGAGAAATGCAAACCACTTATCACCTCGTAGCACACACTTCTCCGTGGATGAAAGACTGGGTTTGTCTTTCTACCTAGGCCAGGTCAGAGGTGGCGGCTGCCAGGCGGCTCAGAGGCAAGGCTGGACGCAAAACCTGCTCTTTCTGGGGGCTGCACACGCCATCTCCCCCAGGTGAAAACATATTTTTCAGCAGCGGCCCATGTACAGGTGCACTTTTCACTGCTGTGGTTTATGACCAACAGCTTACAGATGGAGAAGACTGAAAGGAGGCTGATGAATGTATCCCAGTATTTTCCTGCGTATGTGTTATAAACCATTTTTGCATTTTTTTCTGTCACTGGTATTTATTAATACATCTGGATCTGTTTTGAGAGGGTGTCTTAACAAAGTCCATCATCTTAGACTAATATGTTAAAGTAATACACAATACTTAAGAGAGAGCGTTATGGTTCCTTAATACCGAAATTACTGTGAACCATTGAAAAGGATGAGATCATTGCTTTATCCTTTCCAAGCATCGTGATCTTGCACGGCTGAAGTAGATGACGGAAAAAATAATAATTCAAAAAACTCTGGGCCAATTTTTTTTTTTAAAGTACGTGTCTAAAATATAACATTTGGTCACCTAGGTATTTAACAACAGAGCAGCTCCTACAAAAGAAACAAAAAGCTTCAGAATTAATATTAATACATTAAGCTGAATTAGTCACTTTGAACTCATTTGCATGATCTGCAGAAGGGGAGTAAACAGAGAGATCCCATTTGTTTGAATAAGAGAAAAAGGAAAGGTCAATGTTCTGACCCACAATTTAGGAAATTATTCCATTCCTAAGGTAATCAGCCTGTCATCCAAATAATTCCCTACTTGCTCATTACAAGAAACTATAATAAAAGCCAAGTTGCCTGTCTAAAGTTGCTATGGCATTTAGATATACAACAATTTGGCCCATGACCTTCAGTAGTTAAGTTCCCAAGTCTTCAAGAGTGCAAGTTTTTCTCATAGACAGTTTTCCCAAGAACACCACTCAAATCTCTCATCTGGAGACTAAACAGCAGTTGATATGCATAATGGAAATTACCTCCCACACCCAACCCCCTCTCTTCCAAAAGCTCTTGCACTATAACCGAGATGAGCTATCACATTATCTTCCCCACATTAAATCAAAAACATCTGGTAATAAAAAATGTTTATTTTACTTAGCCAATTTCAAAGCAGGGTAGAGATTTCTAACATGGGAAAAGAGAAATCTATGTCCTGGTACAGCTGAGCAGTGTGAGGTCAGTTAGGGATACATTTACCTTTATTCCTTTCCATGCTGCATGTTAAAAATATCACAGTTTCAAATGGGTGAGTTTAGGACAGACAGGAACACAAAGATTCAACTGAAGTCAAAAAATCTTTGATATCCACCAGTATAAGCAGACAGATACAACATTCTCCTTATGGTGTTACCTAATGCAAGCATTCTAGAGTTGTGAAAATATGTACTGATGTCATGATATCGCTTCTGGGGCATCGTGGAAACTGTCTTTACAGTGGAATTAAAAAAAATACAGTAAGATATTTGTCACATACTTAAAGGATCCTAATTTAGGATAAATTTAGGATACATAATTGATTAAAAGGAAACACTGATTCATTCAATTATGTTAAACAAGATAAGCACATGGATTTACATAATTGTATCACATCGCTGGATCAGATTGAACAAGATTTAAATGATCAATTAGGACATATTCTTGAGACAAAAACTATTTCAGCTAATATAAGTGGCAAAAGGAGCATTATTGTGAAATATGCTATTATGCATTGCTCTTCTTTTTTACTGTGAAAATACACAATTCCTGCTCTTAAGGAAAAGTACTGTTCACAGTGAAACTGTCTCACAGAAAATACCATTTGCAAGGTTACATGATCTCTCTAAATTATTTATCATTAGTATGTGCTTCATCTTGATTTTCCTAGAAAATTTCAGTATAATTGATATTGCCTTTGAGGGGGAAAAAAAAAAGCAGTAGCTCAAAGTCAAAGACCCAAAGAGAGAGCAAGTAAAGCTGTGTATGCAGAGCCCAGGTGGCTGGAGAAGCTTAAAATGAAGAAGGTTAAAATGCAACAGTGAATGGGTAACGTGGATAGGGGAAAAGAGAGAAGTTTGGAGGCAGCGGGACCTGGGTCTATCCTGCGCTGTGCAGGCTGGCCCAGGGCAGCAGGAGGTCCTGCAGACTTGTGCATTTGGCAGACTCTGTGCACTTACCCAGGGCTGCTCAAAACTGTAAGTCCGCCTCCTGTCCTCCACGTCCTCGTCTTGTTTGGCTTGCTGAAATTCTTGTCTCAGGCGCTGTATCCGGTCGTGGTTATTAGGAGTCGATCTGTTGCTAAAAGAGGGAGGATGGGAATATCAGTGTATTTTGTGTGGAGCTGCTATCTGCGACTGTCACATCACAGAAATAATTTCCAAGCGTTTCATGCCAAGACCTTCAGTTTGTATCTATGATTAATGCTGTTTGGACTTATTTTAAAGAAACTTCAGACAGCGTATGGATAAGACTAATGAGGCTATTTCTAAAATTCACCAAAAGTTACTGGAATCTTTTCAGCAGGTTTTACTTTTCGACACGAAGAGGAATATGTGCATTAGAGTCAGACTTAACATAAAGGGAAATTAAAAGAAAAGTCATATTGTCTTTGCTATTGAATAAACATGAAAGATATTCCTTTCCAATCAATAAATGGTAGTACTGTCGGGTCTTTATTCGCTTCAAATTCATTACAAGGTCTGCAGACCCTGCCTATATAAAATTTGATTATTTTCCCCAATCAATAAGAGCCTGTCATCCCTTAGTTCTGTTTTTAACAAGTCTTTTACACTGATCAGTCTGAAAGCATTAAAAGGCTTGGGGGCCAGCAGAAAGCAGCGCACCCGACAGCAGCGCCCGCAGGCATCCGAGCAGGCTTGGGGCTTGCAGCTGCCTCCTGTTCTCAGAACGTCAGTATTTTGGGAGATTTCTCAGCGTTAGAGTTGTTGTTACGTAAAATCATATGCAGAATTCGAACTATTC
Organism: Crypturellus tataupa; assembly: GCA_034781795.1. Taxonomy (NCBI): domain Eukaryota; kingdom Metazoa; phylum Chordata; class Aves; order Tinamiformes; family Tinamidae; genus Crypturellus; species Crypturellus tataupa. The sequence goes on from JAWLRI010000833.1 coordinate 6,242,614, forward strand.
AAAGCCATAAATTTTCCCACACCACCTATCATAGGTAATCCTCTCTCCATAGCCCAGGTTTATGGGGATGAAATATGCGCAGGAATGGTTTGTTTCATGGGGCAGAGGGAAAGTGGATATTTATTAATCTCATTGCCATTTTTCCAGCTGTGCTGCTCCCACCTGACCCCCATAACCCTCACCATATTTCAAACACATTAATGTAGGAATCACAGGAAGCCTGAAAAACAAATCTGTTGTATCAAGACTAACCAGAAACATTTTAATCTCTTCTTATGGCTTTCTTAAGCACTGTATTTATTTTGTATTTCAAAAGAGTTGGTGAGGAATGACCAACCACTACTTCATTTCAAAAGAGCAATCTACAAAGAGACAGTGGAAAACAAGTCTATAGATTCATATTCTTGGACATGGGATATGATAAAATACAAATAATTCATATCCCATGTCCTCTATCCTATGAAAGAAGGCAGCTCTGGAGTCCATTTGTGACTGTTTTCCATGTCTTTTGAGCCTGGTAGGTGCATTGAATTAGAGGCCAGAGATTTTTGAGACATGTTACTTCTTTTCTTTTTTTTCCAGTGCTATGCAGTAAAGCTTATCACGGCTGGGATAGCCAAACCAAAAATTTTGCATCTGTCTTCTAGTGAAAACAGATGTTTTTAGATGGATTTTTCCCCCCCTCCATGAAACAAAAGGCAAAGAAACAGAAGGGGTTGGGTAAGTTTTTTTTTTTTTTTTTTTTTTTTTCCAAATGGGAGTTTAAGAAATTCTTTATTTGTGTAGGTCAATTGCTATGTGCAAATTGCTGTTTTGAAAAGTAAAAAAAAAAAAATAAAAAAATTAGAACAGGTGGAAATGAATGATTTTGGCATTTCTGGAATTTCCCCTTTCACTGTGGGAGTACAGCTAATTCTATTGCTTTAATTCAGCTTAATTTTGTTGAACAGCTTCCTTTGCAGTTTCATGTTACACAGATTTATTCTATGTGTTCAAATTTTGTCCAGCTTTATTATGTAAGCACTTCTTTTTCTTATGAATTGCTGTACACCACATTTTTTAAATGTAATCATCATAATCCAGTCCATGTCAGATAAAACACTTTGAAGTGGCTTGATTTTTAAAATTTGTATTGTTATTCTAACAAGTGAATAATCTAATATATTCCATACACCTAGTGTTTTCTGAAAAATAAACTGCATTTAGACTTACTGAAATATTTAAAGTATTAGTATCTTGCATGTAAGAATACCTGCTTAAAAGAGAAATACCATTATGTTTTGGCGCAAAATTACTAGCAAAGTGCTGTAGACTTACTTAGATATACTCAAGATGATGGGTAAATCAGTCATTAGTCTTCCTCAGTCAAGTATATTTCTAACACTAAAAGATGACAATACAAAAGTGACACTGCAGTAGCTACTTAACAGTAAGGAAAACTAAAGGAATAAAGCAAAAGTAACTGGACCAAAGCCTGCGCACCTCAAGGAGAAGACACATCATGCCAGAATGGGTTATTGCAGACCTGAGAACTTCTATGTATCTTATAAAGATGATTAATAACAGGAACTACCTCAACAGTGGAATAGCAAGCAAACACAAAATGTCCAACGAAAATGTAAATCTCCTCCAGAAAAGTGAACACAAGAATGTGATACCCTTTACTATGAAGTGATGGAACAACAAGGGGTAAGGAGGATCTTAGGATTTATGATTAATTTATCCTCAGACCTAAGAAGAAGGCTTTATGTTCTTATGGCAAAAAAAAATTAAAAAGAAATAGTGAAACTGAATTAAGAGGAAACATTCAATGTTATTAAAATGTTTGATAATGGAAAAAATAAACCTTTTAACAATATTTCTACTTTAATCCCAAAAGCAAAGGACATGACCTAAATTAAGGAAAATTGTAAAAGAAGTGAATTATAAAAATGGATTATTTCACAGGAAAGAAAGAGCTAAATTAAAGACAAAACCACTTCTGTATCTAAAAACCATTTCTATTCAAATTCCTTTGTGTTTACACAGTCCTTGATGCAGAAAGTGAAGTCAAGTGTGTGGTTTTTTATTTAAAAAGGGTTAAAACAATTTTGTGTAGGAGAGGAAAGGGGAAAATGAAGGAAGCTAAGGGCTGGGCTACCTCTGAGGAGAAAGATTGTTTGTGCTTTAGACTATAGCTCAGGTTTGCTTCCTCTCACTTCCATTTTCCTCTCAGTCTGGTGCTTAAGTTCTCTTTAGTGAACGGACTTTGCAGAAGGATGATGTAAGTCTAAGAAAATAGGGCTAAATTGCACCATTATTTTTTTAAGCTCAGTTTACCTGAAAATTCAAAAGTAAATTCACCTCAAAGAATTCAGGAGTACCGACTGGAATGAAGGAGGTTATCTTGAAATCTCTCCAAAGTTTATCGAAGACTTGACGCAGGCTAATTTTAAAGATTTCAGCAAAACTGCAGGGGCAACTTTCCACAGTAACTGCAGCTCGTCTAGATGACACTTCTGCTGCGAGCCTTTCCCTTTGCCTACTTCAAAGGATGGACAGCTGCAAATGTATGGAAGATGATCGCCTCAGTGATCCGAGCACCAGACATGAGAGATCTTCTTCCGTAGCACCCTAATTACTAAGTGCTCTTAAGAGAACTGCAAATCAAGAAAAGGCTCTTGGGACCCAAGTGAGTTTTGTGCAGTGCCCCTTCCTTCCTTCGTATCTTGCATTCCCCTGCCTGCCGTCCAGGCTGGAACATTTAACCACTGGCTATGTAGTGAGAGCCGCTTAATGACACATGCAGCCGCCAGCCTGGGCTAAACCTGCAGCGCTAAGCGGGGCTTTGCCAGGCCAGGGCTGTCACGCACATTCAGAAAGAAGCAGGCACCACAGTGCTGTCAGGGTCTCAGATGATTAAGCAACATCTCGCTGTGATGTCCCGTTGCAGAGCTGTAATCCTTTCCAAACAAACAGATTTTCCGTGTGATAAAGTGAATACAAACACGCTGCTAAGTAAGGATGGCTAAAGCTTTGGAAAATAAATATATATATATATATACTGGACTGAAACAGTATGGGAAAGGGTCTTAACAGCATCACCAGGCAGTTGCAACACGACTAGAATAACCAAAAGGTTAGCGTATACCAACAGCCTGCTTTACACCTCGCAGTCTTTTGACATTGATTGGAGCAGCCAGGGCCTCTGCTCTGACTGGCTGCTTAGATCTTTGGATAGCAGCTATAAAACACAGATGGGACCTTATTTACTTCAAGCGAGCACGTAAACATCACCCCTTTTTTATAAAATAAGTTCCCTTCTGTTTGGACAGATTGCTTGCATCTTCTTAAAAACGAAGATGCGACGCTGCCTGTGTCTAGAGGTAGGAAGGAAGCAGACTCCCACCAGTCCCATTACCCTCAGGGACGCTCTCGTGCCCGCGCCAGCGCCTTAGCTGAAGTTCACACCTAGCTGAGCACAAAACGGACCCTTCCTGCGTGCCGTGGCCAAGAGGAGCACCGCTCCTCAAACTTAACTAGCACAACCAGCTCGGCTGCTCCTTTTGCTTCCAGCTTGCCCTATGCACTGCGCTGTGCTGAGACACCCGGAAACAGATTTTCTAATGAACATGCTCATATTAACACATAGAGGTGTTATACACAAACAAGACCAACCATGGGCAGCATCCTGTAAAAGAACTGCTGCATAATCACAGAATTACTATTCTTTCTGAGAAAAAAAAAAAAAAAAAAAAAAGAACAGTTGACCAAAGGATCAAGTTTGTTGAAAAACCTACAATAGCAACTGCAACATGGAGGGAGGTACAGGAAAGTTTATTTTGCACTCCTTTCCGCCCCCCTTAAGTGCCAAAGAATTTATTGGGAATAAGGCATTAAAAGGTGGGGGAAAGGTGTTAAAAAAAGAAAATGTATCAATTACAAAACTGCAAATAAAAATAGCTTCTCTGCACAAGCTTCATTAAGTTTTATCAGCTAGTATCTTGGGGTTTTACACTCAAACCACAGGTCATAAATTCACAGTAAATCCCCCATATGTTCACCAAACACCTGAATTCAATTTCTCTTCTAGTTGTAAGAAACCGAATGTGCTGCTCAAATTAATTATGCATGCAAAGTTAGTTTCTAACAAGGACAGCTCCTTGCATGCTGAAGAGTATACATCCTATCTGTTTTTTTTCCTTTTTTAGGTCTCTTTCAATCTTGGCTTATTTCTCCTGTTCACAAGGTTATAAAAACCCTTCTTTCCTGCCGTTTCATATTTGCAAATGAATACAAAGCATCACAAATCCTTTAAAGTCTGCAATCTTTAAGTGCAGTTAAATTCAGGGATGGGATTAATATGACAGGCAAGATCTCCTACAATGTTACCTGTACACATACATGCACACTATGGCATATTAATTCCATCAAAACAAGGATTTTAAAACCCGAGATATATGTCTATCTATATGCATGTGTGTGAAATCCGCTCTTCAGGAAGTTCATGTCATCTCCAGTTTACCTTCACAGCTGTAGTCATCATCTCCAACAGCAAACATTTCACAAAGAAGTTATGCAAATCCCCAAGGGCATTTGCTTCCTTTAGCAGGTGAAATTTGTTTCCAAATCTGACATCCACAATTTCTTCATCATTTCACACCAATTTCAGTAGAGCAAATCCTTAAAAGTTTAAAAGACACAGCTCTATTCTCTGGGCTTAAGAGGTGGTCCCAAATGGTGTTAATTTGGCACTCGCTTTTGTTGTGGTGGTCATAAACAACCCTGCGGACTGGAGCTGATAGGGAGGTCACTTCACTAAACCCCTCTCTTCAAACTCTCGAGACTGAATTTCACTTTGAGTCCCTCTGTGGTCATTCTGAAGCGGGGCCATCATTTTACAATCAGTGAAATCTGAAGAATGCACCCAAGACCCTTTTTATTGCTACCATCACTCTTCCTTATTAGTCTGTCAGAGCCTGCACACAGGAGACAGAAACCCAGCCTTACTTTTCAGGGGAAATCTTCTGATAAAAAGAAAAGCAGGGATTTTTAGGAGCCTGCTACAAACATCTGAACTACTGGACTATCTGGAGTCAGCTACTGGATTATCAAGCAGTCCTTGCTTTGGAGCTGTTTGTTAGGTTTAGTAGAAGCAAGTCAAGCCACTTCTCAGCTACACACGACTGTGACGTTCCTGGCTACAGCTGGGGTTACAAGAAATGGCCTTTCACCTGGACCCAGAAGAGAAAAGAGAGGGTGAAAATAGGGAACATCTTCTCAACATGTCAAGGCAATGGCAGAAACACATGTATAAAGACTAAAAATTAATAAAACCTGGAACTAGAACAGTGACAACCCAGCAAAGGAGAATTTAGCTTTTTTTTTTTTTTTTTTTTTTATCTAAATTAAAAAAAAAAATACATCAGAGGCAGGTAAAAAAGCAGTCTCTGATCTTCTGAGCACCTTCCTGTCCTAACCTGTCCAGGCAGCGATGGTTTTGTTTTTTAATTTTGTTTTTTATTTATTTTTTTACTTCTGAGTATGCTTGCCCTCACTAAAAATGGAATCTTTATGTATAAATAAAACTAAACTATCAAGAGGTACAGAAACAGGAATATACAGACAAAAACTTTTCTTTAAAATGCCCGAATGCTTAAAAAGATAGTAAAACATAGAAAGTTCACATGGCTCCTGCAGTCCTTAGCAGGCTTTAACATAATTATACTATAATTATTGCAGTTCTTTGACAGGGGGGGCTACTGAATTATAAATCTTCAAATAATATTTTGATTGATTTTACATTATTTCTTGGTATGATTATAGACTAATTGCCAAGTGCAGAATGAGAAGTTGTCCATTAAAAGCAAACAAACAAAAATGATTGGTTAAGAATCCCAGACTGGGACCAAGTTTCAGAAAGTTTCAGAAATTTGAAACATAAGGAATCTCTCTTTCTAGGATGCTCTTCTAGGAGCATCAATATTAGAGCATAAACTTTATATAAAACACACAGAAGTGTGGAATCACAGTTTTGTTTTTGGAGTTAAATAATTTGCAACCTCTAAATAAAATCTAAATCTGAGATTACTGTTAAGCCTTTTCAACAGTTAGTGCCTGGGCATGCAGTTTCCCATGTGACTCAACCAAGAAAACATGAAAATCAAAGCTAAGATTGATTACTTGAATTGGTGCCTAAATCCACATGGCTGTTGCCTTCTTATGAAGTTGATCTCTAAGATTTATACCGATTAGCACAAAAACTAATTAAGATTTTTAATTAAATATTATTTGCATATGGAGATTAAAAACATCTTTACAAGATACTTCGCAAAACAACTGATTTCTGGAAAAATTCTTTTAGTATTTTAATATAAAGATGAAGATTTTAGTAAATATGTATTAATCATGAATTACTACCACGCTCTCTCAAGTAGCTTTAAAACTAAAGATTGCCATGAAATGACAGTCAGAGAGGTATTTTCAAAAAAAAAAAAAAAAAATCAGTTCTAGGCAAGGTCAAACAAGAACACAACTTACCTTTTATCCTCAAAATGAGTTGATTATTTATTCAGGCAGCTGGGACTCAATTTTTCACTACCTAAGGTATTTTCACAACATTCCACTTATTATTCCTCTTGGTAATGTTGAAAATGTTTTTCCTCAGAAATTATCTTTTTGTATATACTGTTCAGCAATTGCTGATGGTCTTGCTATGTTTTGAAAAACTGGATGAGAAATACTGAATTTTAATCTTTGCTGTTCTTGGGCCGCTTACTCTGAACCCAGGTGCAAATTTCAGATACCCAAACGTGGGTATTTCTCTCACTGCAGAAGAAATGCAGTATTTTCACATCAGGCTATTTTCCTAGTTTACCCAGAAAATTAACCTGATAAACACCATAGGATAGCAAAGTTGTCTAGCAGGACAAAGTAACACAGTATTTTTTTCACTCAATGCTAGTCACCCAGAAGGCAGGCATGTTGTTAAACCCAGGCATTCAGACTCCTTTTGAGGGCAAAACAGAGAAGGATGGAAGGGCTCCAGGATGCAGCCCACAGCCCCTGCCTTGGGATGCAATTACTCACCCTCGAGAGCTCATTATTTTTCTCCTTTGAGAAAGAAACAAGCCCAGAATGATGAGCTCAAGTTCAGGTGGGTAACATAAAACACCTACAACAGGGCAGGCCATTCCCATCCTAAATGACTAACTTGGGTTGAAGCTGGGTGAAAAATGAATCCTCCTGAGAAACCCGAGCACCAGGGATGCCTGGTGGAAGGTGATAGCCCCTGGGCTTGGTGCTATAATCTAACAGTTTAATTCATAGGCAGAAGATTTAAACAAAAACAAATTTTTCTTTCTGTGACTCATGGCCAACTCACTAAGTCTCTCTGCATCTGAGTTCACGTACGTACAAATGGACATTCTTTATTTAAGAAGTTTTGAGAGCCTGTATAAAATCTGAGCAACAGCCAACCCTAATTTACTCTGCCACAGTTTTGATGGTTCTTTAGAGGGTATGTTATACTACTGCTTGTAATACTCATTTATAGAAAAAAAATAATAAGAGAAAGGTTTTGACATATGCTGACATGCATAGAGCTACGCATGAGATAAGCCAAACATTACAACATACTGAGTTCTCTGGTTAAGATTGCCTTGGCTTGGCCAATTTGTTTTTCAGCTTTCACGGTACTTCAACTAATGCTACACACAATAAGGCTTTTCCAGCTTTATTTTCCAGCCAAATACTTGCCAGATTTTTTGATGAACAGAAAGGAATGAAAAATGTCTAATAAGGAATTCTACTTAGTATGTCAGATTTATTTTTCTTGTTATTGGCCTTATGTTACAGAGTTACAGTGTATCATTTCATGTTGTTATTCTTACAGTCTCAGGTTGAGAACGTTTCATTTTGACACCATAATGGTGTCTCTGGAGATTCTGATGACAATGTGTTTTGACATCATGTTAAAATACATCCAAACTGATATCACTTTATTTTGTCATCATTACATAGTTTCAGCTGAATTTGTAAGATATTGCTTTTTATCGATGCCTTCAATTGGGACGATTTCAGCACAAATGGCAAGTGCTGAAGGCTTCTGAAAACATTAACCACGCCGGTGTAGCACGCGTGCTGGTGGTGGGAACAAGCCCTGGCCAGATATCCCAAAATAGAGTAGACAGCCACTGACAGATCCTCAGTCAGATCATAAAGGCTTCAAAGTGCTTTTCATTCTGGCGCCTGATGATCAATTTAATCAGCTGCACTATAATGTTATTTCAGCAACTCCGGGCAGCAGGCCCAGCTCCATTGCAAACCAGGCGCCTCGGTTGCTGCTGGGATGTTGGAGGTACCTGCGCTTCTTGGTACCTTGTGCAGAAACCAGAAATTATTTTCCTGAAAGTTATTAAAAAGTGAGATTTCTAGCTCGTAGGCTTCACTGAAATGGAAATTGCTACAGATGTAATTCTGACTAATGAATAGCAACACCGGTTTTAGGCGAGTGCTCTGAAATGCCACACTGGCCTGGAGCCTTAAGCAATGCAAATTTGCTTAGATGTATCGAATCCAATGGAGTTTAAAGGAATTTAAAGATCTGACCAAGAGCTTTGAGAAGTTTTAAGAGAAATAAATAATAAATAAAACGAGCTTCAAATTTCCTTTTACCAATAAGAAATTCAGGGACTGATTCTGGAACAATTTGCTCTAAAAATTGTCTGGAAAAATTATCCCTGGGCAACCAGAAAGATGCAAGCCATACCAATTTAAATGTGTCCACTTACAGCTATATCATTCAGTTTCCTCTTTTTTTATTTATTAGTTCTTGAATTTTCCCTACAATGAATGAATTAAATAGCATCTCTAGGGAAATCAACACTTTACATGTATTAAGAAGTATATTTATTCAGTACGGCAGTCAAAATTCTACTTACTAAAATGATTGCTGATAAAATCTCTAATTTTAAGCATTAATGCATAATATTTCTCTACTGTTCAGATCTGATCAAAGAGAATAAAGAATTTCTCCTTTCCCCCCGTTCTCCTAGAGGATAACGCTTAAGAGAAATTGCTTGTATTATCTTATTTCAGAGAGTGTGCTAGAACTGAGACAATCCCATGATCCCAGTTCATGAATAAAGCATTTAATGGCCTGGACTTGTCAAAGGACACGGTACACATTTGATCTATATCGTAAATACAAGCCTGTGAAACACAAGTTTGCCATGTCTACTCATATATTTAAAATATTTTCCTTTCCTCTATTATTCTAGAATTAAGATGGTAAAGAAATTTTTAGGATGACGGAACAGCAATGAGAAAGTGGAATTTTTCAAATAATTGATGACAGCAATTTATAAACTCCTGGGACACAGCAAAGAAGTCCATAAAAAGTTCATACATAATTCTCTACTGTAAGAGGAAATAATTATTATAACACCAGAAAATGTATAATTAATAAACAAATGACAGAAGGATAAGTTGTATCCTGACATACTAATACTCTCCACATCTTCTGTAAGAGTTTGGATTCTTCCAGCAAAGAGGAATGCTGCCAGCAGAATAAAATGCACCTACAGAACTGTGAGCATACATAACTAACCACCCCACTGACCTGCAGAACTTGATGCACACCTACAAAATGCTCTTTCATAATCCCTAAAGAAAATTAGAAATATTATAGGCAAGTAACTGGAGTTATTAATATAAGCAATACTGCAGGGCCAATCCCATTTAATGCAAATTATAGACTGGTTTCTACTGGCACTGACCATTCTTCACTTGCAAAATCCAAATAGTC
>JAWLRI010000833.1:6252500-6310541 GCA_034781795.1 Crypturellus tataupa
CCAATCCCATTTAATGCAAATTATAGACTGGTTTCTACTGGCACTGACCATTCTTCACTTGCAAAATCCAAATAGTCTGAATTGAGCTGCATATACAGAAAAGCATTTTTTAATCAATATATTTAGTTGTGTAAAATATATTTTTCTCTTTAATAAACTCATTTTTCTCTTTAATAAACTCGTTGCATCTTTTTCAATAACCTTAAAAATATCTCAATAAGTTTTCTTTATCTTTCTCAATACCTTGAGCACCATGACATAATAATGCAATGAGTTGGTAAGTGTCGGACAAATGAAACCACAGCAGCACAGTGCTGCACTGGTATTTGTGATTAATAATCACAAATTAATGTTTGTGTAATGTGTCTGAAATAAAAACACACTGTGGTCTTGCCTCTGTAATTCAAGGACTATTTTATGACGGGTCACTTGGTATTTTTTGCCATGTGCAACTGTCATGATGTTATAAAGAGAGTTACATTGACTGTACAGTACATTTACATTTACAGCACATCTGGGTGGCTGCTCCTTACATGATGTGTAAGCATCAGCCACCTCTGAAAATGACTTCTCTTTTACAAAAGTAACAGAAACTCTGTATCTATGGGAATTTTAAATGTGATATAAGGCCAGATAACTTCCCAAAGTAGTATACACATTGCTATGCTTCTACCTTAAATAGAGTTACATTCCTGCTATTACAAAGGAGGAGATAAAATAATGATTTAAATTTCAAGGTATTTTTATGCATTTTCCTATTTGAGTTTCACATCAATCTGCTTTAGAGAGAAACGAAAACAAAACAGGATTTGGGGGACATTTATGGCAAGAATTATCAACATCCTTAGGAAGGAGAGTGCACAAAAGCCTGATTTTGCTGGCACTTTGCTATTTATTTTTAGTTATATTTTCCAGTTTTGTGTATCATTAAACACTAATCAAGCAGCAGGACACTAAATGTAGTAGATATGGCACAGACTGCCTAAAAACAGTTCCTTAACATTTTTTTCAAGAGTTTAAGAACTTCCCCCTACACATATTTGTGGAACGACAACATCCCCCAGTGCTACAGCTTGCAGGAGGGGGACTCAGCAGGGCAGGGTGCCCATCGCTGCCCAGTGCACAGGGAGCCCACAGGGACCAGGGCAGCTGCACAGGGCTACCCTGGAGATGCCTAAACCAGAGGAATTAACACCAAATCACATACCTAAAGTCAGAGAACCTGAATGAGAAAAAGGCCCTTTCTTTGCAGTAGGCAACACCGACTCCACCTGCCCTTAAATCATTTCGCGGTGTGGGAGGGAAAACAAGCCCAAGTGGTCTGGGACAACCTTCATCTACAGCATTTTCTACTGCCACAGTGGGAGAGATATATATAGAAGGGCCTCTGCATGGGTTTCTAGAGCACAGAAGCACAAGCAGCTACACAAAACCGCTCTTGCACACCCAAAAGGTGTGCTTCACAGCGAGCTGCGACAAGATGAAGGGTTATCTTATTGCAAAAAAAAAAAGCCTCCAAACAAACAAACCCTGTTTTGCTTTGGGCGTGAAGATACGAAGGCATGAAAGCAACTAAGAATAAGGACCACAGGATCCCTTTAAAAAAAAAAAAAGTGCAAACACAAAACCAATGTCATTTCAAGCCACTGGCATATGTAAAATAACAATAGCCTGAAGGCCCATGGAAGGTAGCCTTCCTTTTCATTCTCCTGCTTGCTGAACCCAAGACAACCCAAGACAGAGAAATGAGTCTAGTTATCTGATTACATATAAACAACGGCATTTCCCCATGCTATATACAGGTAATTGTTTCTTCTGCAGGGGTTGTAAAAGCCTGTATTGAAGGAACAATACAACTCATTAGCTCTTCGTATTTATTTAAAATAAAGCAAATGGCATGTCCTATATTACAGCTGTGGCTCTATTACTACTGCCCAGCACAGGTCACATTTTTCCCCAGCTCTATCATTTCTAGTAAATTACTAGCACTTGATGTAGAGCAGGCATAAAATAAGCAGAAAACAAAACTTTGGCCATTTTAATTTAAATTCGCATAATGGCAGGTCAAATTTATGTGAACTTTTTGGCGAATTGGTTCTTTTATTAGTACCCAGTTTAATTCAAATCAGAGTCCTCCACAGAAGATTAATTAAATATTAATCAAAGTCCAGGGCAGTCTACGCTTCTGTTCCATTAACCTAAATGTGACTCCATACAGAACCATGATGCCTTTCTTTTCCCCTCACCCTCTTTAAAAGAAGCCTTTTAGGTTTTTTTTTCTGTTATGGTGCAACTCCCAGGAAATACAGACATAATATTCCTCATGCGTGTTTTACAGGTCATCATTTCTTTTCCTTTTCTAATTAAAGCTGCTCTTAATCACAATTAAGCTTTCAAGAAACAATTAACAGAAGTCAAAACTTCTCTCCATTTATACCTTAAGAGATGTACAGTGTGTACCCTCTATTACCACTGGTGTCACTGAACTAATTATATGGTGTTAAGGTTCACCTTCTTGGGTGTAAATTTTGGTTTGAGTTGACACTAAAAAGAAACATCAATTTATTAGGAGATAAAACTTGTTCTGCAGTAATGGAACAGCTGTGTATATAAATTTATTGCAGCTTAATGTTCTCACATATAAAGCAATTAGAGCTTTCTGACAGACAGACTTGCTAAGTATAGTGCACTATAGGAATATACAGTTACAGACACAACATATTTAAGATTGATTGTATATATCTGTACTGTAACACCCATTTCTTAAAAAAGCCATTCTATCTCTAGATATGTTCTTAATTAATTTTTGCATGCTTATAGTCATGCAAAAATTTCCTCCTCTGTGCAGAAATCTTTTCATGTGCATCATTTTTTTTCATAGACACCTCTGTGCTAAATATGTCCTCTCATTCCACAGAAATATATATGGCCTTTACATGGGCTTATTTTCTTTTCACACAAAGGATAATGCAAGTAATAATGTTGTCATCAGATTGCTTTAAAAAATAGTTCCAGAAGTAAAATCACATATACGGTATTCAGGAAAAAACACCTTTTTTATTCCTAGGGCTGTAAAGTAAGAATTCCTGAAATGAGCTGCATTCATCCAGCACCATTTCCTCCTGTCATCCACTCTCTGCTAACTGCAGTTGCCTTGAGATAACTTTCAGGATGTTTTTCCTTCCTTCCTACCTTCTCTACAAGACAATTAAATTTAACCTAAGTTAAGGACTGAAGTTTTGAGGATATGAAGACTAGAAATAAGAAGACTAAACATTACGGAGTAGTGGCACTCCAGACTGGCAGTCTGGAACCTTTCCTAGTCTTGAAACCTTGGGAAACATTAGAGTTCAAAACAAAGGCATAAGGGTAATCTAGGTAATAGCTGTAATAGCTTTTTTTTTTTTAAGAAATATCTGCTTTTTTTCCAGTAGGAACTGCCCCGTACCTTGTCCAGCACCCACGGGGCATCAACCAAAGGGGGATGCTCAACTCCTCTGGTAACCCCGGGGACGCCAGGGGAAGGCTTGGGGCGGACCAGTCAAATCAGCTCCACAATTACAAGGAGGAGGAAACACTGAAACTGCACTTTGTGGTATGAAGATGACAAACCAGTGGTCAAATGTTCACAGTTCATTTAAAATTGAAATAATTAGCAAAAAAACTAAATCAAACTCCTCTACAAAAAGGGAAACATAGCACAGCACAGCATAGCACAGCCAACCTGAGCGCTGATGCTGTCATCATCATTAGGCAATGAGAAATTCCTGATAACTGCCAGGACAGCAATGTTTTCCATTTCACAATCTTTTCTCTTTCGTCTTTGAGACATGACACAGGTCAGTGAGCAGAGAGTAGGAGACAAGAATTCTTAATTCCAGCAACTTTGGAAAAGCTGCTCTTAACCTGTCCATGTCTCAGCTTTACGAACTGTTGTGAGAAAAATCCAACCATATTTACCCTCATTTGAGGGGTGCTTTATATACTAATGCTTCTGAAAGAACCCTGAAGATAAAAGCTGTCAGCAACTTAAATATTGTCAGTTACTGTTCATATTCTACAGTTTTCAGAAATTGAAAATAACTGCTAAAAAATATCTTATTTTCAATACTGTTGTTATAAACAAATTTTGAACTAATACTGATATTTAAATTGCTCTTAAAAAGGCTCTTCCAGTAAATTAAACCACTTATACAGTTCCAGAAAATTTACTTTAGGAAATGATTCATTCTTAACAAACTTGTTAAAAACTACACCCTACTTCATGTTTCTTTCATGACCTAAATAAAAAGCTAAATTATTGAGCAATGGCATTTTTTGTTTTTTTTTCTATCTTTTTTTTTTTTTTTTTTTTTTTGAGAACCATCACCTATGCACCATACTAAATAGATTCCTTTCCACAATACTGACAGCAGTTTCCCAGGTAACCAACACAGCTAGAAGTTGACTTCAAGCAGTGTAAGAAAACCAATATTCACACCCCTAAATTTACATGATTTGAGAAGTGCTTTTTAACTGCTACATTGTCCCCAGTGCCCTCGGCAGTCATCAGGGGCTCGGAATATCCAGCCTGCAATGGGATAAAGTTCAACAACAAGCAAAAAACACCAGCTAAGGGTGATTTTATATATACAGAATAGTAAATATCATTGGCAGCTGGAAATTAAAATTAATCTCCATGGTAAACCAGAAGGATTAGAATCACCATGAGCTGTCCCTTATGGATGCTACTTACTCCTTAACTTTTCCATAAGGGCACATAGCACATATTTTGCTGTTCTTTTCCTAATCTTTTTCCCTATCATTGTCCCCCTGTTTTCTGAAAGTGTTTTATACACCTTATTTGATGAATTAGATCTCATTTGCAGTCAGATGGATTCGCCTGGATTTGACGGCATCACAGTATAGGGAACGCTGCTGGCCAGTTCTTGTTCCTCCAGCCTTTCCTTCCTATGTATTAATTAGCCCGGAAACCAAATTCCTCTGTAAGGGGTTAGCTACTGCTAAAGGTATCTCTTAGCGCTCTCTCTCGTTCTGGGTTTGTGTGTTTACTTTTGCTTTCCATGCCATTCAACAGTGCAGTGGAAAGAGCTGACAAAGAGGATCACATATTGAACAGGGCACTAAAGAAGTAGGATTTACTCTATATGCGTGCACATTTCTCCAAGATAATGAAAAAGCTATATCTATGGGAAATTCAATGGCACATCTAAGTGGGAAGTATTGCTGATCAGCCAGTTCCTAAAGCTTGCTACGGCAAAACTGGTGGGTTTATGTAGGTTTATTTTTATGAGCAGAGAAATAAAGTTCTTTTGATCTTTCTTTCCCTAGGGACTCAAGCATTACTACTCCCTCTTTATTAGGCTGTAGCCTGGGTCTACAGATCCAACAAATGGGATGACCTCAACAGTTATGCAGTCAAAGCACAGTGCAATATGGAGGTGAGTGTACACACACACGCTGTAATGAAAGAAGACAGTTAAATGTATTACCAGTTAAAAATGGCCAATGAACATTTGATAAGCACTGCATGCTGTATTTCAAATTGAAAGATGGTTTTGATGTGCAGAATACTAAGTTTTTGCTCACACGGTGCTAGACTCTTCAGAAATCCAGACACACTATAATTTCTTATTCCTAAATCCATTTTACACACTGATTTTTCCCCCAATTCCCCAATAAGTTGCAATTTAATTTTCTTGTTCTGCTAGTACTGTGGACCTCACTGTGCCTTTCCAACGACACCTGCTTATAAAATTGGCTGATTTTCCTTTTAATACTCTGTGTAATGCAGAACGACTATCAATGGCAAATTAATATCATCACGATCGTTCAAGTTCCATCCAGAAAGATTGAACGAGTCCTCTTATATTATTAATCAGTGTATCTAGCAAATTTTTTTCACCACGGCCTCAAAAATCTCACTTTGCCACAAGTAAGTCCTGCACTCAGACCTCTTTAAAAGGGCTCAGAAAGGGATCACAATGATGGCATTAGTCTGCCTTGTGGTTTCTTAGTGCTTGTGGCTGAGCACACCCCGAGACATCCTGACTTTGGCCCGTCTCCCTGTGGGATACAGCAATTCCGCAAGAGCTTCTCACCACCACGCTACAAATATGAGGAGCATGTGGAATAGGACAGCACAGGCTTTTTCTTCTTCTTTGCTTCCTCACATGGATATGCAATAGGGGAACATTCCACACATTTCAGTACAGTAACTCAGCCTTTTCATCCTAGCCAGAATCATGTTTTTTTTTAATTCTTTTGTGTGATTCAATCAAATTTCTTAAAATGTTTACATTATATCAGGCTTACATGGACATTATCATTACCGTTGTTATAAAGCCAGTGTTTCCAGTATCTCCTGCCTCTGAAATAGGCTCAAGAGATTGCTGATTTCTAAAAACAGCTATAATCTGGAACTTTTACATGGTAGAAAATTGAGATTGGGATGAAAAGTCAAAATACTGTTTTTTTTTCATGAAAGAGAAAGCTATAGAAAAAGTCTGAAACAGAAGTGGTTTAAAATATTTCAAAATTATCTATGAATATGAAATATTTCATTATCGTTTAAATCAATATGTTGATTTTTGTTCACTTGCATTCTGCATCCTGAACCATAACACCTGAACTCTCCCAAATTGCTACAGCCTTTCAAGGATTGGCATTCTAGTGCTTTTTGCAGCTCTTCTCTCATGCAGGTTGCTTTTTCTCACCAGAACTAGATGTTTTATGAACAATAAAACCTATTAAAAAAAGAGAGAAATGGAAACAAAATATTCTATTTCTATGCTATTCTATATTCTATTCCTCATTTGTACAACTGTGAGTAAGCAGTAAAAAGTGCAAATCTATGGGAAAAGCATCCACCTTCAACACTGCTCTTTCAAAGACAAAAAAAAACCCTTCAGAAATAATGGGCCATTTATGCTTTCTGAAATTAGCTACAGCAAAGTGAGTAATTGCTGGGCAAGCCATACTGTATTTTACAGACTATGTTCTTCTGCAGAAAGAGATCCTGAGATTGCTTTAAAAGGTATAATCTTGTGTAATCATTTCTGGTGCTCAAAGCAATTACTTTTCAATGGGAAAAGCAAGTAGGAGAACAACAGTATCCAAGAGCAGAGATCACTAGTTTGTAAACCTTGACCCTTCGTATCATTCAGTTATTGACCAAGTTGGTAAAAGGAGAGTGTTGCGATTAAATGACTGTAACCCTTGTCTTAAATGGCTGGCAACAAGTCTTGTGTCTGGTAAGCAGAATTAAAAAAAAAAAAAAAGAAAGAAATTTATTTAATATGTGGTCTGTTCACAAGGAATTTCCACTTCTCTGATCCAACAAGGCGAGAGTTTAGTACAAGCGGAATGCATGTAAGGGAGATGGGAAACAGGAACGGCATGCTCTGCTCCCCCCGCACTGCCTAACAGCCCGCAGAGGGTGGCTCGGACCGGGACAGGCTGAGGCAGAACTGATTAAGAGCGCTCCTGGGAAGTCACATATAGGCAGGTGCTGCTGCTGCTGCTGCTGCTGCTGCTGTTAGAGCAATGTCTGAAGTCAAGAAAATAAGCTGCAGAGCAAGAACATATGGTAATAGAGCAAAATTGCTGGATGGAATGTATATTTTTCCCCTGTTTACTCCCTCTCAAGCAAAGAATTTGGTTTTATGTGTCAGAGACTTTAAACAAGAATAGGCAACTGCAGGAGGCTAATGTTAATGACAGTAGTATGAAAAAGCTGTTTCTGAGTAAAGGAAAAAAAATTACTAGGGGTTTTGGGCTATTACTGCAGGCCAATACACACATCTGCTCTTAGTGGGTTAGATCCATGTTTTTGCCTTCCATGCCATTCGACCACCTGCCTTCTGCAGGAAAAAGAAATCAATGGAGCCAGTTAATTCCTAGCAACGCTTGTAAGATGCTGGGAAAAGGAAATGGGGAGGAGGAGAGCCCAGCAGTTGAGCTCCTTGATCTGTGTTTTAGCTGATGTGAAAGCAGGAAAAAAGCTTATCTAGACATCTATGTCCATCATTTTTTCTTTTCTTTTACTTAACAGATAGAAAAAGAAATGAAGAAAAGAGGGGGATGGAGAAGAAGGGGAACCCATGTGGGAGAAGACAGTTTTTGGAAGAGTAAAGTTAAATTAGAAAAAAGCTAAGGGAGCTCTTTGTTGGGGGAAGAAGATCAAATAATGTGTATGGAGATGTCAGGAGATTTTAAGGGCGATGAAGTATTTATGTGAAAATTTGAATGAGACAGGGAGGATAGGACAGTAAAAAAATTGACATAATTAGTGGAGAAAACACTGGGGAACAAAGGACTTGGAAAGAAGGCTGGAATTTAGATATCTGTAAGAGCCTTCAAAGGGGCAATGAAAACTTTAGAAATAATGATGAGGACCTTGTAACTTAACTGTTAGGCATTTAAAGTTAGATGTCTGGGTGAAAGCTTGTCAGTTTTTAATCTAGAGCAAGAAATAGGTATGCACAGACATTGACTGATAGGTGTAAAACTTATCTTAGACATCTGAGGATCCCAGAGGAAACAAGCTCTAGAGAGATTCATTCTTCCAAGTGGATATAAGGAGACTGGGACTGGGACAGGAGTCTAACTTTTAAATGCTGCAATACCCAGGGGACTCCCATGCTGTAAGAATGAGATTAAGAAGGTGACTACAACTGGATGTGGTAACTGAGGGAAGACCAGAATCAGGCAAGGGAGGGAAGGAGCAGAGTGGGGGTGAAGCCATATGAGAATCAGAAGAACATCTGGACAAATCACACAGGTGTGTAAGGGAAGGAAAGGTCACCGGAGACAAAAGCTTGGGGAGAGCAGTGCTCATTGATAGAGAATTTGTTTAACTGAAATTGTGCCTATGCAGTAAAACAACAAGATTGACCACTGAGATCGCAGCCTTTTTACGCAGTGTCCCTTTGGTTTCATTCTAAAAGCTTAACAAGCACATCAAGGTAGTCATGTCGCTGTGTCTGGAGGAGAAAGCCTCACAACAGCACAGGGCTGGAAGGCAGAGAGTTCATCAGCCGGTTTTTGCAGGCCAGCGAGGTCATCGATTCCTGCTATCTGTAATCTCAGGCTTAACAAGAATGTTGTTCAGAATGGTCCTCCTTTTCCATCCTTCTGCCAGGGACATTTCAAAAGCTACAAAATGTTCTATGAAAAAATTAAAACTCTCAGTACAAAGGGAAAAAAAGAGTATAAGAAACAAATTGTGCCATGAAAACAGAGACTTGAAGTATCCTCAATATTTATGTAATATGAAATGCCCAGACGATTCTTTGGAGAACCTATTATTTCACACTTTTTATAGCGAAAACAAACACAAGCAGTGTTTGTCAAGACAACGAGGAGTAGCAGGATTGCCAGAAATAACCAAGCTCTGAAACTCAAAACAGAGGCTGGGTTCCCCCACCATCTGCCTGGCAAAGTCAAACTTTTCCTGGCCCTGATGGGTGGCTAGTGGAAGGCATGAAGCATGCAATTTAATTAAATTATAAATTCAGAACAACAAACAAATGCAGCAAGCCATGATCTTGTCTGCTTTCAACGTCCTCTTGGGGATACTAATGAACTGAATACTCAAAGCCTAATATCGCATGCTCGACTTTCTAGACAACTGCCCAATTGTGGAAACTGCACAGCCTCGGCACAAGTAAATTGGATGTGATTACAGAAATGTTACAGCCTTTGAGAGGCCTTGAGGACTCCTGAACAATCTGTAAGCTAATGTGATAGGTGGGAGCTGCTGGTGTATGTTTAGAGCGTGTCTGACGGCAATGAAAGAAACCACAGGGCAGGAGAGCAGCACGGACCAGTGCAACCCGACACAGGGCTCCTCCGCAGAGTCCGCATCACTGTTTTCAAAGAAGAGGAAGTGCAACATATCCAAACTCCGAGCCCTAGAGTCAAGTACTAATCATTTATTAAGAGGTCAAAAATGGCATTTTCTGGGTCTCAGTGTCCAAAACTCCTCAAATTACTCTAATAACTGGGGCTTTGCATTACAATTCAGTAACTAGAGCTTATTGAACACATCTGTTATGACAGGAAGTTTACCTGCAGCAAAACTAGAAATTCCTACCTCCGTGTGTGCTATGGCTTGTGCCAAAACCAGGATCAATTTCTTTGCAAGAAGTTTCAGCATTAGGCAACACCAGGAAATGTGTGTTCAGTAAATGCACTTAAGATCTAAGGTTTTATCCAGTTTCTTTTTCTCTCTCTCTGTCGCCCTTTTCTTTCTCACTTGGTTTTTTTTTTTTTTTTTTTTTTTTTTTAAACATGGTGTTAGCCAAACAATATTTCTAAACAGGCATAGGTTTTGGCCAAAACTTGAGGCACTTTTTATATCTTTTCTACTTGGCTTGTCTTCTTAGATTAAAATAAAAGCTTAATGGAAGTTAAACAAGAACAGCCTGTAATGTTTTCAGGGATATGTTCAGACATTAACTGATTTGTCCTCATTGGCTCATTAGGAGGGGGAAATTGCAGCAGAATTCTGTGTTAAAACCACTCAGACAGGAGATGACAGATCCAGGATCAGTACTCAGAAATTACTCTCTTATCCTCAGTCTTAATCCCAGCCCTGCAATAACTCCCTCGGGAAAGTCTTCGAGCAGGCTCAGAGCCATCACGTCCTCAGGAAGGGCTCACGCAAGATCGGAAATTTGCTCCTCCTTTACAGGGCTCTCTCCGTCCTTTACAACACTAGGCTTACGATTTCAATAATCTACCGCAGCAAAAGTCATTTATGAAATTAGATATATTGCTGGCTATTCAAATATTTTCTATTACCTATTAGTGCACTGTACAGCACATCAATACAGAGCCCAGATATTACAGCAAGGGGCACTCCAGAAATACCTAAGCAGACTGATCAATTTAATATCTGTTGTAACACAGTGCATTAGCTGGATGACTTTTTTTTTTTTTTTTTTTCCCCCTTGGCACTGCTTAGGGAGCTCAAAATTAGGACAAATATTCTCTTTTTTCTCCTCAACAAATGCTTAACAAATGACAAAAATGACAGTTTTGAAAGATTGATTTTTTAAAAGTGAGGTTCCATATGTAGCTTATGAAAGCACTTTAATTTAGAATGATTATTAATCAACCATCCATTCCGATAATTTTCTAATTTAGGGAAAAAAATCTATATTCTGTCTCTTACATCCCCATCAGGTACTAAAATATGAATGTCTGCGCTCATTAACAAATATAAATAGGGAGCATTGTCTGATGTAGAGAGACAGAGATAATGCTTAATGTAATACTCCTACCTGACAGAAAATGTTCTGAATTTTAGTGCAGAAGAGATTTAATATGAATTTTGAATATTTTATAATAATACAGCACTAAATACCATATTTCACATGTATGAAATGGCAAAGCTGTTCTGACATATTGGAACATAGCTGCTTGTTCTGGATGCTCTGTTTGGTTAATTCTACATAGAGCAGAGACAAAAATCCCTATTAAAAAATCATGGGATAATAAAACAGCAAGTGCAACTAAGGACAAAAAAGATAAGAGAGCAATAGAAACGGCGGAATTGGCGGACAAAATCGTAAACCCAAAGAATTAAAAGATATTTTGACTGACACATTTATGAGCCCATCCTTAAACTGATTTATTGTTGTATGTTTTATCAGTTTTGTTTTCGCAGCATGAATCCCTGTGAAAATTGGAAATATAATGTGAATATTTATCACCACATTATTCTGAAACGAACCAAACATTTCAAGTAAGAAGTTGGTATGCAGATATCATAAATTAGTTTTTTGAATACAGACCATTTAAGACTCAGTGCAGAGGAGTTATGTGCCTAGACGTGGATGTGAGCAGAGAAGGATCTACACTATCGGTCTCCCACTTCCTCGTCAACTCTTCTAACCCACCATCCACTGAGCCGAAGATGAAGGCTACCATCGCTCCAGCCGTGCTTACAAGAATAAAACCTGCTCAGACTTAAAGAGAATAATTACATTTCTGGATAACTGATCTTCTTGAATCCCCTTATTAACGGGATAAGAAAAAAAAACAACATAAATGTACAACTAGGACAAAACACTGGTTTCTTGGATTCCACTTCTGAGGACCTTAAAAGGCATATGCTATCAACCTGGAGTTGGATCTTTTTTAGGTCTGACCTATAATCCTTGCTGAACGAATCCTGGGACCATGTCTCACTTTTAAATCCAAGTTTATTATGACATGTATATACATAGGCATAATTTATGAAGAAGGACACGAAAACACAATTTTAACACAAAATATGTGGCAAGGGAGTCATTTACTAGGCTTTCGTACAAAATACAAATTTATTACTAAATGTCTATGCCTAAAACTCAGTATGTAGTACATCATATTTTAAATTATTAACATCTCTGCTGGAGCAGCTTCCTTCATAAAATATTTACACAGCACATCTCAGGACTCTGTATTTTGCCAGCAGTTACTCAAAGTGTAAGACAAATATAGTTAGCAGGTCATTCTTTTCCTTGATAAGCTATTCTTTCCACTAAAAAAAAAAAAAAAAAAAGGGTTGAACTATTCTACAGTTCTGAAATCGTGTTCCAGTATAATGGTATATTTTGACCCTCTAGGGCAATGAGGGTCAGAGGGCAGACCTGCTGCTAATGGCAATGCCAGGCTGCAGAATGCAAGAGACAAGCATGTTTCAATTACTTTTCCAATTAGCAGCAACAATCAATGCAAGCTGTAAAAAGCCTTAAGGACAATGGCAAAATGTTGCAAAGTACGGATATGATTCCTTTAAAAACAAGTAACAAATCCAAGGACAATAAAAGTATTAATATTCCCTTGACTGTTTTTTTCAACACAGCCCCTTTCATACAACCCTTTATTTCAAATCAGGCAATCTGGAAGTGTTGCCTTCTTAAAATAAAGATAACTATTCAAAGAAAACAAAAGTATTAATTAGATAAGCCATTCTTTTCTAATCTAGACAATATAAAAAAATCCATATAATTCGTTTGATTTAAAATTGAATCTCTGATGCAAACTCTGCATATGTGAGACTGATATTTAAAACTAAGCAAGAACAATGTTCTGATTTTTGCAAATAATATTTCTATGGGATAGAAGAAAAGTGTCTCCAAGCATTTCAAGCACTTGGAATGCAATTGCTTTGGCTATTAGAAAGCTTCTCAACACAGTATCACGATTCAGGATTCTGGTGGCATTTGCTTATTCAATTTGCCAATGTCAAAATAAAATTTAAAGAAGTAAGGGAGCAGAGAAGCAGAAGTATATACTTCAATGCATTTTAAACAATATAAAACAATATAAAAATATTCAAGATACAATGTACATGCTCTTTTTTTCTGTTATCAAAATTTCATTAGCCTAGTTGTAAAACTCATTTGAATCATTTTCCTAATTAAAAGTACAAAGTAGTAGTAGTTTGCATCAACTTTGTAGTAATATTTGATACTAAATACAGGTAAATTATGATTAGGCAATGTTAATTTTAAAATTCACATTTTTTTTCATGTCTTTCTACTGTTAAAATGCCTCATAGCAACCTCCTCACACCCCTCACAGGCTCAAGTAAGTGCAGAAATGGGTGTTCTGAGATTCTTTTTTTATTTCATTTTTTTTTTTGTTTAGATAATGTAATGGACAAATCTATTCAGGAAGGAAATTCTGAACGTAAATGAAATGGTAAAGAGTTCTATGTCTATTAAGAGGCAGAAATGATAGGTAATATTATAAATTAATGAAGTTTTCTTATATTGGGGAGGAAAGAGTATAGGCAAGTCAAATAATGAATAGGGAGTCTACTAATAGTAAGTAATGAATAGGGAGTCTACTAAACAGTAAGTATCTACAATAAGTGGTTTTCAAATCTGTAAAACCAGATTATTTATACTAAATATTTTTTAAAGAACTGGTTGAAGAGGTCCTCTGGACACTGATTTTTGAAGTTTAGTGTGTACTGGAACACAAAAGACATTCAAAATCTAGAAAAATAGATAATGTGTCAATATTTAAAGAAGGAAAGTGGGACTATCTCAGTATGACATCATTGTAAGGAAAAACTATGGAAATAATGCAATGGAAAGAGGCAATCAGTTGAATTGAGTGGTAGCATGATTAATACCAATCAACAGTGTTTAATAGAAAACAGATCTTCTTAGGAAATCTCATATCATTTTGTGATGATATTACAAATTCAGTTCATAAAGATAACTTTTGAAAAATACTTGCCTTAATTTCTGTATAAATATCTTTCCATATTATCCCTCTGATGAAAAAGCAGCATTGCATAAAATCAACATGGCTTATATTAAAAATGTTAAAGAACACAAAGAATCTGAAGAAGAAAGTGTAAAATGGGAACCAACACCTAATGGCATATCTTTGGTGATATTTTAAAGACAACAAATTATGAAGACTCCATTGGATTGAGTGGTAGGTAGACTCAAGTTTCATCTGATCATCTGAATATCTAAAAACAAAGCTGTGACAGTAGTGAGATAAAAAATCTTAGCAAACTTTTTGAAACCAATTAAAAATAAAATTAAATTCTTCCTATAGCAATAGAGTGGCTCATAATATAGCGTGCAAATTTACTCACATGAATATACAATGTAGGAATATAAAAGCTGCATAAATCTATACGGAATGTTGATAAGAACATTAAAAGAAAGTCATGTTCTGTTCTAGTCACCACCACCTAAAATAGATGTCTATTAAAAGAAAAGTGGATGTATCACCATAATAAGGTTGATAACCTCTGGAACAGTTTAAAATGTATGTGGTTTGTTTGTTCTCTCATCGAATACCTTACATTGAGATTAGATGGATTTGAAATATACAACTCCATTCAGGAGCTGAGAAAAGAACTACAGATGAAAAGAGTAAAATAATTTCAAAAGACTGGCAATTCTTTTTTTTTTCTTTTCTCACAGAGAACACATTTTGGCACAGAAATAAAATACTCATGCTAACCCTTCAGAATGGATAATATTTCTTTCATTTAAATTGGAACTTGGAGGCTAAAATTAATTTTAATGCTTTTTATAAAATTATTTTGGTGCTATGGAGAATATACAGGTTCTTCAATTCTACTGATTTTATCTTCTGTATTTCAGCAGTGTACAGTGGTTGTGTTTCAAACGAAACTATGTTCAAACAGTGTCTGACATCATCAGGGACCAGCGCAGGCTGTGGCCTCAAGGAGATACTGAAACCCAAATAGTAAACAAGATTATAACTATAGTTGCAAGTCTAAACCAGCTCTGTACAATAGTCAGTGAACTAAAGTGTACACTTCACTTTTACCTTCTGAAAATGTGACTGTTTTGGAATGCTGCCTGAGTGGCCAAGTATGAAAGATAAACGCACCGTGGTATTTCTGGAGCTAAGAGGCATTTGGCTGTGCAAGGCCTCCCTGGGTTTATTTAATTTACTGAGATGTATCAGCCAACAGTAATAGCAAATAAAGTAAGAGTTAAATTCGTTGACTGGAGGATTTGCTAATAGCTGTGGAATTTGCATGATAATACTAATTAAAAAAAAAAAAAGAAATACATGCCTTATTTTAGATGAACAAATAAACTACACAGCTGGAAAAAAAATACAAAAAAAAATATATTAAGCTGTTTTGTCCACTTTTATTCAAAGTGCATATGCATGTGTCTGCAGATGTATACACACACAATTATGTCCATCCATGTGTAGCAGCACTTTACAGTCCCATTTAGAGTTAAGAGAAGTTTATTTCTAACTGCTATGGGAAGATTTTCAGCTCTTATCAGTTTGGGTTGGACATCGGTAAATCAAAAATTTTGTGTGGTCTGATAGAGGCCTTGGCCCCTTCCCAGGCCTCCTGCTGCAAGGGGACACTTGGGTGCGAGGAGCACCTGGCCCACACCGCCTTCTTGGAGATTGCGGCTGGTCTGCAGGCAAATAGAGACTCTGTTTTGCTGACTACGGTCTTAGAAAAATACAAAGATGACCCACGTATATGTAGAACCAACCAACTACTTAAACCTGATTGTCTCCATTTCTAGAAGATTTGTCTCCAAAAAGAGCAGCCTACGGGCAAAGCTGTCATCAAAATGGAAGAACACAGCAAGTATCGGCAAGATTTACTTAGAGTAGCTTGGAAGATAAACAAAGGCTGGCTTAGCCCTCTCAGAAGCGTATCCTTTTTAAAAATGACGCACTAGACATTACAGCCTCTTGTTATTATCAGTGATACGATAAATGTATTATTGCCACCTTTCCACTTAACACTTCCTGCTCCCACTTCTCATACACTAGGACACGTTTCAGCCACCACAAAGAATGAAAGGCAAATGGAAATCTGCTTTCAAATGGCAATACATCTGCCTCTGGGATACCTTTCCAGATTCATGCCTGCACATAAGAGTTTCCACTTTGAAGAGCGGACAGAGCAGTCCCTCTCCACAAATTACGGGTTTTCAACTGGAAAAATCTTGCATTCAAACACTGCAATATTTCATAACAGGGGAGTAGCCTAAATTTTAAAAGAGATTAATAAGAGCTATTAGGTTCTTGATAGTGTAAAATAAAAGAGAAGCTGGAAGATTAAAAAAAAAAAAAAAAATGCAGTTTTATATGATGACTGAGAATCTTAAAGAAATGTAAGTGCTAAGTCTGCATTGTGCTGGCGTGTTCCAAATCTCTTAAATTACTAAACAGCAAACAGGTGTTTCAGCTCTTATAGTACATCTGTCATATTCACACTACATTGTTTTTTGTTTTTCCACTGAATTTTAGCACTAACGTAAATGTGATCTTAGGTAGTTCAATGATAAAGAATACCCTTCACAAAAACACTGTTATAAGTGTTTGAAATGGATTAATAAGTCAGTGTTTCTGGCTAATGCTCCGTAAATCATAAACGATTCAGTATTGTAACAAATGACTTTCATTGTACCTTTAGTTAATAACATCTCTTTACTGAAAATTAAATCTTTCAGCCTGACATGATTTAAAACAAATGTTATTATAAATAAGGAGACTTCCACAAAGTCATTTTATCTACTTCAGGAACAGCGAATAATGAATGAGTCACTCTGATAGATCTTGGATTGATATGGAGAAGGCTACTTCTGGAGTTTTTTGATGTTTGAAAATGTTGCTTTAGCTTTATTTTATTTTTAAGGAAAAGGAGTACTATTAAGTCATCTAACAATTAGTTGTTTCATCCAGAAAAAAAATGGAAAGAATTGCTAACAAGTTGTAGAATCTACACATTAGGGCAGAAAAAAAGGCCATATAGTAGAATTACTAAAAAGTTACCATACAATAGACAGGCAGTGAACCTAAAAATGAAAGTACTGTGGACATGATCATAAAAAAATAAAAAGGATAAATTACGTTCTGGCTAGAAGAGCCCCAATACTTATCCATTAGTGCACACAATTAGCATTTAAAATGGCTTTTGCTCATAGTGGTGTAATTGTTTATTGCTGCCACTTCTGGGAAAGGTTTCATTGCATTTTTGGGGGCGAAAATAAGAGTCACAGAGGTGATGTGGCTGGTCTCCAGGGCAAAGCCACCTGGACAGCGCTGAGCACCCTGGGCTTGCCAGCACAGCAGCCCTGGCAGCGAGCTCAGGAGAGACCTTCATGCTGACCTCGTCTAGAGGATAGTGGGGCTGCATATGGCCAGACAGGAAAGAATAAAAGGAAAAAAAAAAAAAAAAAAAGCACCTGCAAAGGCTAACTCAGAGCAAAGGCTTGTTTTCTGATTGATTGCTGTCCCTGAGCATGAATTTTAGATGCTGTTAAAAGAAACAAAAAGGTAACTTCCAGCAGTTAAATTCATAGAGCTTTCTGTGGTTATAAAATCACCACTAGGAAGCGATTAGTAGTGCGGGTGGAGAATAGTGGCTATTATTCTCCTAATGAAAGCCCTCTGTCTAGGGTTTCCACCTCAGTTTCCAGTCAGTTGCTATAGCTATAGCATGCCTATATAACAGGCACTTTTGCTTCCTCCTGCCAACAGTCTGCCACAGTAAATAGGAAAAATGTTCTTAAAACTACACACCCCAGTCACACATTTTATATCTGAGAAATTAGATCAATTTATGAGCAGCATATAGCAGTTCTGTTATCCAAGTCTTATGATTTAATCCCTAGTCTTTTGACATTTATGTATTTTCCCAGCGTGCCAACTCATGGGAGTTACACATCCCTTACATTTTCAATCTAGTTTCCTAAAAAAAGGAAGCCTTTACAATCATACTCATCTGTATTTCAATCTATGAAGAGCCATTTTAACAACTTTTGAACCTACAGGCTGACTTAAGTTTAAGCTAGGGGTAAAAAGTCTCAATGGTAATTAAGTTCCTAAGAGTTTTGTACGAATTCCCGTCTGGGTGTAGAAAGAAACCAAACTCACTGCCCACCCTTTTGGAAATGCACTCATAACTCAACCCTGAGACAGTTTTGGAGCTACCAGCTGGTTAATCATACCTGTCCCAGCCTGGCAGCTGGCTTATGCATATCTTTAGACATGCATATGCCATTCTTGGTAGAACTTTCTTTTTCTGGTGAGAATTCATGTTATTGTACTAGGCAGAAAGATGTTAGAAAATAATGAATAGAAATCCATATGACCCAATGCCTTTCAGTTCTGCTGCCCAGAAAAACTCTTTCCTCCGCTGGAAGTAAGACCAGGTCACATGACTGGCACAAACAAACCTGTAAACACAAACCACTGAATCTTTAAAGGCTCAAAAATCAATAAACTGAGTCAAGAGAACAGAAAAAAATTCAATCTCAAGACTTTCTTTAAGCACTCTCACGATCTTGGGATGACAAGCATTGATAATATTGTCAGATGTTACATCAAAAAGATCCCAGGGCCAAATCCTTGTTTAAAAAAGAAACACATTCGAGATGCAATGCTGAGAGAAGTACAGCAAGGGAATTTCCCCACAGGGGATACGAACAAGCGGTTGAGGATAATGTCTGAGCTGCCCTCATTTGATATGTCTTGATTCACTGCAAAACGTAGGGAGCTGCCATATTGCTGAGGGCAGGCAGGACATGGGCTTGCACGGCTTACTTGTAATTGCTTTGGGTAAAGATTTTGCCATTTTTGCATATTTGTTTCTGATGACCTTGTAAGGCGCCTATGGAAGAAATGAATCTCCAGAAGCTCATAGTCTACTCTTCCTTATTCGGCAATCAGCAGAGTTGAAACTATAAAGGGTTAATACAGATAAAAGACTAAAACATTAAAAGGTCTCATTCCACCTCATTTTTAAGTTCGTACACGATACAATATCTCCATTAGCATATTAGATCTGAAACCTCCATGCTGACTGATAGGTCATTATAAATAATTGAATACAAACCTATGGGTCACTGTAGCAGAAAAAATCATGAAAGTAGAAACGGATTCTTTTTCATCTAGTACATTTCAAAAAATTAAAAATATCAGAGGAAATTTAATCTAGGTAAAATGATTAGAAGCTTCCAGAGTCTCTCCTTCTCTTCCACTAACCCTGACCTTTCCTCTACCTTGCATTTATTCTCTTCAGGTTTTACTCTGGTGGGCAATTCAGCTGACCCCACACATTGCCCTCCAACTATTCTCTCCTTAATAGCATGCCAGGATTCACAAGATCCCTCTAAAATTGTGGGAAGCCAGGTCTTTTCAACTGAACATCAGAGGTTCTTTGATAGCCTATCTCTAAAGACTCTCTCTGTCCTCACTGCGATGCAGCTGGAGCATTTTTATTACTGGCACAGGCTAAACCAGCACTGCTCTGCTAGCCCCGATAAGGAGAGCGCGACTCAGGAGAGGGACCCTGAGGACAGGTGGGCACAGCTGCTTCCTCCACAGAGGGGAAAAGGTCTTTTGGATGGCAAAATTCAGACCATCCTTCTCTCAACCGAGCAAACAGCTGTGGGAGACTAACTTCACACGGCTGAAAGTTAAGGATATGAAAATTTACCGCAGAGTGTTACAGTGAACCTCTCCTTATCTACATAAGACACATAGTAAGCATGGATCTTTGTAACCACAGCTCACATTTATGCTGTGGAAAAGCTCTCCTTTCAAAAACAGTAAAATCGTTCTGATTTGCAACCTAAATCTTCCTTGTCAGAATGACAGAGTGTAAAAATATGAGAGGCTGAAACCTTTGCAGTTTCTTATGTCCCCTGTCTGCTAGTGGAACATCATTTTAGGCTCTAATACAGCATCGGGCAAAGCTTTAGCAAAGTGTTTATAGGTTGGGTTACATCTTCTTGAAACAGTGAGATAGAATTGAAGGACCTTGGCGAAGGAAAACTAACAGCAATGATCTTTTATGAAACAACATCAGTCTGCACACTAAAACAGTCTCAGGAGAATAGCTCTCAGTATCAGCTATGGACTGGGAAAGATTTCACTTGGATAAATCCAGGAAGGGGCGGATAGGTATGTGAGAGGGAGAATAAAAATAAGTTAATTTAAAATGAAAATATGTCTTTTTCTAGATATCCATCAGATAAGCTTGAAGCCAGAATGCACTGGATTTATAAAAGACTCTTAATAATGGAGATAGAAAATGGTTATGCTCAGAATTATGATAAAATATCCTTTTCTGAACAGACAGTTCCTAAGCAAAACCTTGATCTTGGTGTCAACGTGGCTTGGACACGAAACCCCGAATATTCCAGTATTATCCAAAAACAATAAATGTAATTAATTTTATAAATCAGCAGCCTATTAATGACTGACAAAAAAGCACTTGTCAATCTCATCATTTACAGATTGGAATCTGACAAAACTGTTAAATGGTAAATCTTATGCTATTCATATAGCAAACACATGCTCTTGGTACAGTTTTCCTTTCTGTTACTTCATTTTTACAACCGTAATGGTTATGGAGCAAGACCAATAGTGTCAATTGATATCTACAAAAACAGAGTTGGGCCCAAATTTATCAACAACAAAATCGTTAATAACTCTGCTTAATTACAACCTGTTCTATACAACACAGAATATGCATGAGTTTTCAAGGAGATTTAATTATTTAGAAAGTTGAAAGATGTGATAAGCTATTTTTGAGATAAAAGGAGACAAAGAAAGAGACAAAAGTCAACATTTCAAACTGGTAATTTTTTAATGATCTGTACTCAAAAGCTGTCAGAAAATATTCTCTCTAATACAATGAAGCAAATTCATTCTTCAAGTCAAGGTAGCAGTGGGAAAATGAGCTTGATAATAAAAGTAATTGTTTTATTGACTATATTTGGCTATCATTCCTTAGAACAATGGTCTGCGTGAAAACAACAAATAAAAAATAATTTGCACATGGACCAGGAGGTAGAAGGGGGACTGAAATCAGAACCTAAGTCTGACTTTTATGCTCCTATGACCCTATGAAAAACAAGAAATTCACAGAGGACCACAGATGTGGAGAAAAGCAATGAAACCTTTAAAGGAGATTCTTTGTGGAAAAAACATATTTTATGATATTATTGAAAAAGAAGACTATTATTCTATTAGGATACTATATTCATAAATGTATTTTTAACAAAATCCACCTGATTCTGTGATTTTTGTGCTAATTCCCACCCCTTCGATACTTATGTGCAAACATACACATGCACTACATACATGTGGTCAAGGTATGCTATATTGCTACTTCTCTACCTCTCCATCTTCATGCTTAGCCAAATGTCTTGAGGGACCATGAAAATCTTATTTTATCAAAAAGGAAAAGATTTTCTCAGTCTTGCCCGTTGGCCTCCTGTCCTTTCAGAAAGGCTGTATTTTGTGTTCTTATTCCCAAAATACAGCAGAGAGAAGCCAGCTGGCTTCCAAAATGCCAGCTTTACATGCATGGCGCTCAGCTAAACTGACTAGAGTCTGTGTGCTCTACAACCCTGGGGGATATAAGCAAACTTTGGTTAACTAAGAATTTTGGTTAAGTGGTGTTCTGTAAAGTAGGTATGTAATGTGCATTCCACGCGTTGCTCAAACAGATGTTGTCTAAGCTGCTTCGACTATGACATTTAAGCTGAATATCGCTTAGTATTAGCATATGCTAATCACATACTCTGTATGAACAGTGTACCAGTTATGAGACTGGTTCATGTTATTTCCAGTTAATAAAAGACAAGTATTTAAGCCTTCAGTCTTCTACTCCAAAATAAAACATGAAGCCGTCAATAACTGCCTTCTTTATAAAAGAATCAGGCTTAAGTGTATGCATTTCTCCTGGTTCACCACACCAAATCAGAAAGTGAAAGATAAGATAGATCTAAGATCTGATACCTGCCCCACACAAACATGCTTTTAATGCACCACAATTTAGTTTTCAGGAAGATTATTGAAAATGGAAAGCGTTGTTCTCATTACCTTGCAGAGAGTAAAAATCTCCAAAATTACACACGGGAATACACACATGCGGTGAGTGAATACAAAATGTAAAAAAAGAAAAAAATATCTCAGATACTAAATAAGGCGCAAATTCGAAGTATTCCTGAGAATATATGCAGTGATCCAAGATTAATAACCATGCCTACATCTAAGGCTGTCACATAAAACTGCTCTTTTTCTCATAACCAAACTAGACTTTCTATATAAATTATACTCAATATCATCAACTCAGACAGATTTGTATTAAGTACAGATTTATCTTCCAGCTAGTTATCCAATGCTAACATGACATAGCTCATAAATTAAGACAGTTTTATGTGAGTTCAAACCTGAAAGCTTAAGCCCATGGTGAGTATTAATAAAGGCATTACAATGATATTTGCCTTGGATAACCTAAAAACATAAACTTTATCATTTATTCTTAAGACTTGGCTTTAATGCACACTTCTACATGTGACATAAGTATATATGAATTTCAAGTTCATGCTTATTTTTGCCAAATCTATCAAACTCACTGCAATATGAAAATTCCAGTGGTTTAGTTGGTATGATATCAACTATTTAAAAATACTAAAATTAATCCAGATCCAACTTCATTTTAATATTATGATAGGATCTCTTTCCTTAAAACAATATGTTTGAGATACCAAATTTGCCGTTATTTTCACACATCTCAAGAACAGAATTCAAATATAGATGAAAATGTTAAATTGGGCACTACAAAACAATTTAGGTCCCTCATTCTGATTAGTTTAGCATGCTGGATCTGAATTCCATAATAACAGCTAGAAGGATTCTTTGAAAGAAATAACAATGGGATCTCATTGTGGAAAGCCCCAGCACACCAACTCTGCTTGTGGCCTCATGGAGGGTAACAGTTCCTGGTGACCAAGACAACCTATCATGTCAGCTAAAACCTTTCTGACACTGCTAAATTTCAGAGTTACTCCGTAGTACACTCGAGATGGAAAGACAGACAGATGTTCTAAACCTCAACACTTTGCTCTGTGAAGACAGCAGGCAAGAGGATGGAAGGAAAAAAAAGCATTTGATAGAGAATAATCCCAGGAGTTAACCTGCTTGAGCTTTCACACACACCAACTGGAGTTTAGAGCGTTTCAGCAGTGCCTCCTCCCTGCTGGGCTGCTCACTACTGTAGCACTGCACGTGGAAGCCCGTCCGGCATAATAACAGCATCTCCTGTCCTTTGTTCCTTTGTTCTAATCTTAGAACCTCACAGACTTTTTAAGATGCACTTCCTGAACAGTCCATTTCTGTTGGAAGTTGAATGAAATAAGCTAAACGAGATCACCTTAATTCTACTCATTACACAGACTACCTAGTGATGCAGATAATCACCCCCCAAATAAATACAGTTACAGCAGCCATGTGGAAAAACTACGGAGTAGCCATCTGAACACATCATCTACATTCATGTTTTCTCATAAGCCACAGGATACAGAACTGCTTTAAATTCCAGGTTTTTAAAATCAATTCTTCAGAAGATGTATTGAGTAAAAACAGAAAGGCGGTTTACTGGATGGAATAGAAAAAATGCAGTTGATTTAAATCAGGCCAGGACTTTCCTGGATAAATTTAACTAGCTATACTAAAATAAAACTTAATATTGCAATATTGCATCAGAGAATAAAACAAGAAAAAAAGCTGTTATTCTTTGCAGAAAAGGGGGAGAGTGTATACAGACTCTCAGGCACCAGAAGAGTGAATGTAACTAGAGACTGATCCCTTTCTTGCTCCTATAGAAATCTTGATCCCTGACCAAGCCACTGACTAACCTCAAGTCACTCGCTTGAGAGAAACAAAGACTTATTCCAACATTCACCTTGCTATTGCTTCTACCTCGTCCAAAACAAAAATTAAAGCATGGTCATCAGTCACAGCCTCTTGGCATGAAAACCCACAACCGCCAAAACACTTCCTTCCAGGACATCCTCCACGAGGTCATTTGGGTCTAGTCTTTTAATCAGCTATAGGAATAACAACAAGTAAAATCTATTTTTGTGCCTTAAAGCAAAACCACTCCATGCTTTGTAATTGTCTGCATACCCAAGTTAGCTGCCACAAGCTACGGAGCATTCGGAAGTCCCTGTAACCCTGACAGAAAATAAGGCACTCAGCACCTAATGGGATGAGGTTCACACGCTCTGTTTCTTTGAAGATCAAGGCTCAGAAAGACAGTATGCCTTCCATATGCACAGTACGTGGTGACTTAAAAGTAAACAAACAGGCACATAGAGGTCTTTTTGTAATCAGATCTCTAGACATGGATATAGGTGTGTTTGCTCATATAGCTACTCAGGAGGTTTTCCACATGGCTACTTTAACTATTTTTTTTCAGGGGAGGTGATTATCTGCATCACTAGATAGTCTGTCTAATGACTGATAGTCTGTTTAATGAGTAGAACAAAAGTGATTTAGTTTACTTCATTCAACTTTATTTGATTACTTAAAAAATTTTACAGGTACATTACTAACATCCTCTTAGCATGGTTTCTTTCATTTTCAGGAATGCTTCCAACACAATACACTCCTAAAATTTGGACTTTCCTATTTTGAAGATACACAGCTTTTCTACTAGCTAAATATTCATAAATGTTCCAAAAAAACCACTAACCAGTATTTTCTCTTTTAATATTGTGGGAACCCACAAGAACTCAGAAACAATGTTGACTATAATCTTATTAAATAGAAAATTGGATATTTATGATTACGGATTTATTGTCCAATTTAGGAGAAATACAAGAAATACCATAGGAATGAAAATTAATCCAAACATTACATTTAGGACATTTCAAATATATAGGGTCCTTTTGCCATTAAAGACTGAAGGTGCTATATGTGTGTTTACCAATGTCCCAAATGTAACATCTCAGAGTATGTTTGTCTGTTTGCAGATTGAAGTGTCATTTCGGCTTGAATCTGTATTCTAATGCATATGATTCCATAACTTGATGCCTCACCCCAAAATGTTCGAAGTTCATATCACTCTAAAAGGATGTACTGAACATGCTTACGGAAACTGTGTAAGTGCTGGTTCACAACAATATTTGCAGGCATACTAAAACAGGTAAATATAAGTATAATGAGTGCAGTGTATATTTCAGAAATTTAATATTCACTGAAAACAAATTAATTATTTCATCTTTTGTCCTATAATGTTTCAAATCTCTGTCTAAGCTGTGGCATTAGGTTATGTTTTCAAATTAACTGTAATTTTCCACTCCTACACTTGCTATGAATGAGCAAACACGCAAAGAAATTACAAATCTAGTGATACATTCACACATATACACACAAAAATATTTTTTCTCATGTGGAAGAAGGTCTATTTTTTTTTTCTTTTCTTTATTATTTAACATTCAAAATTAGTGTTTAATTCTAGTAATTTTGCAGTACTGAACCAAAACCCATAAAACAAAATCACCTAGAAAAAAGGCAAATACTGAAGACAGCAAAGCAGTGACCAGCAGAAGAGTTTTGTCAGCATGGGACAATGTTAAAAAATGCCTAAAAGAAGAATATAAGCTCTTCAGATAATTAAAGTGCTTTAGACCACTAGACAATTGATTTTCTCCTTGTAAAGGTAGCTCAATTGAAATGTTCAAAATAAATCATGTGATAAAATTATCTTCTAAAGTAAGAGCTGAGTGCATATTGATTAATAATTATTTGCACTAACGGACTGAACTAAAGCAATACCATCAATTATTTCAAAAATCCGTTCGATCAATCATGATGGAATCAACCACTGAAAGATTCACTATGTTTTTGCCCAGTATTCCGGAAGTGTTCATCAAGTGGTATTCTAGAAATACCTTGGTTTCCTGTTTCTAGACCTATAGCGATTTGTTTCAAATACCAATTACGAGCAGGCATTTAAATGACATAATACAACCCTCACCCTTCAATTACATGGGAGGTCTTCAAGTAGAGCAAATGTTTTCCATATCCAGTATGAGGCATGTAGGGGCATCTTTGCCAAGACAGTTTAGCTAATATTTCATACTTAATGCTCACCCAGCAAAGAAAATGCAAACAGCCTAAACTAATGACCAAAATAGATGATTTACATAGAGCTACATACCCAAGGATTGGGGATATGCAGTATAAATTAACTACATTTTACACACTAATGAGTTATACTAACTGAATTTGCCCTGGCAACACAATAATGGTCATAAATAGCATGGAGATTGTTCATCCCTTTTGACACCACAGTAATTATTCACTTGATATCTTACTGAAAATAAAAGAATTTTCCTTTATAATGATGTATAGCACTAGGGTTGGGGTGGGGAGTCTACTAGCTGTAACTTCAGCTTTTAGGTAAGTTTGAAGCAAAAGGAATACTTCACTATTCTGGTTTTCAGCTTCTACGAGGCTTCAGGTTTTTTCGCTGCTGAAGTGTTAAACAGAGTAAGAGTTAAGCATAATAGTGAAATGTAAGAGACAGACATAGTGGAATAGTGCTGTTCACAGCAGTAACTATATTCTACACACTATTAGCGTGACCATGTTAGAAAGAAAAGGACATAAATTTTGAGAGCAGGAAATACAGAATCTACAAAGTTTCAGATTACTTGTAAAGGAAAAGATGGTTATGACTTTTTCAGATAATGTAGAAGAGAATTTCAGGTTATCAGAATGGCTGTCTGAATATTGGATCTCCACGGGTGATTCCCACCAAGTGCTGAATGTTTATATAAATGATTTCCCTCAGTCAAAGTATACAGATATAAAATAAAGTGAATCCCAAATTGTAGTTGTGTGAAAGACCTTGTATACCTAAATTCATTGTTCTGAGAGATCAAGTATTTCCTTGCTATATAATCTTTAAATTGCCTGAAATAAAATTAGCTAGGAGGAAGGGATGGGGCTGTGTTTCTTTAGTCTTTGATGCAAATCTCATATATGGCCATACCTCACTATGAAACTTCTCAGCTTCACGTTGGCTTCTATTAATTAACTCAGATGCTCAGCTGAACCTGACCAACATGAATATAAGGAGAGTCTTTAGTACAGCCAGACCTCAGTTATTCAGGACCAATATATCCAAGCAACAAAACAAACCATGTGTAGAAATGAATTGAAAATCAGCACAGAGTGTGGTGCAAGTAAGTCTGCCATGCCTGAAGGTTTTCCATACAACCGTAAGCCCAAACCACACAAAAGAAACTCCACTGATGCCCTGATGTTTTCCATTGGCTTCTATTGCTTCTGAAGATCTGAAGCCAGACAACAGGTAATGAAGGTTGCTGGAAAATGTGTTTGTTTTTTTTTGTTTGTTTGTTTTTTTTTTCCCTAGATTTCATTTTATTAAGTTTGGCCAGAGCAGTGCAACTTCTACCAGGTCTTTGGAAAAAGACAAAATTTCTAATCACCTTGACTAAAAGGCATAAAAAATATTTTATGACCTGAAGCAATAACACTTTTAGCTGAAAGACCTAATGTAAATTTAAACATTCTTTACGTATTTCCTTAATGAGATGCACATTTCTTTCTGAGCATCTTAATTTTATGCATTTTTACACTACTAAGCAACTTAGTAGTGAGGACTGCTTATTTGCATTCATTTACATACAGTTTGCAGGAAAAGCTGAAAATAGGTGGAAAGGAAATCCATCATTTTAGCTCTAAATTAAAATATTTCTCTAAGAAACCTTTTGAATATTTGTTTTTCTACTTGGGAAATCGTTTTTAATATCTGAGTAAATATTGAATGGCACTTCTCAGAAATTCCTTTTTTTTTAATCTAAAAAATGAATAGATTCTTTAAAAATTCTGCAATCTTGATGCATAAGATGCATAATACTTTTTGGATGCATGCAAATCCTGCAATCTTGATGCATGAGATGCATAATACTTTGGAGTAAATTTCTGACATTTTCTGATTCTTCTCTTAATTTTTAAATTACTGATATTTATAGGTAGTAATCTGTGGCAGGTAGTATGGAGGACCATTAGGCTTGTTTGTTAATTAAAAAAAAGAAAAAAGATAGTGTCCCATGTATATACAAATACACAAATTTAAGTGATACTGCTACTGCTTTATGCTATGGGATATTTGTGTATTATTTCTTAGATGGAATTAAAATGCGTTCAAAAAATTCTAAGTATTTTTAGCACCTATATTCAGTATTTTTCTTCTTTTTGCAAAGCATGTTATGATTTTCATATGTGGCTACATTCACACTGATCACTTACTGTATCTCTAATTAGCTGCTATTAAATGCATACTTCACACAATTAAGATGGCCAATGGCTAGTCATTCCTTAGAGACTACATGTAGTTTAACCATTTCTGTTTATTTCTTTATTATATCTATCCAAACTACCTCCCATTGCATCCTCCAGCATTCTTTGTGCAACTCGAATGTAAAATCAGAAACTCACTAGGAACAGCAAAAGTAGATTTAAAAAATGCAGAACAGATGCTCTACTACAGTGGAACCTTCTAAGAAAACACATTTGGAAATGCTGAAGTCGTCTCAGCAGAAGTCGTCTCAGGCTATAGTCGTGGGCAAAGCTTGCTAAAGCGTGCAACATTTCCTATGGCGCATCACAACGATAATTTTATCCGGCTTTCACCATAGCATTGGTGTTTGTCACTCTCAACATGGTATCAGGGATGGCTCATGACTAAAGCACTTCAGAGCAACTCGAGTAAAACCAACAAAATTTCATCCTTGGTGCCAGGCATGGTAACCCTCTGCCTGTGACTCCACATAACGATGAAACCTGTCCCCTACAACTGCTGACTCCATGGAGCTATCGCAAGAGCCAAAGCTAAAAAACAGGCTACATCCTTTTGCACCAAGAATATGCAAAGTACATACAAGCTATTCTGTCCTTTAAACATTATGAAAAAGAACTTTGGGCTGATTTTAGTCAGGTCAATAACGTGTTGCTATTTCTGCAAATTTGACTCAACTCTTCATATTATATCACCTCATATGGCAGGACTTTAGACTTTCAAATGTACAACTCTACTATATACTTCTAACATGACTGAAATTAAAAAAAAAAAACAGATATTTTACTCTTGTATACTAGAGATAGTATAAGCCCATTAATTTTCATAATCACTTTTAGGAGTTGCAGTAAAACACTTGGTGATGCAAAGAAAAGACTGCTTGAGACAGTAAAGTGCAATTAAACAAAACTATCGTACCTGCATCATTAATGTAAATGCTAAGGAGGAATTTGAGCCTAGGGAGCAGCAGTTCAAGCCTTCCCTACCCTTGACCATCAGCCTAACTTTACCTCATAAACATATTTTTTTCAACAGTAACAGAGGGGGCCTAGCAAAATTAATTTAGCTTGATAGCTCTTACAACAGAAACAAACCCTGTTCATGTGTGTTGTTTACCTTTCTAGCATGATAGGCATTTGTTATAGCAGCTGGAAGGTACGAGGGCTGAACTTTCTTTCCCTTCTTTTGTCTTCACTAGTCACTTCTTCCAGGCTCGTGTGTTAATGATGCTGCTCCACAGGTATCGCTCTTAAAAAGCAAACATGCCACCTACCCCAAAATTGATTAGTCTGGTGATTCTTATGAGAAAGAAAAAGGCTCCCGATGTGCCAAAAGAAATGCTTTGTTCTCAGAGTCCTTTTCCTCTCCTGCATGTGAAGTACACGACTCACAAGCAGGAGGACTGCGAGGAGGCCAGGACACATTTGCCTTGCCACCGTGTTGCAGCTGTCATCTCTCCCATGCCAATGGCAGAGGTGTGAAACGGCATGAGAATTTGGAGACGTGACGTGGCACAAAGGAAGAGAGCGATTCCAGGATCAGGTCAGTCCACGGCGCCGGCTGCTGCCGCTGGCGGGGACCCACGGCGCGGGTGCTGCTGCTAATGGCAAGATGGCAACGCACCGGGACGCAGCTCGAGGGCCAGGCCAGGTGGGCAGATGCTCCGGGCAATCTCCCACGGAGCTGGGGGGAGAGCCAATTCACCCCACGGATCCCCAAGCTACCCCCATTTATCAAGCCTCATCAGCAGCTCCGCGCAGAGCCAAGACACCAAGATGTCCACTGCTCTCATCACTCACCCAGCAGTCACAGGAGCACTGGCCTTTTGATGGCCACCTGTATCAACATGTTTTTCACTCAGATTACAAGGTCCTCGCATCCCAAGCTGGCTTGTTTTCTAACAAGGTGGATTCATTTCCCCTTTCTTAACCATGAAATATATATTTTAAAAGCAAAAGGAACAGAATACCCTAAAATCCCCCCGAAAAGAAGGTTATTCACGATAGGTTTATGGTTTCATAGTTTTTCACTTTATCCACTATGTAAATAACTTCATTTGTTCTTAAAAAATTAAGTAAAATTCTGGAAGTGAAAGCAAAATAAGTTTCAAAAAAGTTGCAAGGCTCTGTGTTCTTGCAAGGAAGAGTTACTTCTCTAAAATGCTTAAAGAGTTTTAAAATGAGCCTTTGCATAAAGTGATAGTATGCAACAGAGAGAACTGTAGTATCAAAACAAAGAAACGTAAGATTATTTTCTCTATTTAGTTATTGAAATGGTATTAAAAAAAATTAGTTTTCCAGACTCCATTCTCCAGGCTATTTGAGATGCTGCTCTATGGTTTTTGTCTTCAGCTTGAGCCCACATTAGCCAAAGTAGGAGATTCAAATTAAAATTTTGCATCCACTGGTCAAGCAAATACTTCCATGATGCCAGCAATTTAAGTCTAGATCTCCTGGCTACTGTTGCAGCTGGACTTGGGTCTGTCACAGCGAATCACCACAGTAACACCTTTAGTGAGATATTAGAGACTATGAGCACAAAGACGGGAAAATTTCCAGATTGTCTGCCAGTGTTCAGTGCACCGAGGATTCAGAAAGTGTCATAAATAGAATTTGCCACAGCAAGCCTTGCAATAACTGCCAGAGAGACGCAGCAGACCTCCTGCAGGCTGATTTAACATAAACAAGCCAAGACATGGAAAAAGTGAAAACACTGCCCTGCAGTCACTGGTTAATAGCTTTTCCAACCGAGTATGGAGAGGTCTGACGTACAGAGGGCGTCTGTCT
Organism: Crypturellus tataupa; assembly: GCA_034781795.1. Taxonomy (NCBI): domain Eukaryota; kingdom Metazoa; phylum Chordata; class Aves; order Tinamiformes; family Tinamidae; genus Crypturellus; species Crypturellus tataupa. The sequence continues at coordinate 6,283,953 of JAWLRI010000833.1, forward strand.
GTCCCACGTACGACGGTGCCTTATGCCCAACGGCTGCTCCAGCATCGTGGGGAACCGTTGGAAGATAGCAAATTTATGTACAGAAGGAGATGGATTTAGATTCCGCCGTGCGTGTGTATGCATTTGCTTTTACTGTTTCTCCACCCTGATATAGCAAAACAAACCCCATGCATGTTAAAACATATGGCTTGGGCGAGGAATCAGTAAATGCAAAGCTCTCCTATTTCCTCATTGAGTCTCATTTCATAACTGCTTGTGCAATCTCGTTTGTAGATCTTCCTGAGGACATTTTGCAAAAATAAATCTTCCTTATGAAAACACAAGATCTAAAAAGCTTTCTTACAGCCCAATTCATTTTTGCTCTTAGAATTCTACCTAACTTTTAAGAATAAAAAGAATTACCTACAGAGAAAAGCTTTTTCCGTTTTTTGCTAATATACAGTTTTAAATCATCATTTTGTTTGTATACAGCTTTAAATCATCAGTTAAAATCATCAGTTTAAAGATGAAAGTATTAAGGGAGTAAATTAATAAACAGTTACTGAATTTGCTGCAATAAATATTATAAATGGTATTAATTGCAAGGCAAGTGACACAATTACAAACTGAATAAACACTAATCCCGATTTCTACCAGTTTTAGATTCCATGTATGCTGTCTTCAAGTGTCTTAGAAAATTCAAAATAACAAAGGAATAAAGAAATTTTGCCTTTAAAAACAGCATTAAAAAAGGTAGCAAGGCCTTTAAAATAAAGTATTGGTCAATTTTTCTTATTTTTCTTCTTCTTTACCAAGAAATACTGTACCATGAAAAATCACAGTACCATATGGAGAAATTAGGGCAAAAAAGGACAGAAGATAGAACATGTTGCTGTGAAATTAGTGCTACTCTTCTGTGGCAAAGTACAAAAATCTGTAGCCATAAATAGAGTAGGAATAACCTTTTATCGATGAAGAAGACAAATTGTAAATGTCTGCACCCTGAGAGCTCAATGTACAAACCTAGCTCTTATATGTTCTATTCTTCCATATGTATCAAAATAGTTTGAACACAGATATAGATCAACACATCTGTTCTTCTCCCGAGAAACAATTCTGTTTCATATGGAAAAGGAATGAAAATGTTATTTGGATATAGCTAAAAAAAAGCATAGATTATTCTGAGAATAGGTTTAAAGCAAGCAGATAAATAAAATGAAATAAAATACATATTTTTAAGATGAGAAAAATATCTAATGGAAGAATAGTCTATAAAAACTTTTGCAACAGAGAAGTCATAAGAGAAAGGAGAAAGGCAGAGGTTTTATTTCTGTTTTCAGTTTAACGCTGTGGTCAGACAAAACCAACAAGAAGGAAATATAAACAAATTCAAGGGCGTTTCTCTTTGCACTGTAGGAAATTACACATTCATTTTAGAATGAATTTGACAAGATCCAGTGATTTACTAAAGTAGTGTTTACTTTTTTGCAATACATTCCTCTGAATACGGAGAACCATGATATCATTTGGGTGCCTGTCACCTGAAAAACTTAGAAAAAGATTTAATTCCCTTTACACCAAGCTAGGAAACAATGTAAAATAACTGGAAAAAAATAAGGTCGTGGACTTCTTTTCCTTGGGATTATCTCGAAATTCTACTAGTGTAAATACTTCTGATAGGAAGCGGAAAACAGCCCCAGCCCCACAGCACATGTGAGGTCATTATCACGTTACTACAGATACTTTGGGTAGCTGAAACTGGGGTGGCTTCTGGCTCTCACACTTGCCAATAAAATAAATAGAGGAGCAGCCTGCAAGGCCGCACTGGTAGCGTGCGGTGGAAACATGATGGGGTAGCAAGTGATCGGACAGCATTTGCAAAACCTTTTCATTCCTAATTCCTGTGATGTTTGTACTGCTTTTGGCTAAATTCTAATAATTTGAAAAACAATAATTTTTGTTTGTTTGTTTTGTTTAACTTTGTAGGAACTTAGATTGTAACAGTGCTGCAGAATTAGAGCAAGATTTGTCATCACCTAAACTTTAAAAGTTGAGCATATACAAATTAGCAATCAAAAGATACTATTTAATTTTGTCCTTATTCTGGGATTACTTTACAATTAAAGTAAAAAAATAATGCAACTTAACTGCATCTAATGTGAAATCACTTTCAGTGGCTACCTAAACTTGGCATAAACTTTTCTGAGTTTTGGAAGAAAAAGAAAGAGCTGAGTTACAATCGGTGCTACTTTGAGACAAAGTTGACATGGTCCTTTTAGAAAGATATGGGGCTTTGATGCCATCAGATATTGAATTATGCAGATGCACCCTTCTTTCTGCATACATATGCCAGGGGATGTTTATAATTCAATATATATGTGCTGCAACTTTTTCACTTCTAATACATTTTAGCAGTCCAAAATAATACCTACATTACATTCCACTTGTTCGCCCCTTATGGCTCTTCCCGGGGTAGAAGGCGTTGGAACTGCTGCTTCGATGCTTCTCAAGGCTGAGGACACCAGAAGCGTTTCCCACCGCCGGCAGCGCCGCTGCTGGCGCACGCAGCAGGGAGCACATCCCGCTGCGGGCTGAGCCCCGGTGTCGGCAGCAGCGGCCGCCTGCGCCCCGGGCTCGTCCCCCTCTAGCAATCGGTACCACAAAGCCAAACCGCTCCACACTGAGTCCTGGCTTCACTTGCTGAATGGCACAGGACCCTGCGAGGAAACCCCTGCGAATTAGCGAGCCTGCAAGGGGATGCTGCAGGAAGGAGAAGGTGCAAGAAAGGAAGAGCAGGAGGTGGCAGTTTTAAACACTTATTAGAGGAGTTAGCAAAATAAAAGGATGTAATTTAAATCACTAAGTGACAGAATCCTATTGTGATGAGGCAGAGCAGCACCGCAGAGTGGATGCTCCCCGTAAAGCTCACGCTGCTTCTTCTCGGCACCTGCACAATAGTGTTAGATGAGGATGGAATTACGAACCTCAGTGACAATGGGCTTTGGGGTTCAGACTCCTTGTAATGATTGGGATAGTTTTTATATTGATAGCTACAATCATTAGTAATATGAAGTATTTATTAGTGCTCACTTGCTGCTGACATTTTAGCGCTCCCCATACAAAAGCCAACAATAACATCAATCAGCTTCTCATTAAAATAAAACTCGAGCCATGACAATAAAATGCTAAAAGATGTTTTAAACATGCGCTGTTAGCTTTCCAGTATTCCTGTGTGCAGCAAGGTATAAGCCAATGTACAGAAGCTCAGATGCTGTGTAATTTAAGCATAGGGCAATGTTAATTACAACATGTCAAGCTTTTTTTAAAAAATAAATTAATAAAGGGAGATTTAATTTCATTTTTATTGCATACCTGTGTGAACTTCTATTCTGTTCCTCACAGTCAGATGCTGTAGCATTTGAGATTTTTATAACATTTCATTGTGTGTGAAAGCAGCCCCTTCCCCCACTTTAGCAGCAGCAGACTGCTGAGAGATTCTTCAAAGATAAAAATATGTACCGTGAAGCCCCTAAAATGTCATGATAAACGAACTCAAATGTCACTATTAAAATATTTCCTTTCATCAGTTTCACAGCACAGATCTCCCATTGCAATGCCAGAACGGACTCAACTTTGCTGATACTTCTATGGGAATACTGAATTTCTTTTTTGAAGGTTGAATTTAAGACAATAGCAGTGTGTGTGTGGCATAAAACTGAGATAGCCACCTGCAAAGGAGTTTAAACGGTACCCCCTGGAGAAAACCTCTTCTGCGTGACCCTCTTCTAGAGAGAAAAAATGAGGTTGAGTTCAGCACTAGCAGACCCCTGAAACAAGTCTCCGCAGGCTTCTTTAAATGTGAAAGGCATCGTTTTGCTTTCAACTGACTCTGTGAGCAGTCTTTGAGAAAGATAAAAAAGCAACATGGCATAAGAGAACTGATTATGAAGAAAACAGAAGACTAAATGAGAAATTCAAGGGTACTGGGATTTCTTTCCCCTTTGCCACTGTTATTCTATGTCTGCTTCCCAGTCAGCCCAGGAGGAAAATGAAGGAATTTGCTTAAAGCGGCACCAGATACTACGAGGGAAATGTTGTGAGCTTGTTCAGGGTAGCTTCTATAACGCTCCCTACTTTCCACCCTCCAACTCGGTTAAGCATTTGCAGGCAGCTCTCCGGGCCGCAGGGAAGCCAGGGCTCGGGGCTGGCCACCTACGGCTGGGGACAGCGCGAGCGGAGCCGCTCCCGGCACCGCACGGCGCGGCCGGCTCGTCGCAGAGGGCCTCCAAACCAACCCCGGCAAAGCGACACTGTCAAATTCATAAGCAGCAATTTAGGCAGCAAATATGTTGCTTGGGTTTCAGCAGCCTTAAATGCTGTGAGCGGCTTAACCTTATCTCCCAGTGCCACTGCCTTCCTGGAGTAATTGATGCTCGGAGTCCCCCAATTTCACATAAACCAGGCCACTCTGTTATTGTATACGCAATCTAACCGCTAGCAGAGACAGGAAACGGCGCTGAACCCAGATCAATAGACATGTCAACAGTAAGCTGCTTAATCTAATTCTGCCTATCTCATCTCGGAGCCCAGAGTTTGCAATTTTACTGCTAGGTCCCTCTGGCAGGAAATGGTTTGGAAAGTTTAGTCTTAAGAAGTTGAAGCGATATGCTTATCCTTCAGGCTCTCGAATGTTTATTCAGCAGAATAGCTGCTTTAAATGTTTTATAAATGGCAGCAATGTAAACAAGGCACTCCTGAATTCCTTCACATATGAAAGCTATAATGGTGATTTCCTTAGCACTGGACGGGGCGCTTAACACTACAGCCAATTACACTTAAAGGTAAATTGCGTTTGTACAGATGTACCAAACTAAAATAAACTTTGAAGATCAGAACAATTTCCCCAACCTTCTCCCCTACTTTGATGATATTCCCACATGGAAACACTTCTCTTTTTTTTGGTAATTATATTGCTCCCTTTTCTTTCTTTCTTTCTTTCTTTCTTTCTTTCTTTCTTTCTTTCTTTCTTTCTTCCTTTTTTTTTTTTTTTTTTGTTATGCACTTGAAAATTACACATCCCTTTCTAAGCAAGTTCAGTATCTAGACTGTTATAATATAATCTCTGAAAATAAATTAAGAGCGGATAACAGGAAACTCTGACCCAGGCTCTGCTTGAGCAAGTAAGGAGGAGGAAATTAAATAGATGACATTTTTCTTCACATTTTCATATCACATTGACAGCTCTGCCACATTCCCATTTGAAGGAAAATATCCACAAACCCAGAATGTTTCCCCAGACATCAGTGTTGGCAAAGCAAGTGCCCAGGCAGACCAATGTGCCACTGTCATGGAGATACCAGGGCTTCCTTCCAAACCATCCCTTGAGTCATGTCACCCTATTATCAAGGATTTCACAGGAAAAAAAAATACACACACACACACATTATACATATGTACAAATATATATATTGTTCACAATTCAATGGTATCTCTTCCATGTCCTCAAATGCCTGCCTGCGGTTTCCATCTTCATCTGAGCTTCAACCAAGCCATATTACATCCGTTGGGCTGCTCTCACACAATTCAAGGGGCAGTGGCGATCGATTGACCACAGAAAGAAAATGTCAGCTCCCGGTTAACTCTGGAATCACAGTTGATGGCTTCCGACCATGACAGACCTTTAAACTATTTTGACAGCCTACTTGCCACTGGAAAGCTAGGATAGACTCATTCAGAGAGGAAAGACAGTTACAGTCTCCAGATACTGGACTAGGAGTTACCTTAACTGCAAGGAGAGGTGGAACCCTGGCTGCGGTAGTGTGTGTGGGACGTGCCTGGACACTGCAGTGTTGGGTGCTACAGAAAAGTCAATAAATGAACTCAATAATAAAGAAAATGTTACCCAGCCCCCTTTCAAGCCCTCAACGGGAAATCATGGGGCTGCTCCCACAAGCTTGTGCCTTGAAAATCAATTGAGCATAAAGTCAACAAATAATACAGCTGCAGCTAAAATTAAGACATAGTAATGATATTACTGCAATTTAGATACTCGCACATTACTTTACAAGTAAGTTGCTTTACTACTAGAAGTGTTTTAACACACTACATATTTCATATGGGGGAATCCTGCTGAAGGATCTGTAAAGGTATTCTTGAGAGTAAAATTTGCAAATTCAAGTTGATATCCATGAGCTTATTCATTCATTTACTGTGAATAAAACTCTTTTAGAAAAAAGAGTTTGCATAGCTAACCTAGAACTGATTCAAACTACTTTCTGTTTATAAAAGTTTTAGTCCTTTGCTCTAAAACCTGAAACTATAGAACATTATTCTAAAGATCAACTGCATACCATAAATAATCAAAGACAGAGCTGAAGAGATTCTTTTGTCAATAGTTCATGCACTAAACTGCAGCCATTTCCAATAAGGAACAATCTGGTAAAAATAATAAAAATCAGAGGAGACAGACAATCCATGAATATAAAAAGGACTAATTTAGTTCAATTAGTTCACTTCAAATAGAAACTTACGGCATACCAGGCTATTTCAGTTTCAGGCTTGTCCCGCCCCAGTCCACATTTTCAAAGACATAGTATATTCGAAATGCTAATTAACTACTATTCCTTTTAAACTCATGTATATCCCTAAAAATCTGACAGTGTGGAGTTTTCATACGGATATAAGACAAAGAAGTTACATTCTCTTTAAAATGCAAACAAAATAGACAGACCTAACTTCAACCCCTCATAAATCAGTATTAAACAAGCATACATCTTTAGCTCTGCAAAATACTTTGCTGTTCCAACATTACCAAACTGCAGCTAAGCATATGAAAATATTCTGAGCATTGTGAAATAGAGGGTGACTTGCTCACAGAGATCTGCATTTGAGGGGGCTCAGTGCTTGCAACTACAACTTTATTTTAATGCAACCTGCACATTTGGGGGATTAAACTGTGGATTTTATGCTCTCATTTTTCATTCAACTTCTTCCAATAGAAGAATTCTGACAAACTGCTAAATAGTAATTAGCCAATTTTCAATGCCACACACTGGAAATAATCCATTTTAACAGCTCATATATTTTTAAAAAATCTAATTCCTTACAATCATCAGGTTGTGCAACAGTGAAAATGATATAACCACCATACATGTACTCCTTACTATTGGCCACACATTTAAATGAGGAACTGATCTTTTTGAGGAGGGATTCTATTTTTGCATGCAACAAGGAGAGATGTTGGCCACTTTTGCAATGCAAATAAATAATTACTCACTCTGATCTGGAACAAATAAGGATACTGGGAACTCTAAATCTTTCTAATTCAAATGTAAAAGTGCAATACAAAGTATGTACAGGATCCTGCATTCCAGTGGTAACAGTTCTACTTAAAAATGAGAAATGCTTTGTAGTTTTGAGTGAGGCAATTAATATTGAAAGGTTTTTTAATTGGCTGAATGAAAAAGAGATGATTATAGAAGGTTGGTATTAAGGTTTGCTGTGTAAACAATCTGCAGAATTTTACAACCCTTTCTATTCTGCCATATTTGACATATCCATGCATATGTGTACTCCATACTCCATAACACAAGATACCACACAAATATTGTAAGCTCTGAACATTTAAGTGTTAAGGCAAATTTAATGAAACTATACTGTAGCAGACTTCAAAATTTGGGTCTCCTACCCAAATGACTCTGATCTGAGTCATTTAGTCTCTTAGGAACACCATTAGTTTCAACAGCCAGTGCTGGACAATCTGCCTAAACCATGATAAAGAGAGTTATGAAGATGGGTATAAAGGATTATTTCAAAATTTGAAATATATATAGATCACCTGGGGCAAAATTTTAAAAGTGCATGTTCAAAATATACACAACTATTCAGATGGATACTCACACTTTTAGACAAAGAACACACAGATTTTAGTGACATCCTGATCTTTACAAAGAAAAATCAAAACTAGAGCCTTTTAAAAAAATTCTCACATCATCACCTTAAAGATGTAATTACTGGTGTTATTCTGACTTGCAGGAGACCAGAGTCAGACCCTATAAAGCCAACAGCCTGAAAACCTCTATGTAGGTACTTACAAATTTTTTAGGTGTTCACAACCTTTGATTTGGCAGTTCCCAGTGAGATCCGTAACATTTAGATGCCTAACCTGCTTTGGCACTTCTGAAACTCCTATCGCATGCCTAAAACCTTGCTTTGGCTAATCTGTAATATTAATAGTATGAACACATTTACACATCTAGCAATTGTCACTACTTTATGACTTTACTGATGCAGGAGAAACTACAGGCAGTCCTTCCAAAAGGATTGAGTCAAATTGATGGGTAGTTGTCTTTTTGACCCTTTTGTTTAACAAATGCATCAGTTGCTTTGTATCTGGACTTAGATAAATGACTTTCAAATTAAAAGAAACGTTTTTATGATTCACTGCAGTAGCTTGCTTTTTGTGCTTTTCTTTTTTCTGATACAAGGTTAAAAGTGACTGGTAAACCTTTTAAGGTTATTGAAACTAAATTATTAACGCTGAGTTTCACCTTCCTTTTGTCCTTTTCATGGCATTCTCCATGATTGCTTACTGCTACTCCATTCCTACAAGTTGTAAATCAAATGAAAAATCTTTAAAGTACAAAACCATCTGATTAAAATTTTCATCCACAAGGGAAACACAGACATGACAAGAAGCCACATTATGCAGTTTTTACATTTAAAACATCTGACAGTCTTTTTTTTTTTTTAATGTGTGTGAAAATTGAGCACTTTCATCTTTGGAGGCAACAAACAGGATGATTCTCACTCCTAAAATCCATTTGCAACCTTCAAAACATCTTTGATATGTTCCTCCATTGCATAACTGCATTTGGTGCATTATATGCAACCATAAAGTGTAGTGACACTGAGCTGCACTTGTAATGTGTTGTGGCACAGAGCTAGTCTGGACAGATATGAACTTTTCCTAGATGAAATCTATACAGTTCATAGGACTGATGAGGTTGTGCATCAAACTTGGCATCAGATCATTCACCAGATAGTCCGTACTCTCTGGGTTGTTGGAAACGAACTTTTGACATGTGGTAAACTACGATCAAAAGATTTAAGAAAAACCTACACTGAATACTTCCGAGGGAGAAGATATATCTTCAAGAAATGAACTCTATCTAGAGGGAAGCAAAATACTAATTTACATTTTTGTGAGCTTTTTAATACCATGTCTATCTTATCTAAGATATGAGTTTATTTGACAGTATATTTCTGAAAAGTTGGTAAACAATTTTCTTTAATGCTGCTTTTCAACACAGCACAGAATGATCCAGCTCCCAGGTTTTCAAGATTTGGTCTCTTGATACTTGAAAACAGAGCAAATGAAGCAAAAACAGCTGCATTTTAGTTTTCACTGGAATTTATAGCTGCTGCATATTTATGATCCATTAGGTTGGCACAAACCAGCTGCACATATATGCTACAGAGGTAAGAGACTTCTGTCTGTGGTAGAGAAGCTCCTGGAGCACAGCTAGAACAGCAGCTTGAAATACAGGAGGCCCTGAGTAAAGCCTGTGGCACTGATACTACAATATTTAACATCTGATAGCATGTTAATCTCTGATAACACATGCAGATTTCACTATTATGGCAAGGTGTTACAGAGAAGCACAAAGTTCCCATTAAAAAGCAACATTGTCTGTGTGCTGAGTTAGGTTCTTGTTCATCCCATTGATATATTATTTGAGTAAAAGAGGTGTCATCAATGAGGTGTCCCATAAGCTAATCATTTCAGTTATGAACTAAGCATTCAGGACAGTAAGGGCTAAAATCACATAGTTTCTTCCTAATGACATGTGATGTACCCAATGTTTCTCTCAAGAATAAGATCAGCCACAGGGCTGATACAGAAGAAGTATCTGACCAGAAAGGTTACTGAGAAAGAAAGCTCTTCTGCAGAGGTAGCTCCAAGAAAGCATTCCAAGAGCTCACATTGACTGACTGAACTGACCACAAAAACACCATGTTTATGTTTTTAATGCTAATCAAGAGAGATTTCCCCACAAGGAGAAGTTCTCAGGGATAGGTTTGTATCTCCACTTTCTTTCTTTCTTTTTACTTTCCTTTAAGGTACCAGGTTGTATTTTATATTTCATACAGAAGAAAAGCCTGTTTCTCAGTGGGAGCGGAAAGCCATGACAGCAAATTTCCTGTGCGGAGGTTCATGCTTGTGTGACCCACAGAGGGGGACTAACCCCGGTGCGATGACTGAAGAACACGTCTGGGGAGGAGCAGCACTGCGAGGAGGAAGACGGAAACAGGATCCCCCACCTCACCTACTCCACAGAACTCCTGCTTTGCAAGATTCTTCACACATTCAACTAACCACTATTTCCTATGGAAAAGAAATGTGGCAACATTTTCTTGTGGAAATACGAACAAGCCACGTAAGGAATGAGAGAGTTCTTACAGCTTGTATTTTTTGACCAATTTGTTTTCTCAGAACTGTTTGTCTTCCTTTCCTCCTTTTCTTCCTGCTTTTGTTTTGGTGGTCAGGCACTTAGACTTGCACAATCAATCAAAGCGAAGTAGCTCCCATAAACCTGCTCAGAGGAAAACATTTCCCTCCTCAGCCCTCCAACTCACTTCCTAAAATGTAGCTATTTCTCTCTATAAAGCGGAAAATGCCATCTGAAAAAAATGAGTATGACAAGACAAGAGTCACCCCAGTTCTGCCATTTCTGTAGAACTGGGAGGTATCTAGCAAGGATACAGTTTAAATGAGGTGTTGGAGGTCTATTTATACAAGACACACTAGAAGAGTCGCTGGGCAGCACACAGAGAGCCAAGGGCAGTGCGAGCAAGGACTCCTCAGCCCAATGTCCTCACCTTCAGGCAAATATTCATTGCCTCTCTTTCTGAGACATAGAATTTTTTGCTATAAAGAGACATTTCACAGAGGGGAAGAAAGTGAAGCAGTGCAAATCACCACCCCACAGATCAGCCGTGTCTCTTTGACCACTCCAAGGAGGACACAGGCTCCTCAAGAGGGTGTCACGCGCTCCTGCGCTCTGCAGCGCGGTCGGCTCCCCTAATTTCGCGAGGCCCAGTGACACGCTGACAGCCTGGCATCGAGACGTGTACACTAGCAGTGCCGGAGCACGCAGATGGCAGTGGGCAGGGAAATGTCAAATGCTCAGATTATAACAACCACCGCCACACGCAGAAGCCAAGCTGCGGGCGGGTGAGGAAGCCCAAATTAAACACGAGGCGTCCCACTCCGCTTAGGCTTTGGCACTGGTCGAACAATGTTCTTGGATGCTGCTTTCAGATTCAGTTTCCAAGCTGAAAGGTCTTGTTTTAGGTTGAAGTGGTTTCGTAGATCTACCGCCTGGTAGAAAGGGTATCTTGTGCTGGAAATGAGATAAGCTTGTCACATAACAAATGTGATATGAAGTTTAAGTTTTCAAATTGCTTGGAACATATACCCATAGTTAACATTGCACTATTACTGTTGCAAGTTCCCTTGAGGGCAAAAGCAATCTTCCCATCTTACTCTGTTTGGCACCTTTTTCATCTACTATATTTCAGTAATTGGGCGTTTGTATTCCTCAGGTAATTTTAACGGAACCAGCAGAAGCTGCATTTTCAATCTCTGAGATCAAGGTGGCAAGTGGCATGAGAGGGTACTCAAAGAATAATAATATATAAAAAAGCTTAACATGAGCTGAAGCAATAACACCTATGGATGAACTCAGTGAGATAGGAGGCTTTGAGAAGCAGTTCATTAAACTGTCTTCACTCACTCCCTTTGACCAGGAAAATGACACTCAGGACAAAGTACATTACAACCTATTTCCAGAGCCAGTTGCCTAGCACAGACAAATTGAAGAGTACCAAAGGAAGAAGCACTAATCCTGACAGTCTGCATATGCTTGCTGAACCAAGTCAAAGTGATCTGCAGTTCAACTCAAGAGTACCAGGGCTGCACAGGATGACAGCACCAGCAGTATTTCCAACTTGGGCATTTATTTGCCCCGTTACAAACAGCAAATCACCAGTACCACAGACAGGGAATGCATTTTATAAAGAAGCCATAAGAAACATCTAAGGACCAAAACATTATGCTCTCATCATGCTCCTCTGCTCTTTTTTTACTTTCCTAATGCAGTACTCTCTCCTCTATATTCCAATCTGTACTTATTTCAGACTTTTTCACAGCCCACATTTTCCTTCACAGCAGGCTTTGAGCGTTCTTTTCACCTCATATGAACGTCTGCATATTACTCCATCACTTCTCCCTGAGCACACCTATGGTTTTGGTTGGAGATGATTTTCAGTTCAAACTATTTTCTGTCAACACTTGCTTCCTTCTTCTCTATCTTTTGTAACTTCCATTACTAGCTCTCACTCTGCCATACTTTCAATAAATGACATGCTTTCATGGCCTTCCTTTCCATTTTCTCTGTATTCTCTTGGTCTTCTCCTTGACTCAAGGCAAGAAGCAGGCCCAGCTCCTTTTCTAGGCATGACTTAAAGGGACATTCAGAGAGAGATAGGTGAGAATTTGACAGTTTTACCTTTTGAATAGAGATAAAGCATTAATCTTTTCTGTGTTATGCTTCTGCCTAGCAATGCCAAAACAGAGACCAACTACAAAAGGTAGACCTTCTTGGACAGATGTTTTTGAAAAATAGTTTAACCTCAATTCTCCTTCCTGCAAAAGTTATTTTTCCAGTTGATCACAGGAGCCACTTTATTAAATAGAAGTACCACCATGTTTAGAGTGCTCAAACAAACAAACAAAACAAGTGGCATAAAGGACAGTACCATGACATCTACATTTATTTTTAACCTATCCTAACTGAGACTCAAAATTCGCCTTGCTCCTTGCACAACTTTCACTGGGAGAGGATACATAGGAAACACTTAAACATGAAAAAATGACCATTTAAGAGAGCCTGTACCATATTCCTAAACAGCGGGTCATTGTTCCCTTGCCTTGGATAGATTTAGCTGTAGGTCTTTATTTTACTCAAAGATCTCTTACTTACCAATGCCCTGACCTTGGCATCTGTGCTGCTACTCCTAAAGCTAATGTGATCTGCTCACACAATGCTGACTATTGCCAAGAAGCATAAGCAGCCTTAGTGATGTCATTGAACTCATTAAAGATATAGTTGACTTCTTGGCCCTAGAAAACCTAATTATTAAATGTAACCTTAGTTGAAAACAGTGGTGCTTGTTGATAAGCAAAGCAAAACAATAAGTGTTTTGTTCAAACACAAAAATAGTACTGGACCAATAAATAGGAGCTCCCACTTTACAGCTGTGGCAAACTGTAGTTAACTGTGGAATTCCTGAGATAATTGATATAAATAAAGAAAGGAGTATTTTGAAATACAACCACATGCATACTTTCAAAATCTAATTCCTACTGCAATTTGCAGCACTAACAGCAGGTCTAGAAACCTCAGTGGTTCATTTTAGTAAATAGCAAATGCTGCACATTCTTGCCCTGAAAATCTATTAGGAGGCTCACCCTAATGTATGACTACTATTATCTATCCTCTGATAATTATTTTAGAATACACCTTTTATAGCAAATGTAAAACGCAATAACTGTGTTGTAGATGTGACTGCTGTATTTATTTGTTGTTGTAGTTATGGATTACAAATTTAGAAAGCAAAAATACTCTTCACATACTACCACTAAGAGCCTTATGCTTCTAAACACTATTAAATACCTCCCACTGCTGATATATAAATCACAGCATTGTTGAGTCAGTTTTTAATGCCTTTGATTTTTGAAAATGTTTAATTATGACTAAGATTTAATGTACTTATTTTATCTTTGATTGTGCTTAAAAAAAATCAGGCTTCTGCGTCACTGCATCCCATCAATAAAATTTACATACACACCTAACTCAAAAAATAAGTATTCTTGAATTAAAACTGCTAAAGGAGCAATTGAAAGTAGAGATTTTAAGTAAACATTCTCTGGGGTCAGTTCTAATTTCCTGGAATATGCCTAAAATATTTATAGACTCTTCCCTCTCCTCCTTTCCCCATAAAGCAAGTAAGGTGAAAACAATGCTCTCCAAACAGTGAAAGACTTTACTGAACAGAATATAAAGCCTCAACTACTCAGTCCTCAAAATAACTTCACTGGGTTTGATGCAGCTTTGTAGATACTTCCTCTGGCCTTTAAAACATGCCACATTCAGTCACCTTGACCAAACCAGGTGGTTCACTTCCATTTCAGTAAAGAAAATTTTCCTAGGGAGAGAATGAAATTTCTATTATTTGAGCCATTTAATGTTAGGTTGACTAAAGTTACCCCGGTGATTCTGCTGTGAAGACCAATGCAGTAGAGAGAACATTAATCTTCGCAGAAATGAATACAAGTCTTTTTTTCCTCAGAGTTTTCAGTCCACATTTGTGTAAGCATTTTCTCTCCTTCATGCTTCAGGATTTCACAAGAAATTTTTGTATGAGATCTGATCGACCTCAATCTAGAATCTACCAGTTACCTCTTTTGTGAAGCATCATTCTAGGTTTCAAGAATTCCTAGTGATGGCATTGAGAAAATAAAGCCAGAATTCTACTCCTCAGTCCCAAATTAAGTATAAAGAAACATATTTACCCATATGGTATATGGAAGTTGTATCATGTCAGAAAATAATATTAAAGTGTATGCAAATAGTTTAAAATAACTGTACTTAAAATGACACCAGGGATGAGTAATTCTAAGAATAGCAAAAACCACAGACACATATGGGAGCTTCAAAGAGATAAAAGTCCTTTTTTTTTTTTTTTGTCAATAGAGTGGGTTTTTCTGACAGACACTGAGGTCAAATCACCCAGCCTTTACATCTAAATACCAAGTATATTACAGCACTCTCTACACGTATGTACTACAAAAAAATGCATGTCATTTTAAACTCTTTACCACAAATTACAGACTTGCTTCCTGTGACTTTTTTAAACAGATGGTCAGAAGTGAGGATGAAAGAAAGCATTTTTTGTGATCCATTGTTCATAAGAGAATGTTATCTTTGTTTTGTTTAAGTGTCACAGCTTACTACAGTAATGAGCAGAACAGAATATCTTAAGGGTTAAGCCTTTAAATGAATAGAATCCGAAAGGGACACAATAACATTTTAATGCCTAGCAAGATAGCAAACACTGTGCGTACTTGAAGGCCTTACTGTTTAAGGTCTCTTTAAAAAAAATGTATACATCTCAAAGCAGTAATTTTAATGTCAGAGTTTGTACCACTGCTGTATAATTATCTAATGCCTAATGTGTCCTTTTATGGAAGAAAAAGTATCACGTAATCATACCCCATAATTACAAAATACATATAATCCCTATTTACATATCTACATATTTCAGCAGGGAATATGCCCACTATACTATTCTGTTAAGTGAACCAGGCTAAAATTTTAACTCTTTTTTTTTTCTTTTTTCCATAACTCTTCTGCCTCTCCTGCTGCTTCTGTCTCTTTCATTCATCTTACAGCATCTGTACCATAACTATATGCAGCAAGGGGTCAAGATTTGTTATTTGCTATATAGTTTCAACCAGCACAGCAGGGCCCGAGCTGTGTGGAGCTTCTGTAATATACATGTTAAATCAAAGCCCAAACAGCAGGCAAAGGCATAAAGAGAAGGCCAATTCAGCTCTCACTGGGCGTCCTCTGAGCACAGGGAAGCTCAGGCAGCAGGATTTGGGGACTCAGTACTGCACTGAATGCATATTGCTCCATTTAATAGCCTTTTTATTAAAAAAAAAGTTCTTGGAGAGCTCTTGGTTATTTGACAAATTTGTAAGCTGGTGCAAGGAACCAATGGACTCCCCATTTATGATTCACAGATATACTTCATAGATATACCATGTTCTGTCTTTGAGATATATCAGTCCAGTATTTATGACACTTTGCATAGTCACAGATACCATGTTGCGTACAACTATACAAGGACTGTATTTTACGTCTGCTCTTGCCAAGGCATTCTACAGCAGAGCACAAATTAATTGAAATAAAATGCATTTTTAAAGAAATTATTATAATCATCTTTTTCCATTGCAAAGTGGATTACAACCTCCTAAATACAAATGAAAAAATAATATGAAAGAGACTAAGAAATTCTTGAACACATTTTCTACTCAATACTTTTTTTATGAATGCAAAGAGGGTGCTTAATTGCTTCAGCCACTGGAGATGGAAAACAAATCTGTATAATCCCTTAAAATAAACTATTGTAGGTGTCAAGACTCTGACCACTGAATTGTTGCCAGGTAGCTCAATCCCATTCCTTTCAAATTAAAAATAGAATTTGAGTTACTGCTTCTGTGCTCTAAACAGCAGGGGTTTAAACAGAAGAGGGAAGGATATTGAACAATTACAGTAAAAAGGCAAGAAGATGTCAGCTACATCCACTTTGTCTTTTTCTGTGTTTCTATACCACAGGCACTTACAATCCTGAGCAAAAGCAGTTAAGGAAGTAAAAGCAACTGCTTTGGCTTGACCAGCTCTGGTTCAGTCAAAAGGATGCAGGTACTTGTCCTTATATGTTCTCTTTTGCCATTGCTTGGGTTGCCCTCTTCAATCTGCTATACCAAGCAATTAACTTTCTTCTATTTATTCTGTTGAAGATGATCCTCATATTTACTTTTATTGGTGTCAAACTGTAACATGTACTTGTAATTTCAAAAGATTTTTAATTAGTTACTGCAATATGTAGTCTTATGCCACCTTCATTTTCTTTCAGGTCACCCATTTTCACAATACTGAATATATCTAATAAAGTTTCTGAGGACAAACACATGCCCATGTCTAATGCCCATCTGGTAATATTTGCACAGCATTCAGTCAATAATTTCCAATTCTAAGACTTCCTATCAGGCATCTAAATCAAAACGAGTTAATTTAGTACAGAAACACCCCAAATTTGTTTCAAGATCATGGATATTACATATCCCTAAAACCGAGCCTTACTGAATTCCTGTAAATGGATGGCAGTATTAAATATCTAAATGGGAAAATGTGCTCCTGAGTATGAAATTCTTAAACTAAAATACTGAAGTGATCTGTACAGAGTGGCTATTTTTGTCAATTATAGTAATTACAGAGAATTAACAACTTATCTAAAAGGTATAAGCTCCATAATATAAGAAAAAATTATGGAATTTGAAGCAGTATTACCTTATATTTTACTTAATGGTCAGCTATTAGCATAACAAAATAAATACAAATATCATGGAAATACAACAAAAAGGAACCAGGTCTGATTCCCTAGATGAGAGCTCTTTGTATTATTCAAGCATCCACGGGATGCTGTCCCTCTCCCTCTTTATGCTGCAGATCACAAAAAAAGGGTGAAGCAATCAGAGCGCTCAGCGTCACCCGGCCCCTCCATCCGAGGCCCAGCTCCACGCTCCCACCCTTCGCCTCACCCCAGCTCCAGTGACGATCGGGCTCTTCACGTGGCCCATGATGCCACGAGCCCAGCAGAGAGCTCTCTGAGGTAGGAAAGACAGTTGCCTACACTGCCATGGAGCTGAACTAGCTTGGAGAACAGCCCTGCAGCTCCCGAGCTGGCGCTGAGCGAAGGTGAGACCACCAGAAACAGAGGAAGTCACCAGGGCACTGAAATGCCCCTCTTCCCTCTGGCTGAGACACATCTCAGCAGCTGAGATGCTGCGGAAGCAGAGCACTAGAGCAAGTGGGAATGGCACCTGGATCTGCACAGAAATAGGAACATCAGCGCTTATGTCTTGAGGTTCACTTTTTCCATGACACAGATGTCTCTATATACAAGTCTTTCAGGGAGACTACAGAAAGTTTGTAGTTTTTGGTTTTTTTTTGTAGAAAAACTACAAACCAAGGAAAACTCAGAAATCAAAAAGCTTCAATCAAGAAGTTTCACAGAATAGTAAGTTCATTAAGTTTCTAAAATTCTGAAATAAAAAATTGATTGCTAAAGGCATGTTTCAAAAAGGAGAGACCCCAAGATAAACAGAAATTGCAAGTAGAGAAATGCTCTGAAGTGTAATAGAACTAGCCATTTACTTAAAACAGTAGAGGATAACATCTCAGGCAGATTGCATTCAAGGGCATATTTCACAGAAGCTGGCATACTAATATGGATAGCCTACATATGTGGATGCAAGAGAAATAATTGAAATCAAATTAAAGACGAGAGGAACCTGCGGTCACAGCTAAAAAAATCTTGAAAAAGGTACTTAGAATGCAATAACAACAACAACAAGCACCCCAAGGTAGACTCTCTACATTCCCAGCTATATTAAAAGAAATTCATAGTCATATTCTCCCTAGATCACACTCCCTCTGTTCTGCCAAAGTCAAAGAAACTCATCTCTAACCTAATGCAATTTTTCTCACTATGCTTTTCAGCAGCTGTCTTTCCTGATTTCTAATCAAAGCTCACGATAACTGGTTTTGGCAACAGACTGTCGTTTCCCAGATGAGTAAGTAAACAAAGAATTTTTTCGCATCTTCCACAGAAGTCTGGATGCATTTTGTGTCTTAGCAAGGGGGAATTGATGAGCTCCGTATCTGGTCAACACCTCAAATATACTTAATGAAGGAATGTCAGGGGTCTATGGTATTTGTATACTTCAAAATGTAGACAGCTACACGACAAAGATAAATGCCAGCCTGGAAAGCAAAAAAAAAATTGACCATAGCAATTTATAAGAGTAGAAAATGAGAAACCTTTAGACAACAATTGATTCAGATTTGACTGAGAAACAGGCATATGAAGAAAAAGTAAATTGAAACGTCATAAGAAAATCTCTACTTGGGGTTATTCTAAAGTATTCTTTAACTAGGGAGGAAAAAAAAGCTCATCACAACAACAACATTCACTGAAAGATGATATTGATTTAGTAGGCAGAGCCTGAGGGATGTCAAACCAGAAAATCACTATAATCAAGTACAAAGGAAATTCATCATGGCAAAAAGGAAGTGGGAGGATGCAACAAAGCTCACGAAGGAAACAAAAACAACACTGCCTGCTGTTAGATGCATTCTTTAAAGAACAAAAACAAAAACAAAGTGAATGCTAGAATGATTCCTAAGCAGTAAATAAACATATGAAAAATCTAATAGATAGATATTGTGAAAAAGTAATTGGAGTATAAACTGTATTTTACTGATGAGACAATCTTGCCACTGTTGTGTGTATCTTGCAACTGTTTTCTAAAGACAAGTTTTACACTGAAGGCTCAGAATATTTTAAAACACAGTATTTCCACTTGTTAGCAAGAGTGCATAGAGAGCAAATCTATGCTAAATCCACCTTTCTAAATTACTTTCCTATAATGAAACTGAAGAGTACTGAATAAAGTCCAACAAAGGCCAGGCTGTTGATAATTGACAAAATAAAAAATTTCAAATATCCTAGGATGGGAAAGATTAATTTTAATATGTCTCAAATGTATGGGTTTAAAATAATTTCATTCAACATTTATTCTCAGCCTTGAATAAAAGAGGAAGAAGAGGGGAGATTAAATGGCAGGTGAATTGAATGTTTCTTTTGGCGGTAATAAAATCTAGCACACTGATGGGATGTAATTTAATCTAAACTAGCACAAACCACTTATGTTCTTCTCCAAGAGATGTGTGTGACATAAGGCCTGATCCCACAATGTGGGAGCAGGAGCTGTTAATGCACACAACGCAAAGTTATTCTTTACACCAGGAAACGTGTACAATACTGGCTCCTAACACAGAGCCTCAGTGAGAGGTTCTGACAGCGAATGTAGGAAAAAAAGATTCAGAAATGTTTTATATTTTTTTGTGTCCTGCTTTTTGCACGTTCAACTCAAGAACCTTTCTCTGATGCAGGATACTACAGCAGTCACAGGTTGCAAGCAGTTGAAAATCAGGTCAGAGAAGTTTAACACGAAGCACTCAGAGGCACACAAGATGAAGCCATACAAATTTAGTACATAAGTGGCATAATTCCTGCTCCCCTCCAGAGCCCTAAATTGTGGTACACTAAGTAGTAGGTAAGGCGCTGAAAAGTAGCAGACAGTCCGTAAATGGTGGCAGTTTTCCATATTGCTGCTGCTAAGTGGTAGTCATCAGGGCCACCCCCAGAGCAAATACCACCACCTGCCATCATCAGTAGTGTTACTGGTAAAATAACATAACATAAAAATTGGGTTCTTTCACGATAACTGTCTATAGCCTTAGGGCATTATTCTTCACTATTGTCAGTAAAGAATGCATTGCCATACATTTAAGTGGCAACTTAATGTATACATTATATATGGAACTAGACAGCCAGTGGGATTCACCTAATAAAGACATTTACATATGTATCATTCATCTTAGTCAGTTAACATAAGTAAGACACTTAAATATGTTAGGACATATTTAGCTGGTCTGCTGAAGCATCTCCTTTAGGATGAGGTAAATCATACTGCAGATCTCTTTGACTGTATTATTTTTTTATTTTCTATAAGCAAAGCTCTCAATGACTACCTCCGTATATGTTTACATCCAATTGGATACATTCTGTTTTACCAAGCACCTGCAACTGGGGAGTCAAGAAGCCAGTAAACTATGCATGCAATTAAGTTTACAATATTATAGATTCTTCATTTATGTGTTTTTCTTTGTTCTGCTTTAGAAGCCTCTCCGTTATGCATTTCCAGTCAATCCAATTTGTATTACAGATTTCTTTAGTTGTTTTGGTATTTTGTGTTTAAGCAGAGATAACAACCATCGTAAGGGTTCAATAACAATTGCCTGATTCAGAGTTGCAAAGCACTTCACAAGGGCTAAATATCGTTACTGTATTAGAAATCTAATGATGAAATGCTCAGCTCTAATATGCCTATTACTTGTATGAAGACAAAATAATTCATCCAAAACTTTAAGTCTTTTAGCTGACAACCAGTCCAGTAACTTACTTGACTTTCTGATTAAAAGCAGCCTGAAAACTACTGCTGTAATAACGAGGTGTTTCATAGAAAATCCAAACCAATATAATTATTTTAAAATGCTTATTCTAACAGCAGTTTAAATGTAGCAGTTGCAGCTTTTATTTTTCAGACATTCAAATGCTACACGTTTTGCTTCTATGGCAAAGTTAGTTTGGTGTGAATTTTCAAAGCAGTAGCTCTAAACTTGCAAATTCCAAGAGCATATTTAGTTTATGGGCAAGCTAATTGACTCCATTTTAAAATATTTGGCACCAAGAGCACTTGCAATAAATGCCCTCACCTCCAACAGCTCTCTTGTCTTTTCCATTCTTCCTAGCCTCAGCGAAAGTTCTCAAAAACTTAGTATGTAAATATATTAGCATTACAAAAAGAAATCATTTTTACTAGGAAAATAATTCTAATAAATCACCTAACCTTACATGACTAGCAGAAAAGTAATAATGTGCAGAAAAAAAAAAAAAAGAGTAAAGTCAGGGACTTTTCATCAAAGAAAGTCTATGCAAGACCACATATCCACGTAACCATCAACACAGAAATGCTCAATGAATTGAGACGGTTTCCCCCGGCTGCACAACAGAGCTGCAAGGTCATTACTGTGAGGAGAATCAGCTGTACCTGGGTCCGTGCCGACAGCCTCACCTTGTCTACAAACATTGCTGATGCTGAGGGAAGCCACAGACACTACAGGCAATGTATTCCAGTGCTTCACCCTCCTTACCAATTGACAGACAATTTTTTCTTAAGTTTAATTTGCCCTGTAAATCTACTACTCTTTTTTTTCCTATATGTTACTAATAGGAAGAATGGATTATCCCCTTCTTTTGAGCAGCCTCCATCATCATACCAGGGTAGCTCTCAAAGTTAGACACTAGAAAAGATCAGCACTTAAAAAAGAGACAGGTGCCATATTGAAAATCACTTAAAAACAATTTTCCATTAATAATCATTGAGTCCAAAGTAAAGCGAAAATCCGTTTGCATTCTTCTCATGCTAAGTCCTTTGTCGTGCTGGCATTGCCAACATAAAATATTTAAAACTTATGTTACTTATAGGGCCAATTATAATTATCTGGTGAGAAAAATTCCATTACAAGACTTAAAATAATATCTTATTCCATTTGAAGGGATGGGCTACAGTATGCAATGACTTTCTTAGCAATGTTACAATTGCTGAGATACCAGAATTCTGATATGCTAGATTCAGCTTAACTGTCTGCTGCAAACTGCTGTGATTGCAGCTAAGTCACAGTACACAGTCAAGAGTATTTCACATGCCTAAATACAGAAAACTAAGAGCCCAAAATCCATAGGAATGGTAGATATGAAAAGGCTCAAGAGCTGCCTCACATCCTTCTAGATGGGACTCTGAGGCTGGGCAGCATGCTCTAGGACACCCAAAGTGACACTAAACACCT
Organism: Crypturellus tataupa; assembly: GCA_034781795.1. Taxonomy (NCBI): domain Eukaryota; kingdom Metazoa; phylum Chordata; class Aves; order Tinamiformes; family Tinamidae; genus Crypturellus; species Crypturellus tataupa. The sequence continues at coordinate 6,306,320 of JAWLRI010000833.1, forward strand.
ACATTTAGACATTGCATTTGTCTTTCATGCAATATCCACACATCTGTTCAGTAGCTACGCCTGGAAAACCAGATTTCCTGCACCGACATTGGAAGAAGCTATTTTCCCAGAGAGCATGTGAAGATAAATTTGTCCACTGACTATATGCAGCTCTCTCCCTCCTGCATTAGAATATCTATACTAACTTCCTCACTACCTCCATTTTATGAAAATTACAGCATTTCCAAACCTCACTCAGACTTGGTAAAGTTAGATACAAATTAATGCTCATTCACCATGATCAGGGGCATATAATAGCCTAAGAGAGAAAGCCTAAAAAATTATGGACAACCAAATCTTTAGGAATGGATTTCCATTTTCACTGTGCACAGAGAATAAATTTGGTCTATTTTGGACTTAATGAGTTAATATCAATTCCATAACGAAATGACCTCAGGGCAAGATTAATATATATGGGTAGGGAGTATTTACCACTCTTGCCTCTAGGCATATCACTTAGATGCTCTGAATTGCCCTCCTGAGAATATTGCTTCTCTCCTTCAACTATAGAGATAGTTTGGCTTCCTAAATTAGCCATGAATAAGCTCCTTTTTGAAGCGTTGAATTATTTTTGATGGAACCTCTATGGCTTTGGCTAAAACATATCCTGACATATTTAGGTCCAATGTAATCATATCAAATTGGAGTATTTAAGAAACATCTGTTCATATTTCAGAGAATATTTCAGAATTTAGAAATAGGAATTTGGAGTCTAAACAAGTTAATGATGTTTCTTTAAATTCTGTACATTTTACCAAATTCTCTCTCCAGCTCAGTGAAATTTTCCAGTTTGACAGTTAGATCCATCATGACTATCTTAATGCTAACAGCAGCCTAAGTGCAGTATCAAAGTTCAGTTCAATGAGCCATCAAATAATATTCACATTGGGGCATTTTCTCCCCTTGATGAGTACACGTAAGACCTAGTTACATTAATCATCATATATATATTGAGAAGCAAATGTAATCCATTGTACATTCATCCTGTCAAAATGTATCAATTATTCAGTTAGAGAGGTCTGACTGCATGAATCATTTCAGTGTTCACTGCAGAGCAGGTTTGGAAAACAGGTTTTGATGGAAATAAAAATAAGATTAAAAGAAATATGTACATTTCTATAGCTAAATTTAAAGTATAAGTAGGTAAGGTATAAGGAGGTATTAATCAGATTTAGGATTGCTCAAAAATTCATTTCTTTTTCTGTCCTCTCTGTGAAGCTTCTTCCATTTCAAAAATAATGTTTCCATTCTGATGCAGGTAATACATATTCTCTCAGGAAATTAATTTCTTAGCTGGATGTCACCTGAGGACGTCCAGATGAACCACCTAATATTTTTGTAACCTTCTAAAGCTGTCTTACATCTTAGCACTTTACACAGCATAACCGCACCTTTGCGGGATACAACCTGATTATATTGTAAAGTCATGGAGTGCAACACCATACTCCTTGGCATACTACAAATATATTAAGATTGCTTCACTGCTTGAGGATTTGTTAATGTTGCCCTCTTTCATGCTCCAGTGTACTGGGGAAAACTGAAGATTTTGGATTAAGGCAAAAAAGAATTGGAAAAGATTGATTTTTTTCACCTTTCCCCACTTTTATGGGAGATTCTTGATCTCATTTTCTTCCAGAGCTGCAGTGTTAGGGAGACGATGTTGTCTAGAAAGGAATAATTATAGGACACATTTTGTTACGACAGAAGGAGGCACTAGACCATAAGTGAGAACTCTTTCTTATCTGGAGCACTTGCAAAGGAATGCATTAAACAGAAGTCCTGTAAGGAACATTAAGCTTCATAGTCATCGTTCCTCCATTGTGAGTTTGTCTGCTATTGGCACACACAATTGCTGTGGGACAATTATTTAGGCTGCAGTTTGCTCTCATTTTTAAGCCAGCTCAACCCTGACATTCTCCAGTGACTACTGATTTCTCAGTGAGATATTTTAAAGAAGTTTTCCTTCTCCCTCAATTTTCTGAACAAACTTAATATAGTGTAAAGTGAGAGTTTTATGATCCCATGGAGAGAGATACCATACACAGACCAGCATAGCATAAAAAGCATCAGGGTAGGTTTCCCAGCACCCCCCAGTGCCTTAACTCTGAGCTAAAGGGAGCATTTTCAAATCAAAAGCCTTCATGTTTTTCATTCTTTGCCACTCTTTTGATAACAGAAGGCCAAAACAAACAGAAACAGACAGAAACTCTATTCCACTGTTCACACAAGCCTGTTCACAAAATGCCTCCCAAAGGCTGCTTTCCACCAGCCCTGCTATTTCATTTAATCTGTTCAGTCCTAAAGGATCAACTTAGGCAATTAGACAAGGGATTTGGGCTCTGAGGGATAATTGGATGACTTGCATGCAATAAACTTCTTCCACGCTCTCTTCACTTTTTCTTTTGTTCTCTTCACTCATTCCTTTGTTTCTCATCATTAATTTCTTTAATCAAGTTTGCAACACTCTTGCAGATACAGCAAGATAGTAATGTGACCAAGCAGCAAGAACCTAAACACCTACATTGTGTCTCCTGCTGGTTTTTGCCTCTTTAAGCTATTCTGATGTGATCCCAAAGGGAAGAGGAGCTGAATTTAGATGATGGGATGTGGCAGTCAAGGATGCACTTTTGTTTCTGCACCACTACTGAAATTGCAGGGCGGGAATGAACAGAGCTCCGATGTCTTTGACTGCCTAATCTCAGGTGAATCCTGGAGGAAAGCTCATACAGGGAAAAAAACATATTACAGAAGAATTTAATTGGTTGCATTCTGGTGAATTGTGTGTGAATTATATCATAGTCAAGGAGCTTACTGACATAGATTAAGCACAGCTGAAATGTAATTACCTTTCTTTCACACACACCCCCCCACCAGCAACTATATTCATCCACCCTCCTTGTCGTTTCTGAATTCTAGTCTCTGAGAACTATTTGCCTTCGACACACACCCTCGTTCTCATTCTTTCTTCCCTCAGTTTTATTTCCTCCCATTTTGACATGTTCCTTTCACATCAGTTACTTCTCTAATGTTTTCCTTCCTAATTATTTATTTACTGTATAAAATTGCTATCCTCTGCACATGTGATTTTAAGCTCTTTTTATTTCCTGTCTTCTAGCGCAGTTTGTAAACCAGGCTGAGAACTGTAAACCACAGAGAATTTTAAAATCGCACGCAAGTTTCAGCAAACCTCTTATATAGCAATATATTCCTTTTATAATAAATGTTTGTGAAAAACTTATAATCGCTATGCTATCAGTTGTAAAAAGCAGCAGCAACAAAAAACAATAATCCTCCCAGTTTAAATATGTTAGAGATTGTGCAACTTGTTGCTGAATGTGCAGAAGTCCTTTTCAGTGCCCATCTCTAAAGAACAGAGCTATTCTAGCCACAGCTGAGACTTAGCCATCAAGTTTCACTTCTAGACAGCCATAGCCACTCTCATGTGAGCCAGCAGACACAGCATCCTGCACACCTCCTCTGAAGAGTTGCTCAGGTAACAATGACAGGCACAATATAAAATTAGGACAGACTGTGCATAAGTGTAGGTTTCTTACAAATGAAAAGCACCCATCAAAAAGTAGGTCAAGAGCAAACGGAGATTTATTTCTCCCACTAGTAGTGAAATATGTATTCAAGAGCTGGGCCTCTTCAAATGGAGGTATTGTGAATTTTAAGATCGGATGAATATCCTACTGAGAAATAAATTGAAAAATACTTTTCAGTGTTCTTGTATACCTGGACCCTTCCAAAAAGGGAGGAGCATGCAGCTCAGACCTACATATATCCTCACTAAACAGTGGGTTTGAATAATTCCAGCTATAGCCAGTAAAGGATATAACTGCTGAGTTGCTTCAAATTATACTCCTGCACTCTGCATGGGGAACATAAAACGATCCAAGATTGTGTAATGAACTAAGAGGGTGAATTGTGAAAAATATGATTAAACTAAGCTTACAAAAAAAGAATGTTGCAATTGTCTCCAAGCAGATGAGGACATGAAAGCAGTAAGGGAATGTCTGGTCTGCAGTGAGGTGGTATCTGAGTTAGCCTGTATCACTGCAGCTGCATAAGCACAGCAGTGGGTTTGCCAGCACCAGCTAATTTACACTGTTTTGTGCCTGAAGAGCAAAACAAACAGAGGACGCTCTATGTGGGGGGGGGGGGGGGGGGGGGGGGGGCGGGG
>JAWLRI010000833.1:6310551-6428083 GCA_034781795.1 Crypturellus tataupa
TTTCCCCCCCCCCCCCCCCCCCCCCTCTTACACTCTCAGGGGCATCCTCAAGCAAGTACTAGGAACTTCAGACAGTTTATATCTTCCTGGCCTAGCCCTGGCTACATTTAGGAGAACATGCAGGTGGTAAAATAAAAATTTAGGTTAAATACCGTGAAGCGTTCCTCCCAAACACAGAGCTATAAAAGGAGAGGAACCATCTATCTCTCCACAAAAAGCTGGTGGACAAGCCCCACTTCACAGTGACAGAATGTGTGCTGCACCGGGGATGGAAGAAACCACAGTAAGAATCAATTGAGTGCAAGAAGGGAGTTAGAGCAAGTGACTAACAAGGTCTTTTCTATAATTCAGTAGAAAATGGCTTCTGGAAGAACATCACTAGGCACTTCTCACCAGCGTACAAGAGTTAACCTTGGTGCCCTGGCCACCTTCCAGCTCAGGTAATTACCTTTTTCACTTAAATTCTCCTTCCAGGCTCTCCTGGCTTCGTCTCCACTGCCTGGCCCTGATTTATATGCAATTAAAGACCAGCAGTTTTTTACCGTGCAGGTGGGTGCTTGTCAGCAGAGGGAGTGGTAAGGGGATCAGCTGAGGAACAAAATGAACTTTATGTGGAGCACAAGTCTCCATTAAAGGTTATGAAGCTCTTTAGGATCCTTGAAAATACAGCACCTAGATGAAAGGCGACCCCACGCAAGGATCCTTGCATGAGGTATAGCATGAGCTGCGTGGGGTCGCGGTGGATGTTTCGAGGGAACGAGGCCAGCAGAGCTCAGCAGGCAGCTTCCTCTCTCCCCCGTCACTGTCCCGAGGCGCTCTGATCTCCACGGGAGAGCAGCTCCGTTTCCTCCCCTCGGCCTCCGCTGCCCCGCGGCAGCTCTCGCTCCTCCCGAGGCTCCGCACCGACAGCGCCGCAGCGCTCACCGGCCGCAGCTCCCGGCTCACAGAGGAACCAAGGTGAGCCGGGTTTTGACGCCTACTTGGAAACCCTTGATCCACAACTCCTTGCCAACGTGGCATCTCTTCGCTGGGAGCTATGATTTATTTTGCCCAGAGCTTCAGAAGCTGCGAATCAAACCAGAAATGCTGAAAATCCTTTAGGAGAATAAGGGAGGTTGTCACAGCAGCAGGTCTGGAGCAGTAACTCGGGCACCACTGCACCACTGTTGTCCTCCAGCAGAACGGAGGCAGCTGCAAAGCTACTACCAAGCACATCCAAGCAGTGGATGCAATCCCACAGCACGCACAGCGCAGAGGGGGTTGCTAAAAGGGCTTTCAGGCACATTATTTTTGATGGGTTGAGCGTCACACACACAAACCACAATCTGTGAAATAAAGAAGATGATAAAGAAGATTTAATATTCAGGATGAATATTAAATAGTAATTAAGAGCTATGTTTTGTCCTCAAATCTTGGATTCAGGTTTTGAATGTAGCTCTGAGGTGCAGAAAAATAATAGGTGATTTAAGAAAAAAATAAGCTTCAGAAATCACTCTAAGAAAACTTCACTGTAATAATGATGAACTAATAAGGTAATCCTTATTACTTCAAAATTTCCTCTCAATGTCTGAAAAATTATTATTTTGTTTGATATTCCCAGACTTTCAGAAAGCAACTTTTTACACACATACACACACACATACACACACACATACACACACACACACACACTTATATTCACAATAATACTGGCACAGCAATAGGGTGAGAGTCAATAGAGATAAGCTGGAGCATGGGAAGTTCCCGAGTGAGTATTAGGAGTTCAGCTGGTCAGTTGTTAACCATGAAGGTGGCCAAACACTACAACAGGCACTCCAAGACGTTATGAAACCTCCATCCTCAGAGATCTTCAGGACTGAGCTGGATACAGCTTGGAGCAACCTGGCTTAATTAGACCCGTGTGTGCATGGCTATATCAAGGCATGTATGCTTGTGTGTGTAAAGAGAAGAAATTTTTAGAGAAAGAAAATTTTTAGATATACGTATATCTGCAAATACAAAACCAGATGAAAACATAACAAATTTGTCACAGTTAAGCATATCCATATGCCTGCCTCATGTTCCATACATGTGAGCACGCACTGCTAAGGGTGGACATACATTCACCATGCAGCATGGTGCAGAGATGACGGCAGTATCCCAGTGTGAGAAGAAATATTAAAAAATGCAAACATGAGGTCCAATAAAGTAGGATTATTCCTGGCACTGAATGCTGTCTAGCATTACCTATTTTCCTGTTAAATTCTGACATCTTAAGCTGCAGCAATTTTAATGACATCAAAAATAGTGCAACTAATGAAAGCTAATGAAATTCGGTCTATATGAAGCGTTCAATGTGGCTTTAGAAGACAAACAACAATTTAGTTCTGACCATCTACGGAAGACTTAAAGGACACACTTTGAAATTCAAATTAGACTGGATTGAGGAAAATCACTATGAATAGCAAAAGAAAAAAATGGTCCTGCTCTAAATCACCATGCAGCACAGTATGGACACCAGCTGCATCCAGGGAGTCTGACAAACTTTCATGAGGGGAAGATGAGCAAAGAAAAGTTGAAATAAGAATATTGTAACTCTTCTCCAAATAACCAAACGAAAAGGCCACTGTCTCTCGCAGTGTTTCCGATCCACTAAATTGTGCTGATGTCTTGGATGCCACTATGCAGTGAAGAACTTACAAGAAGAAACAGGTTATGAATCTCAAAATAGTAACACAAACACATTTAGAGATTGGAAACTACCAGTGAACAAAACTTAGATAACCTACTAAAATGAAAGGAAACTGTGTCTTTTAATTGTACCTCCTTTCACAAAATGCCTTTACATAAATTCCCATAATTGCTTTTCTTCATGATCCTCCACAGATTTAAATTTTCAAAAAAGACACATTACTTACAGCACTGTCTTAGTGCTGTAAGTACTTACAGCTATTTTTAGAAGAACAATAAATATGTCCATGTCCACATGCCTAACTTAGTGACAGTGCAATCTTACTGATTGTAGCAACATTCTTAATCTCAATCAGTAACATTTTTTTTATCTCATTTGTTATATCATATACAATTTGTACTAGGAGCAGAAAAGAAGTTTTCAACTTTAATGTGTGTATAAAAGAACTGATATTTTATCAGATAAAAAGACTGAAAGAAACATTAGTATAAGCAAATGCATGGACAATTGCTTCCAGAGCAAAGAAGTCTCTACCTTAAGTACAGTTTTAAAAAAGTTGGATCAATTAGCAACCTGTGAATGTTAGAAACATCTTAACAATGTCTCAAGGATGAAAGCGCATATCACAGAATGAGAAAAAGGGGAAAAATTAAATTACGTCTACAGTCATAATGAATCAAAGCCCAGAAGGTGGTCTCCAAATCAGCAGGTTTTGATGAAATATTAAGGAAAATGATTATTGATGAAAAATGAATAAGCTCTTTTTGATTTTAGCAACCTTTAAATCACACTTTGCTAATTAAAACAGCTTCAGTGCATCCCTTCCATCCTTGATGGGCATTTAGGAATCCTTAGAAATGGGTTGGCTTAATTTGTCAACATTTTACAAATGTGCATAGAGTTTATCTGTCTAAAGCAAACTGACACATCACAGTGATATGATGATACACAGCACAAGATGATAATATATAGCTAAATATTTCCTACTTTTTCTTTTTTATTATTTTTACATTATATCTATTAACACAATCAAAAAGAAATAACAAGCAGCTTCTGTTCATTTTCTCCGCAACTTGCAATACCCAATTATCCTACAACTATTAATGAGACATGACTACATATCAGAAAATAAAGACTTGTGCCATTATTTTCTGTCTCCTATCCTTTGCCAGGTCAGAGACTTTTAGGACAATCACTCCTCCTGCCTAGGAGGTCTGTTACTGTGGGCACAGTGGGCTTCTGCAAATACATTTCCTTCCCAAAGAGAAGTGGAAATTAGAAGTATGAGGGCCATTCACCCTCACATCCCTTGGAGTGGCATTGCTCCTAATTGCTGTCTTAAGCCAGCACTGTCTCCTCATTCTAATTTCTACTGTGCTTCTTTTTAAAGGGCAAGAAAGAGTGAGGGAGGGTTGTAATAGAAACTGAATGGCTGGACACAGAAAATATTTCCATTACAGACACTAAAATGTGCCATGTGCCATTGTTACAAAACTACACTGAAAAACTAAAACGATACAAAATCTTGCTCCTTTGCTTTTTTCTTTCACAAATTAATTCTTATATATCACAGTCTAAACTTGGGGTAGATGAAATTACCTATCCATTACAAACTCCTGATCTATTTACTGCAATAACATTTCATACATCATCATGTAAGAAAGACTTCTAAGAATGCATCAAATTGAAAACCTATTTAAATGTCACTAGCATTTTAAGGAATGAAAAAAAAAAATCTATAGCAGATAAACAAGTCTGATATTAGAACAGATTTCTTTTCAGAAATACATAATGATATAAAATAGGTCATGCAAGAAACCTTTTAACATCTGGCATCACAGTGAGCCTGAAGGAACAAGATTTCACACACCTTACACGCAAGTTCTTTTAAAATTAACGATGAAGTGTAGTGCTCCACTAATATACAATATTTTTCAAGCGAAGAATTTCAACCTTCCAGCCCAGAAAAACAGAAGTAAGATTTTAAACCAATTTCACAATTTCCAGGGTATCCAACATGGCATGGTGCATAAGAAATCATTCAATGAGTTTACAAGATGTTAAAATGAATTAACATCCCCCATCCTCATATGAAGTGATGTTACTTTCCTTCCTAAATATATATATAGTGTATATCTATGATATATACACTATTTTCTTATGTTTCCATTACCTTATAGTAATTTAATGAGCTAACTGCGAACAGTATGTAAAAAGAAAACAGATTAAATGAAAACAGAAGGGTCTTATGAAGAGCCTCTTTTCCAGAGTCCATTCCTATGCCTCTTAAAGCCACTTTTAAAGAAATGTCCCCTGAAAAATGCTTCTCAAATATTATAATAAACATATCAATTTTGCCCAGAGGAGGTGCTACGCCTTGGCCCCAAGCATAACTGTGCACCAAACTAGCTATACAGGAAGATGCTCTTCACTGGACAACATGATTGCCTTTGCTTTATATCTGTATTTAAGAGGGATATTACAAAATCAGCAAGTCGAAAGTTTTCTAAATTATGCATAAATACTAGTTTAACTCTGGAGTTGCAGAATACACTTTTTTTTTAATAGTATCTTTGGACTGAAAACTTTAAGTTACATAATGAGTGTTATGTTCCCAATAAAAATCTACTTAGCTCCAGCAAGCAGAGAGATGGAGCCTCTGAAGACACAGCGCTCTCCCCAAGCTCTGCCTCTGCACTTCTCCCCTGTGACCGGACAACCCCAAAACACACAAAACCCCAGAGCTTGGAGAGCTGGGCTGCAGCCTGCACCAAAGAGGAACAGATGGGTTCACTGGAGGGACATGAAAGATAGAAAGATCATAAACTTTTATTCCAGTTATAAACTGCCACATTCAGCAACATCAACAAACCAAACAGATTAAATTGTGGCATTCAAATGCTGCATAGCTTCAGCTCCCAGTCCACATTTCAGTTAGCAGGTCTAGAAAATAACATATTTTAATAGTTTACACTGGTAGGATCATAGCACTTCATTAAGAACTGGGAGAACCTTTGTCTTTTCAGCTTTGCACAATTGAATAGTCACACGTAAATATAATGTGCTCAGGAAAAAGCAATCCAGATTTTCAAAATTTTATTGAAGGTATTAGTGGGAAATAAAGATGTGTGTGCTACACAGCTCATTTTTTGGACTGCAATCTCAAGTCATAAAATAATTTTTCAGTGCTTGAGATATTGGCTTTTCTGGTCTTTACATCATGTTTTGATTCATACTAGGATATATTATTCAAGTTTCTTGTTTTTAATTAAATGCTACTTTCCATCATCTGAAGAAATTAAAAGCTGTTCTCTATTTCATCCAAGCAACTAAATGTCTAATGAATCTATATCTCTATGCAAATTGCTCTAATATACCAGTGAAAAGTATTATGCATAATACAGTTGTAATATACTTTAAACACTAGCGTATATTATACTGTTAATCTGATGAAAAGTGACAGGTTTTGATCTATCTGCTACAACTATCTTGGCTCATCATAAGCAGTAGTTGTACTTAAGAGACTTGAAAATTGCAAAAACAAACGGATCCTACTAATTTACAGCACAGGGTGACAGCTGGCTATGAGTACTCCGGCACCAGGGGAGAGGTATGTGTTTGAGCAGCCCTGTTTCACTTCCTTGGTTTGTACACCGGACCAGGAAGCTCATCCTTTCTTATCTTTCAGTGCCTTTTCCCACTACAACCATTTGTAGAGGTAATAACTTCTGCTGCCTTTGTAAAAATAAACAAATAGCTGTCAGTCTTTAGATTACATGGCATGCCAACTTGAAGAGGGAGGAAGCAAAAATACCAGGGTTTAAGTGAGGCTGTGCCTGTGGTAAATGTGGAGAGCCGTGGTTCTCACAAAAGTATCATCAGCGTTGGGCATCTATTCAAAGCGAAACCAGGACTTCCAAGTAATTAAAAGGGGAGTCTTGAATGGCGCTCACTGTAAGTCTGCCATTTATTCTACCAAAGTTGTAACCCAAGCAGGGAGAGCAATTGCATGCTTACACAATAGGGAGTCTACATAAATCCTCATGAATTTATATTAAAACTTGTCTTATATTCTATCAAGATGGAAGAACAAAAGAAAACAACCAAGCTAAGATAATAAAATGCCAATGCTAATAGTGTCTTTTGGGTTCTAAATACATGGGTCTATAAGAGACCAAACTAATTTTTAGACAGTCCTGGGGGTAAGGATTACTGGCTTATAGGATGAAGAGTAGAAGAACAAAAAAAAAAAAAAAAAGCAATGTGTTAGCGCTAAAGTGAAATTAAACCCCGTGAAGAGTCTCACAGAGGCTCTAACTAATCCTTCTCTAGGTTATAACAGACAGAGGTGGAAAATACCACAATGATTTCCAAGCATTATTTTCGGTTTTACAAGAGAGGGAACTGCAAACAGTTCATTAACCCACGGCTCTCCGCGGGGCTGCCTTGGGTAGTCTGCCTGTCCCTAATGGCCTTCCTGCCATTTTCCAGGCCAGGGAAGTCTTTCCAGAAGCCAGAATCTCGGTGGTGATGAGCTCCACCACGCTGCAGAAGGGCTGGCATAGCCGAGAAGATGGCAAGGGCCTAGAGGCAACCAGTGGAACGAAGCCCACGAGCGGAGATGCAGGAAAAGCTGCCGCAGCCATGGACAGAGGTAAACAAAGGTAGGAGGGAAGCGCCTGCTTGCACGCTTATTCAGCCTAGGTGGCTAGACTTTTGCACAGCTCCCCATTTTAAATGTCACTGGTTAGACGGTTTATAGCCCCGTGGCCTTTCCCTTTGCGCTGAGCTCTTCCATTAGTACCTCCGATCGTGTTCAAGAACTGTCAAAAATCTCTTCATTTCAGAAAAAAGAAGTATCTTAGCACTTAGAGGATGTGTCACCCTGAGTAATAACTCATATCTTCATCTATTATGGGTCTGGCAGTAAGCTTGGTTTTCAATGCATAAACGATTGCGCAGACTTTAAGAACACTCCTCTGACTGACACTACCAATAAAAGAGAAGTTTAATATAACAGCATGAGCCCTTTGTTTTTTTAACAAATATTTATCCAAGCATTACAATATAACATTTCATAGCTTTCATGACCCATTCTGCTATTGTTGAAAGTTATTTTACACATGCTAGAAAGACAGGGTCTGCTTACTTCAGGCTTTATGTATTCCTCTATCATATTAGAATGTCTCTTTCCACCTTCCAGGATTCATCACTCCCATTTCAATTTAAACAAAAAGATACTGCTCAGCAAATAAAAGTTAACATCTAAATAAAATGTTCTCTCTTTCTTTTTGGAAGATCAGGAAACAAAATATGCAGTGCAACTTTAAAAGCAGCATTTTATCTCCTACCACCAAGCAGATGACAGTTTAAGCAACTGGGGTTATTTTTGGTTCCCAAATATTCCTTTGACATAACTTGATTCCACTTCTGATAAAAAAGAAACCAGTTCATAAAGGTCTCTTTTTCTAAAATGAACATTTTTTTCCTTTTTAATGGCAAAATGCATGCAAAAAGCATATGATTATGGTATTTACGTTTCCATTAAAATGTCCTTAGCAAGCTGAGGGAGTCTAGCCTACTATTTTCAAGCTATTTAGATTTACAGCAGCACAGTGCCCATTTTATTTCAATTATATTTCAGGACAATGCACTCTTGGTGGGAAATGATTACACAGCGACAGCCAGTAAACGTCCATTAGGAGTTGTCTTTCTGCAAACTGCTCAACTATAGATGTCAGGTGATCGCTATAAAACCCTACTGTATATCGTTGTCATCTATATGAAAACCACTGTTGATCAATAGTGTAGCTTTTCTTCTGTAAGATGTAAAACATATTAGAGATATTTTGCAGCGAAACTAAAAGCTTATCCACAAGAGAACAATTCTCAAGACACTTATTTCCAGAACAGTAAAATAAACATAGATTATACATTTCACCTGGATTTCTCTCCTTTAACAAGTTTGCAAGTAAGTAAAAAATGTTCTTTGTAGCCCAGCTCTGTAAACTATCAGCACACAGGAGGGAAGAACTGTAACAGAGATAGTTGAGGTATATGAAATCTATACTGATCACTAATCACTCCAAACTATTTATTTATTTATTGCTAGAGTTTCGTTTCCTCTAAGCAGTAAACTCCAATGTTAGTAAAAAGAGTATACTTTAATTCTTTAGGATCAAGACCAGCAAATGGCTTTTTTAGTGCTGCTAGAGAGAATTAGTGTTACTGGGATTTAAAATGTGTTTCAAGATTCACATGATCTACATAAGGAGCTCAAAATAAAGAATCTCTCATATTTGACCTACGTATTTGAGTTAATGGATAACAATAATGTCGTAGTTAAAAAAAATAAAAACTACCAGTATCGATCAGTTTTGTCTTTAAGTCTGATCACAACATAAATCTGTCTTCAAAGCAATTCTTAACCAGCTCCAAATCCTGTAAGTCCTGTAGTATTTTTCCTGTAGCGTGCGAGCCCTATAGTAGCTTTTTTTCTTTTTCATCAAAAGTCTTATAGCCATAGGTGGTAAGACGGATAAAGCAATGTTACTTTCACACAGACAAAAGTTTATATTTCCAACAGATAAGTTAACATCTCTTTTCCCTTTGTTCTCTTTTGGCATTAGACAATACATTTTCTAATCTGGAGAAATGAATGGACAAACTGTTTAAAGAACAAACATTTTCTTTGTCCTTTTGTTGTGTTGGAAAATCTGGATATAACCTCAGCGCTTGGAATACATACAAGCATAAAATATGCCCATGAAGGAGAATAAAAAACAGGCTTAACACTGTGTTCAAATGAGGTTATAAAATAACCGGGGGATCTGTGACTGAGAACTTCATGGTTCCATCATTTGACAAAGCACCTCAATAGTTGTCCTTATAATATCTTTAAACTTGAACAGAAAACATTTTGTCCAGTATTTTGATGAGCTGTTTACATATTTGTCCTCCCCTTCGTTATCATTCATATACCACGATACAGTTAAACTTCCATTAGTTGGCGGCATATGTTGATGAAAATAAAAAAGGAAATTTAAGGAAACCAAACTCTGACAAGGCCTCATGCACAGATGCAGTAATTTTGTTGCAAGTTAAATAAAATTTTGTCATAAGCATTCAACAATGGCATGAAAACTATTATGGGACATGTTGTTATAGGCTTCTTTGTATGAGACTTTTAAATAACCTTTTAGACGTATTTAAATGTCAAATTTTCTTTGGCACCAAGCACAGAACTGTAATAGAAATAACATTTCTCATATAAACAATGCTGCTTTTAATATGAGAGTGTTAAAGATTTGAGACAGACTGGCCATTACCAGCTCCTGGCAGGTCACCGCGAGGGTAACGCGCTGTTCCCTCTTCCCTCTACCAGCCACAAAGACGGGAAACAACCGTCTCCCTCCTGGGAACCTCCGAAAATTTCAGGGGAGAAGAAAGGGTGTTAGGAGCAAGGGGGTAGCGCAAAGTGAAAATTATTCTCACTGCAGGTGTATGCTAATGGAAACAGTATTTTGAAGATGCAGGGCAATAAGCAAGTATTTCTCATTACATTTCTTGGAGCTCTATCAGGCTAAATTTTATGGCACAGGAGAGCGCTCCCTGGAGAAGAAGTCTGCAAAGAGGCCCACCGTGGTGGGTAGGGGCCTTCACGGGAGATGCCGAGGAAGAGGTGAGGCCTTGTCGCTGGAGAGGTGGCCTTGAGAGGCACGTGGGGTGCAGGGACGGCCGCTGGGCACGCGGGCAGACACAGATCAGACACACTGCAGGCCCTGGTGGACAGAACTGCGATGCTCAGGTGACACTGTCTTTTTTGATGCAACTGAAATAAAATCCGAAAAGCAGAGTGGCCTTGGCATGCAACATTAGCCACGAGCCAGGCTAAATACTGCCTGGAGTCAAGATCTGAGATGTGCTTTAGAAAACACTAGAGGGAAGGAAAGCTGTTCCCTCCGAGGCTGAGCTATCCCCCTCTGGGCCCAGGGAGCGGCAAAGGCTCCTGGCAAGGGACACATTTTCCGGCCCTGAGGTACTGACCCAGTTTCTCACAGAGCAGACGAAGAACCCCAGACTGCACCAGTTGCTGCAACATTATTTACCAGCTCTGGAGTCTGATAAATGTGTGCGCAGAGCGAAGACTATCCCACACGCTTTCATTTCAATTATCTATTCTTTCCCAGATATTTCTTGCTGCATGTCCCATATCACCACTAAAACTCAGGGAGGCTTTTCTGGCTCCAGGTCTTGTCCTTGACTTGCAACTTTTTTCCCAACTCGCTGCTAGCTGTAGTGCACGCCGGGTGAAGATCCTTTTGTCACAGCAGGATCCAGCTGTGCGAGACAGAGCCCACTGTTCCTCGGCACTTTTGCAGAATGGCCTGAAAGTGCAAAAACTACCACATTGCTTTTCTAGCCTACCCTTATGATTAACATCGTATTCCCTCAGTGCTCCAGCCATAACTTCACTTTTACTCGCTCTCTCCAGGCTCTTTCATCAGCCATCACACAGAGTTAGCTGGGTCATGCAGGTCTTCTACCTCACCGCGCCAAGTTTGCATCAAAGAAATTTTTTTGTTGTTGATATGACATTGATGCCATTCAATTCAGTCATGAAACGCTACCTTTGGTCTAACAAAACCAGACGTGGGAGTCACGACGTGGTGGCCATATTAACCAGCTGAGCTGCCTTCCTTCCCGAAGTCGCAGAAGTGCTGAGATTTCAGGTACTCAGGCACATGTCCATACCCATAATAAATAAACTACGTACATTTAATACCAAAAGACCTTTCACGCAGTACAATACAGGAGAATAATAGGACTGACAACATAAAAAACGCAGTTGTGACTTTTTGGTAAGATTTTTACAGTAAACACATCTTAAATATCATTATTCATCATATTAGATGATATTCACCATTCACATATTCACATATTAGATGATATTCACTATGTGATTCTCCAAGGAAAATAGGTTTTAAAAATAGATCTAGCAGAGGGTTAAATACACAGCTCTCAGTCTCAATGAAAAATAGCTTTAGACAATTAGCTGAACTCTGCACGACAGCTACTGTCTTTAAGAGCAAATGCCAGATGACTCTGTTAGGACCTAAAATAGAATATGCAAGATCAATGTGGACTCATGTGGAGATATATTGAAAGCAAAGACACTATTTTGTTGATTTAGGGGAGAGTGTAGTATTTATCTTCTGCTAAGAATGGGGTAGAAAACAAAACATTCAAGTGGTTTTACTAAATTAATGACCTGAATAAATTAACAATGCCTCCTATATTAGGATTACAGTATTACTTTTTGTAAAGCTGAGAAAAGGCAGAAATACAACATCATATACAGAAGCAAATAAGAGCAATATATTTTCACTGCTAATGTACAAAAGCCTTATATGCAAACTTCACATGTGGTTATTTCTGTTCTAAGTTAGTTTGCATTCCCATTTTAGCTTCAAAACTTAATCAAGGGGGACCGTAATTTTGCTTGATTTCAGCATAAAACCAAACGCCAAATACTTTGGATTCCGCAGCCACAGAAAATGTAGAAATCATTAGCTATGGCCCAAGAAGAGAAAACAATTCATGAATCAAACGTGGACCTCACTCCATCCATATTTTATCCCCCCAAATCCAAATGTTAGGCTTAAGTTTGGGATTGCAGTAGGTAGGATTAGAATCCAGGTAAGCTTTAACCCACTTCTGCTTCAACTGTAAGAACTTTTGACAGATTTTGTAACTGTTGTGAATAGCGTAGAAACGTGAATTCCAGAGCCATATTAACTGCAGCTCTGATTAATAAACTAGCTGATATCTCAAGCTAGAATTTAATTTGCATTATATCAAATAGTGCCTCTAAAATCCAAAACCGTTTCAAAGAATGAGAAAAAAAGCAGGAGCTCTTCAGAGAGGAAAAAAAACAAACCTTGTATCTCATCCTGTTACAATTTGACTTCTGTGAGCTCAATACATAGCTTTTCCACATAAAGGCTTTTAAAAAGCCATTATTAGAAATGCAGATCTGACTTTCCAGCTACTGCACAGTCGTCTCCTATGACAAAGAGCATTATAGTGATGAATTTGGAAGCAAAGTATTGACTGATGTCTGGTGCCTACCTGTCTACAGGTGAAGACTTGGAGTTGCGCGGTTTCTTCACTTGCGCGTACAGCGCCTCCACGGTCTGGCCCTCCCGGGGACTCTGCGGTCGCCCACTCAGAGTTATGGTGCCACTACTCGAAGAAGAGTCATAGGAAGCAATTCCAGCATACATTGGGTCCGCATCACAGCCAAATGTCCGGTTAAAATCCTGAATCTCGGCATAATCACGTTCCCGAGCTTGTCTCTCTCGAAATTCTCGCGTTTTTGCTTGAATTCTGAAAAATTAAAAGAAGGCTGAAACTATTTCTTTTATAATCATATGAGAGCACTGTGTCATCCTCTCTAAAACAATGTTTCTCACGAGCTAGCAAATCTTTATGCAGTTCATCCTAATGAAATGAATGGAGTGTTTTCCATTTGAGTTTGCCATGGAGTCTAGACCTAAGCGATGCTCCTACTATAATCAACAGTGTTTTTTAAGGAAGAATCTGATCCTCCACAGTTTGTTCGTATATCAGTAAGTTAAATAATGACTAGCCATAGTGGTCAGTTTACCTGTGGTTTTATACATCTCAGGATATCCGTCATTTTATGTGGACTTTTTGAGTTCACTGGCCAGACTCATATCATATCATATCATATCATATCATACTCCCATAAACATATATTGTGGTTTTAATATCTCTAGAAATCCATAAATTATCCTAAAAGTACTTGTTTGCTCCAACACCACTAAAGTAATACTTCTTTTGCAATTAAACAACTTCATAAGGCTAAATCACACATACACACGTGCGCACAGTTGTGCAGTAAACTGCAATTTTTCTTTTATTATTTGTTTACAACAAAAACGAACTGAATCAGACACCTCTCCAAAGTAGGCATTTTCTTCTCGGAAAGTATCAACATGTTAAAGTTACAAAGGAAAGATTTTTTTCTTTTTATCCAGATGCACTTGTTTAGCTGTATAATAAAAAGTAAGTGAGGGATAAAAATAGATGACATTTAGGAATCTAACAAAAACAAACTGAGCACAGGGAGTACTTTCCAAAGCAGACAAAGACTAGAATTTGAAGTAGGTTTCAAAGTTTTCTTGGCATTCTAGAAAACCTGGCCTATCACACACATGCAGAGTGCAGAGTGAACTGAGAAAACAAAACAAAACAATAGTGTCCCCACACCAATTTGGCACCCTGTCATCACTGTACAATGAAATGCTGGGCTGTCTTCTCCCTCCCAATAGGAAAACGTGCTCCCTCTCAGAGACTCCAACTATTTTGAAAATAAGGCTGAAAAGGCAGGAGCTCTGCGGGCGCTTTTGAGGCTGTTACTTGGATGTCCCCTGCAGGCTCAGACACCCCAGCTCTGGCTCAGCTGCTCAGCCCGGGGCATCCCCCCGTGATCCTGCCGGAGCCCACCCGCAGGGCAGGGTGGCCTCGTGTGCCGCGTGCCGACGGCCGGGATGCGCTGTCGCACCTCGAGCAGCACGAGGTGACTGTGCTTGCACGAGTGAAGCCAGCCCCTAGCTCCTATGTGCGCATCTGAATGTAGGTGTCTTCATCTGAGTCCCGTGAAAACTGTCCTTTCTGTGATAACAAAGCTCCTGGGAACAGAGAAGGGAATAGGAGATGGATGGGCAAATACATTTTCCTCAAAAATCCCAGTAGTCCTAACCCAGGCTACTGACTATGAGATAAAGCCCGACCAGCTGAACTCCCTTCAACAGCTGGTGCCATCTACATCTAAGGTTCGGTGATTCATGTATGTGTCCTGAATTATGCCCTGTCTTTGGCTCATTCTTCTTCCTGTGGCAACTCCCACTCTTACTTAGCCACAGTGAAAAATAATGCAAGTAGAAGCGTTCCGATTCAGAAAGCATTATTTAAACCACCAGGTATTTTTGAAATCAGCTTTGCAAA
Organism: Crypturellus tataupa; assembly: GCA_034781795.1. Classification (NCBI taxonomy): domain Eukaryota; kingdom Metazoa; phylum Chordata; class Aves; order Tinamiformes; family Tinamidae; genus Crypturellus; species Crypturellus tataupa. Next base: position 6,325,256 of record JAWLRI010000833.1, read on the forward strand.
CAGTGTGCTTTAACTAATTATTTTTTTTACTGCTTGCTTTTTGCCTTAAGAGGAAAAAAGGACAACAAAACACTAAAGACACTCAGCTAGCAGCATGCTCCTCTGCAATTACAGAGACCTCAACCTGGAATAGGCTTTTTGCTTTTTGTTGTTCTACATTAAACTGGTAAAGAACCCAGAAACTGAAATCCAAAATCATTTCCATTTTAAACTGTGTTTCTGCATTTCTGTTTTTTTAGGAAACAGAAGAAAAAAGAAGTCTACTCAAAAAGCAAAGCTGTACAAAAAGCAATTCAAACAGTTTATAGTCTTAATCGTTTTGAAGATATTTATGAGGAAGGAAAAAAAGGCCTGAAAATCACCTGCTCTTTTTTGTTTCACCTTGGCAGATTTCACTTCCAATCTGCAGTACTGTATTAATTACCCTGGGGAGGAATATGTTTACCTAGTGATATTTCTCTTCTGACTGGAAAAAGCTAAAGGAATCAGAAATTTCTGAGATTTTGGCAAATTCTGGCATTTAATTTTAGTTTCAATGGACAATATATCATCAAATACAGGAAGACTGGTTGGTACCAATTTGAGAAAACAAAATTTCATGCATTGCAGAAAACCAAAACTTTAGGGTAAGAGTTACTGCTACTGTATAGCAGTAACACATAGAATAAACCTTTCAAACAAAAGAAAACTTCACGTACAGTGTTTATAATAATTACCTAGCCAGTGATACTGGTCTCATGGCTTTAACGACTGCCATGAGACATGCTGATAAATTTATTTAACATTTGACCACAAATATCATAAGATTTCTACATGCATGGACACAACAGTCTTCAGTTTGATGTTAACCAGGTTTTGTCATGGATCTGCTTAACAGCCATTTAATACTTTTGAACTTTTAAATAGCTCAGTTTGCAGCAAGAACATTAGGTTTTTCCCACACATGTTTTAACAAAGAATAACGATTCTTATTCAAATGGGAGAGAACTGATTATTGAAGTGTTATGCAAATAATAATGATCGATAATGTTCGTATCCCCTAAGAAAATTTTTAGAAAATTTTCTATCATTGTTAATACAACATATTAATACACATGTATAGTATTAAAAATTAGAATCTGAACAAGTCGTTGTAAAGTTTTCCTGTTAATTCTAACTGAAGTACTAAGTTACCATTTATAGTAAGTAATGCTTAACAATGGATAATCCTCAGGTAAAACTTGTAACACACCCAACTATACTGACAATCAAATGCTTTGATTTTGGTCTCTTAATTATTTTTTTCTGTTAAGTCACTGTGCAGTTCCTCTCACTTTCACAAGGGAAAAATATAGGCATAATGATTACTTAACACATTTTAGAATACTGTTTAAATGCAGCTTTGCTTTTGCCTTCTTCAGGACACACTATATTTAAAAATTATGTCTCCAAGCTTAAAGGAACCAAGACAAAGAAAAATTACTTAAATTTATTCTTGAAAAGAGCAATAACTATTAGCTGAACATTACACTACCACTTCTGCAAATATGGTAGTTTTTAAGTCTGAATATATATATATATTCACACAGAGGTAACTTGAACCTAATGCTACCTTTTTTTTTAGGTTACCTTGAACCTAATGCTACCCTCCCTCTGTGTGAGTGTGTGTATGTCTATACAAGTGATATGGCCTAACTCATCTATCGGCACATGTATTGAGTATACATATGCAAAATGCTAGTGACAAATATTGTGGAAAAGATAAAAATAATTATGTGAACACACAGTGCACAACAAATGAGAATGTGGAATTTGCCCTATACTTCAGCCCTAGTCAGCAATGGTATTTAAATTCGATATTTGCAGGAGTGTTTGACCATAGTTCTTCAATTTCTCAGTTCAGATATGTGTATCAACCTGTTCTTGCTGAATTATACCCATTTATGAAATGGCACAATAAATATATATGAGTCTGAAAGTTCAAATCAAATAATTTTGAGCATTTATGGCCTTCCAACAGACTTTGTGTGTTTCAACAACAATAATAATACTTAGGGTTTATATAACCTCTTCCTTCTTCAAAGAATTTTGCAAGAACTATTAATCAATTTTGCAGCATTTAAATGAAACTGAACTTTTAAAATTCAAAAGCCATCCCAAGAAGTTTCTAAACACTTCTTGATGAAATGTTAATATTGAAAATGTCAACAACGCACTGTTGTGCTTTTGAGACTCAAATTATAATGTTCAGTTAAGGTATAAACCATCCTCATGCGTTTTTGTGGCATTCAATTCAGCAGCTAATGATAACTGCCTCAAATGACAATATTGTTAGCTGCAGAACTTCCTATAATTGTTCAAAGAGCTTTTCATTGCAAGCAAATCCTGTAATGATCGACATACCCATTGTATAGTAATTCCTATGCATGCAAAATGGTGGTCACAAAAGTAAGGGAAAAGCTTTGAATGCTGCCTCCAGAGAAGAGCATAGATCTCACTCCCTTTTCAAAAGCCTGGGAGTGAGATTCAGTTTGCAAGTGAAGGCAAATGCTACTACAGGAACCTGAATTTACCTTTAAACAAAGATTTTGGACTCTCATGAGAGTCAGTAGAGATTCAGTCAACAGCTCTCAGTCAGTGGAGTCTAGAGATTTGTTCAGCTGAACAACAGAAATGGGTCCATTTAAAGCTAAGTCTTTCTCTAGGCTCTACTGCCTGTGTTGAGTACACTTCCCTCGACCACAGTGGGCATGTAGCTCACACATAGATGGATACCAAATTAAACTTTTCAGCCTCTGAGCTGATCCACCCACCCTGAGACCAATATTTATGAAACATCCATTTGAGTTCAACCTTAACTTTTTGCAGCTCTGGAAAACTCGAAGTAGAGCTGTGTTGAGTAAAAGCAAATAAGCAAAGTTTGCTGAAGAAGAGAAATAGGCCCCGTACTCAAACAGGGTTGAGCGAAATTATAAATATATTCTCAATGCTTTGGAACCTTCAGTCCCCTTTTGTGGGATCTTTTTCATATGAGTGATCTAGATCGCTGGAAAAAAGCAACTACTTATCTTAATTGATGAACACAGTTTGGGAAGGGCATTCATGACAAGCATAGTACATTTGTTATTGCAGTGACAGCAATGCCCTCCCATAAGATCAGAAACAAAGTTGGCTGCCGCTTCTGGTGTGCAATTGCTTGGTCAATTCAATTAATCCTCCTGCTGCTGCCAAGACTCAGCTATTGCCCGACTACGCAGCCTAGCCTTTTCCACCGAGGCTCACTGCCTTGCAAAATCAGTATTGAACATTTGCAGTTGCACATATGCGAGAGAGCTGACAGTGTTTATTAAGTACAGAAACAGCACTGTATAAGGACAGAAGCTAAATGACAACCCATTCAACACTGCCAGTTCTCAGTTGTGCTGCCATCGGTGGCATCCTTCTGCATGATGGATCGGAGACAGAGAACAACTACCCCACGCTAATAAAGCCAGTCAGCTTAAGTTATTCAGATGGGATGACAACATTTGGGTCAAATTTTGCCAGATATCCCTTCTAATAAAGAGGTCAGGAGATGTGTTGGCCACTGGCCAAATCTTGTCAGCTACGTCCCCTCCTGCTTCGCTAGTGCCAAATCCCTCCTGGGCACAACATGCCAGCAAGTAAGCCAGGTCTCGCTGTCCCTCCCGTGCCTCTGCCCGACTGCCTTCAGGGCTCTAATGGCGCTTTTCCTCATTTTTGGCAATCAAGTCATTGTCCATTCCGTATTTTCCTAAGGCCTTTCTCCGGATCCAGCAGACTTTTTCTGACAACTGCTCTTTTAATTAGGGTACCTTGATTATAGACATTATTGTGACTTCCCTCTGAACCAACATATGACACTTAGTTTTTCTTGTTGCAATTAGAGCTAGTCAGTTATCACAGTTCTGAACCATCTCACAGCAAAGCCATCTGGTTTCCTGGGAAAATCATTCAAAAGGATCACTGTGGGCAGCAGATAATCACGGCCATTAACCATGGTAGCTTGTGAACAAGGCAGACACCTCCCTCTCTTCACATGCTTGCCATTTCATTCAAAATTTGTGTATGTTTTTTAAAAAAGTCAGAAAACACTGATAAGAAAATATCACTTTTAAATTGGAAGGCTATCACTCGACCAGTTTCAAGTTAGCAAATGAAAAAATGAACACTGTTGCCTCATCTCCCAAGTACATACATGTGCAGCCAGCAGGCTGAAATGTGACTTCCCCCACACCTCAAACACATGCAGAAAGCATGCAAAATGCAGGCAGCTTGCTAAGAGGAAGCTCAAGCACACAGGGACAAAATCAGAAAGGCCAAGTCACAACATGAGATAAAGGTAGCAGGGAGCTTCAAAGATAACAATAAATCATTGTGTAATTGTATTAGTAGTAGAAGAAGGAGCACAGAAAAGGTTGCTTCCCGACTCAGTACTGAGGGAATGATATTGACAGATGATGCAGAGGGGACTGGAGGCCTAACGTTTTTTTTTTTTGTTTTGCTTTGCTTTGTTTTCTTTGCATCTGTCTTCACTAAAATGGTTGACTGCGAGCAGGTGGCCAGCACCACCAACACTGCCACCTCCCACCTGAACAGGGAAGAACTAGGCAGAGATGGTTATGTGGGTTGAACTTCAGCTCTGAACGCCGTTACGCAACTGTCTGAGGCAAAATCTGAACTGGCTGCAGTAACCACAAGGACCTGTTTAGGACGCCTGCAGGATTCGACAGACAAGAAAATGTAAAATATGCACTGGAGGAGCAAGAGAATTATCGACCCATCAGCTTAACTTGAGAACTTTGAAACAAACTACTGGTAAGAACAGAGGGGCTAATGGGATAAGCTTAGGTTCACCAAGAACAGATGTGGTCAAGTCAAGTTGATTTTCTTCTACAACACAGTAGCCGGCCTTGTGAATTTGAGGAGAGGAGCACATTTTAGGCAAAGAAAACTGCAGCAGGATGGATGCAACAGGCAACTAGGCAGCTCCTCCAACGTTATCTCGAGCGCGGTTCTCAGCCATTGACGGACACACCAGAAAGACGGATGGGGCCCGTTTCTACAGAATCTCCATCCTACATCTGATTTTACTCAAGGTTTTCATTATCAATTACGATGTTATTAAATCCACACGCAACCCACATGCAAGATATTTGGAGGGAAGCATTAAAATTTCAAATGCTCCTGAACAATGGACATTTTTCAGAGTGGACTTTAAAATAAAATGAACTTCAATAATGGCAAGTAGGGGGTAATGCACATAGTCTAATAATGAAGCATATAAATAAAAAAATAGTGGGCAAAGCCTGTGAGTTGCTTTTTCAGAAATGAATCTGGAAGTTTTACTAGATGACAGCTACACAAGTCAGCAATGTCAAGCTGCTGTGCTGAAGAAAAAGACACAGTGGGAATGAAACAGCAGCCTTCTAATACATAACAAAGAAAAGAATAATATGTTTTCCATCTCTAAGGCAAGGATTAGGAATTTGAACTGCAGAAAGAATAACTGAGACTAGATACTGGAGGCAGGGGAACTTCCTAATGGTAAAGATAGCAGAATGGATTGCCATGGGAAATTGTAGGGTCTATCTCATTATAAACTGAGAAAAACAGGATGAGACAAGCATCTTGCAGGACTGGCATACACAGTATATCCTACTTTGGAAAAAAAGACATGATCTCTCTTTATAATTCTCTACTTACATAGAAATTATATATATATATATATTTCCTATGTTATGTTACTACAAGAACAGAGAGAGATAATGGAGCCTGCATAAAAAGAGCATCCAGAATCTTGAAATTAAAGAAGTTCATCTACACAAATAGTCTTATTTTTCACTCTCCTTCAGCAATCATAGCCAATCTGCCAACTAGAATATGTGGTAGTAGCTGCTATCTCTCATAAATTTTCCCTTGCTGAAAAGCAGAAGAATGTTTGTTTTCATGAGGAGTCATATTAAATAAAGCCATTAAACAAGGTGGCAAAAGATTAAGGAAGAAAAAAAGAAACAAAAATGTGCAGAAGATAGAGTGAGTACTATACATACACACAGGTGAAACACAGTCACAAACCTGAGACCAAGTTTATCAGTGGAAGTAAAAGAGACATTGGAATTATTTATCTGGTCTTGTGGAACACTTCATCTCTTTTATCTTTAGCCTTTCTTGGCTCTTCCCTCATCCTTCCAAAGTGAAATCAGACTACGTCAAATTTGCTTTCTTTGAGACTGGCATAAACAAATGAAAACCCTCGCTTATTTTGACAAAAAAAAAAAAAATCTGTAAATTACCAGCTTAGTTACATTTCAATGCAGCTTTTAAACAACTTTGCATAGTTAATAGCTCGTAGATTTTTGCGGGGGTAGGGGATGTTATAACTATTCTGTTCCTTTTTTTCTAAAAAGATGTGCTTCAATGAGAGTTGCATGCACAAGGTAAATGGGAAATACAGCATGTTCTCCAGTCTCCAAAACAACCACTACTGTAAATGAATTTTTATATCTTAATCTTTATGTCTGGTCCTCCAGCAGTCCAGCAGCTGGGTGACTGGAATAGCTTTCCTGCTGAGAACCGTGTTTGTAGCAAAGAAGGTCATTGCTATCTGTCAGGAAAATGAAATGTTGGTTGCTTTTGCGTTTCAAAACTGGCCAGATTTAATGACACTTCTAGCTATGTCAACAGAATCCTCGCCATTAGATTAACATAGCTCTAATTTCCTATTTAGCTCTTTGCCTGCCTGAAGGAGCAAGGAAGCAGATGATGAGATTCAACTATTGTGGAGACCTGACTTGAAAAGTCCAGCTCCTTGTGCTAGAAATGCCAGTTTCCTCTCTCACACACGCCTGCTTTGTTGGGTCATTTCTCCCTCTACATTTTTTTCCTGACTTTAGAGCAATGCCAGAAAGCAGCACTGCTGGGTGACATCGGAATACAGCAGCTAGATGTGCGAGGGCCAGCTGTTCCCATATGTGTATATTTTGAGGCGAGGGAACATTGACACAGGCTCAGCACATATCAGTCCTTCACAGATACCGCAGGCAATAACTAACTGAGGGTCTAGGTAGTTTCAGTGCCAGGATATTGGCAGGTTGAGCTGAGCCACTCTGGTGTCTACCTGCTCCACATTCAGTCTAGTACTAGAAGTGGGTCTAAAATCCTGCTGATGGCTCTATTCCAGGACCGCTATTCTGTGTTTCTGTCGAGTCTAATTAAGCAGCCTAATCCCAAAGTTCAAAAAAGAAACAATTGGAAGTGACAAAAACTTACAGTGACAAATATTACATGAAGGCAAGGGATTACGTGAATCCCATAGCACCAAATTGAAAGAAAAGGTGGTGAGGTTAAGATGAGTAGGAAGTGAGCACAGAATATACCTGGAATTGTTACTATCTATTGCTCAGGACACCCAGATTAGCACCCACATTATCGTTCAGGATTCATTTCTCAAGCCCTGCTGGGTCACCACATGGAGTGAGGGCATGGCCACAGACTGAGCCAGGTCTCTCATAACCATTAGATTTTTACTAATAACCAGGTACAAAACCAAAGTTCAGCCCGTGATGTGCAGGGGAACCCATCTACCTGTTGTGAATATATTACTAGGTGTCTTTCTGATTAGTCAAAAAATTGTGACTGTATCAAAGAATTAGACTAAGCAGTGTTTTAAGCACTGTAATTTAGAGTGTTAGTCTCCTGTGGTGCGATCTGGAAAATTTGATGGGTTTTCAGTTCTATTCAATTCATCAACAATAAACAAAGCTGCATTCATTAATTTAATAATTACAGTACAACTTTTTTATTTTTCATTCTCAAATAAGTATTTGCTGCAGTAGCTCTACCACTGACAGCATAGTTCACAGAACATGATAGGATATATTGTCACTTTATCCTAGGATTTTTGACATTCAGGAGTGAAAACACTAGGAGTTAGTGCTCTTACTTAGAATTAAATTTCTAAGAGTGCTGAACTCATATGATCTGTAGGACAACAATGTAATCAACGATGTAATTCATCGATGTTATAAAGACAACACACTGTTGTTTGTAAGTACATGGCAAGGAACTTGGCCAGACCCTGCTCAGTACAATGTCTTGAATCAGTCTAGAACAGGGAAAATACACTTCTAGCAAAGCTCTCTCATGATCTCTGCACATTATAAAATATAGCCAGAGAATCTGTGGAGCTTTATTTAAAAAATGCCTCTATTATTCCATAAAAGCTTCAGTTTACACTGTTTCTGAAGTCAGTATTTTATGAAGTGGAACTGGTCTATACTATTTTTCTTAAGCTCAATATTCTCATGCTTCATTTCTGTGTTCTCTTAAAAAAATATTGCCACTGATTTGTTTTCATGTCCTGCACCCTCATCCATTATATCAAAAACAACTGCCAAAAACAATGCTACAAGTCTCAGAGAAGTGGAAATATTCCCTGACAAGTAGATTCCATCTCAAAGTAAGTGTGAATGAGAAACACATTGATCTGATATTCTGATTCACTGAGCAATATTTTCCTACTCTTTTATGAGGTAGGAAGGGGAGAAGGGGAAGGGGGAAGAATATTTATTTATCAGAAAAGGCTTTATGCAAATCACTTTAGAAAATATATCTATAGTCTAAATGTTTGCAGTGATTATGGCTTTAGAGGTAACGGTTCTCTGAAAAGCTGTTCAGTGGCATCAAAAGTAGCAGCAAAAGTGAAGCTTAATTTTTGCATTATTTTAAGGACACAGATAAGACTTCGGTTACGTAACTGGCAAAAACTCTCTGCAGTGTGTTTCTCTTTTCCCTAAAAGTAAGATGAGCTTGCTTGATGGAAATATTTTGCTTAAGGGAAAAACGCTGGGGTTTTCCAATGCAAATATTATGGTCTTTCTGGGAAATCTGGAAAGACACCAAGAGTGTCCTGCTGTTCAGCCCCCTACCCCATCTGATACTTTAGCAGTTCCAGATGGCCTTTACTACAAGATGACCTCCCCTCTATTCTTTTATGACGACCTTTGGGTCACAAATTATCTATAGGATGCTGCTGTCATTCTGTAAGACACTGCTGCACTCTTTCATCTAAAGACTAAAGATGCTTAACATTAAAACTCATCTTTGTCACGCTGACCTTCCAGTGATGATCAAAACAGACAGTTATTCCAATCAATGTCACTGATGGAGAAAATATGTTTCATTTTTTGCAACACTGACATTAGGAAACTACAGGATGGTTTTAAATCAGATCACTTTTGTAATTCTACTTGGCTAGAGAGCAGAAGGTATTATGCTCTTCAAAATTTCTAGGATATTGCTATAATGGTCTGGATGAGTTATGCTGATTAAAGGGATGTGGTAGTTTTTTTTTTCTTAAGTTATTGATGTGGTTTTCATGTAAACATCAATGATATGAGGTAATAAAATTTTATACAGGTTTTATTAATTCTTTGTCTTTCTCCATCATCATAAATGGAGCACACTGAACTTGCATAGGAAAATATAATAAATAGTCCTAATGTACCAAATAAAGTAATAAGGTTAATTTCTTTCCTGCTGTCAGTAAATTCATGTTAGCAGTCTCTCGTCAGCTTGACATCAATTAATGATTTTAATTCCAGACTCTTGTCACAGTACTCACCACCCTTTCGTCTAATTAAAATGGATGATGCATGATGAAGGGAAAACACAAGACTTCTGTTCTTGTTGTAACATTTCTATTCATTAGTATACTTTTACAACAAAAGGCTTGTAGCTTTAATGGCACTAGAGAAAGATGAAGAGAAGTTTATTATACGTTGGAGATAAAGTCTCCTATATCCTTAGGGAAAATATAATACAGGAAACGTTTTACGGATTGACCAAACCCTCTAGGAAAGGAATATTAATGCTATTTTAATTACTAATGAGCACACCAAATGTTTCATTTAAATTCAGGAAACATCGTTATGTGAAAAATAAACACTAAAATCCTAATCTTGCTTATGGTAAGAATGCAAAAATGTCAGCCCATTTGCTGACCTACAGAAGCAAAAACAAAACTGCCAACTCAGTGGCAAACCTCTGGGCCAACCTCCCTCAGACTGTATCTCTGCAAGTCACGGTTCCTCAGCCATTTCATCCGTTCTTTTTGCCATATTCTGCTGAAACCTTAAGAGCAGCATCCTACCCCCGTTAGCAGCTGCTTCACAAGTCCCATTCATAAATATTTTTTTATTCTAAAAAAAAAAATAAAAAGCAACGCATTAAGATTTACTGTGCCATACAGAAGCCTCTTGGGGTTTCCACCACTGAACAGCTACCACCACCTCTCAGTCTAGGGGGATCCAGGGCCCTGCCCTCCCCTTGCAGCACCGAGCAGGTCGCGGCACAAAAACCCATGTTGGGAGCTCCCCCTCCTGGCCCTGCAGCTGCAGCTGGGCCCGGCTCCCGACACAGAACGCAGCCCGGTCAGGGTGACGCTTGTGCAGGCAAGGATAAAAACAACAGCAGAATTACGTACATTTAATTCCTTAATTTCCCATTAAAGAAAAGAAAGAGTTATGGTTTGCAAAATAAAAGGGAGAAAAGCTAGCAAAGAAACAGGTTTATTTTCCAGGTGACAACTATATATACACATAGTGCATATGGCGTGCGGTATTACTTAGCTGCGTGTTAAATCTTCATCCAGCCGGTCCAGCAGGGACTGGAATTGCACAGCATCTTCTTTAGGGCCAAGGCAGGCGCACGCAGCGTAGTCCCGAGGGCCAAGAAGCACCTACGCGACTACACTGCCTTCTCCCAGGCATCGCTGGCACCCGACACCGCCCCCCCACCAGCACAACTAGATCATGCTCTTCCAAAGGCTGCTCCTCCTCCCCTCGCTACTCATCCTCACAGCACAGGTATTTAGGTACCTGATTTTGCACCCAGATCAGTAGGACTTGAGGAAGAATCCAATACTAACAGTAAAATATGTTTATGGTGGCCCACAAGCTTCTAGATTGTTAGCAAAGCTCTAGCATGCATTTATTAACTGAATGAAGAAAGCATCCCGTAGAATATTCTTTCAAGAGGAGGAAGTGGCTTTAAGGGCAGATTCAAGCATAACCACCACCCAAAGGTGCCATCACATATTCTGAATCGTGAGATTAAGAATTGCAGGTTTCAACTTCTAAGTCTTATCTAGCTGTGAACAAGGCTGGATACAGCTGTTTTTGTTGGAAACTTCAGTAAGAAGTATGCATGCCTTATCCCTCCGCGATCTGCCACCTGGGTACAAAAATGCGAGGGGAGTGTTGGTTTTGCTAGAGGACATCAGTCAGAGGCTGAAGACGCCACGCCATGCTGTGAACCACAAGTGTCCAAGCTGGAGACAAACATGGTCAAAGGGAGACGATTTGCTAAAGGTTTCTCTCCTTCTGCACTGAGCACAGTGTATCAGAAAACAAAATCCAAGAAGAAAGAGGAAGAAATGAAGGTGTTAAGAGACTGTTGTTAGATCCTCTTTCTCAGGAGATTCACGCTCCAGAAAAGCCACGCTCAGTTTTGAATATTGGTTGTTGCTTCCTAATGGCCCATCAGAACCCACTTGGGTCTCAGATCGGTGCTTGATAGATATTCAAGGATAATGCAGGAAGACTGGTCTTTCTGGAGTAAACTTGTCTTACAGAACTGAGAGTAACGTCCTTTGTCCCTGGAACTGCTAATCTGATATTCTGCGAATTTACAAAGGCACATATAACAATTTTAGTAAGACTGGTAGGCAGCCTTTTCAGATGATGCTCCTGATTGTTCTGGTGTTCAATTTTTTTTGAAAGCTGCATGTATTTTCAACCAGATAATTTCATTTTCTGTGCCAAATTGCTGTGTTAGGATTGTCGGTAAACATCTATCATACACAGCTAGAGAGGTATGCTCTTTAACAAGAAATTACTATTAATAATATATTTTTAAAAGGTAATTTTATTCATTTCAATCATGGTAAATTGAAGAACATTAATTTGCTTATTGTCTCCTAATCAATATGAAAATTACTTTTAAGAGTTTAAAGAAAATACTGTTGTAAGCACGATACTATTAAAATTATCAAGTCAAGGCATAATAATTTTATAAAATTGTAGGCATGATTGATTTTTTAATGGACCATTCACTTGTTCTCTGACCCCCTAAGGATTTTTGTTCCAAGCCTCTTATACATAGTAAATTCATTAAATCCAACCTATTTCCCAAAAGTATTGCATCATTATAAAAGTATAGAGCATGAAATACCAAGTAAAGAAGGATAAGTGAGCTCTACTGCTAAAAACACTGAGAGAAAGAACCCTCAGAAAACAAAGTTAAAATAGCAGCTATTATGAACCAACACTTGTTAAGACAATAATACTTTACTATCTCTTGACAAGCATTTTGAGGGATTGTTCAGTTAATTTGCAAGAGTACTCTTCATTAATAGCATGCATCTAACATTATTTTACAATATTGAAAGGAAATTCTCTGCAATCTGACCAGAAAAATACTTAAAATCTCTATGGACCAACTCAATATCTGAAATTTTTAGAAACATAAGGAAGCACCTCACACATTTGATTGATTGCTATTTTATTATATTTTATTAGTTGTACATGCCACTACCCCGAAGAACTTGCATTCTCTTATAGACATAACACAAAGGAAAGCAAATACACAGTTAGGAAAAGAGAAGGAGGACCTGTGTTATGATAACAACATCAGGCTGTTATGATGTTTTGGCACATGCATCTTCTGCAGTTTCAGTGAACATATAAAATTATTTTACGACACACAAAGAGTGAGATTCTGGGAAAGATTCAAAATGGTTAGCGTAACTTGATGACAAGGATTAGGAATTTGCTCCATGCACGGACAGGCTATACAAATAATTCAGTAATTCTACCTTGGTACCCAGCGTGACTATTGCAATCTCTCTCGTATCATCACGCGGACAGTTTGTACTCTCACCATGCTTACTGAGAGACAGACAGAGGCAGAGAAAGAATGAGGAAGAGAATGTTACTAACTCGGAACTCATTCCCTTTCTTTGCAGCGATATACATGCCTGAGGAGCTAAAGTGACTAATGCTGAGTGGCGAGCAAGCGGACCACATCCGCTCGGGTCTAGCACCTGCCCGGGCACTTGGCCGCACGTGGCGCCCGCTCGGGGCGGCCAGCACTGAGCGCAGCCCCGCGAGCTCTGCTGGACCCCCGTGTCCAACACGGGCGTTTGCAGCGTGGAGGAGCAGGTCGGCAGCGCCACGGCACACAGCCCTGGCCGGGGTGCAGCGGAGCTCACTAAGCAAGGACTCAGCACCACGCATGAGCACCTTCCTCCAGCCTTGAGCTCACCACGGCCATGGTGGCAGCTTCTCATGCCTTTGCACCAGCCGTATACATTTAACCGCAAACTGGATAATCTGCCTGCGTATAAAGGAAAGTTGACTACACAAACACACATACAGCCACAGTCATTTATTTCCTTTGGTACCAGTATTCCCTTTCACTATTTAATCTGAGAGTACACTACCCTCCTTAAAAGGAGCAAATTTAGAGACCCTGTCTCACTTTTGTCAATAAGGAGTACATAAAAAAAAATCGCAAACAAGTAAAAAACAAAACAACCAACAAATGCTACTACTCAGCCACCTTCTATTATCAGAAGGGATGCACTCGTGATTGAACTTCTTCACAGATTTATTCTAGCGCATGTGAACACCCAGAAGATTCCCAAAACATAATACAATCAATGATCACAAATGACCAAACATCAGCAGTTTAACAAGTTATTGCTGACCAGCTGACCTGCAATAACTGAGGAATCTTTGCTCCTAGCCTGCCTTAGCTGCAACGTAAATCACTTAACCTCAAAACAACTTTGAGTAAACTATCTTACTCTGTAGTTGAGCAGGCTATGCAGGAGCTACCGCAGCTCTGCTATTTAATAGCTTGTTAAGGTCACAGAGCTCTTGCTTCTGTTCTTCCCACAGCTGATATGGGTGCCTACGTATAATGGTCTGAGGGATCACAGTGACTAACTAGTCAAGCTTCCTGCACAAGAGAGACAACAAACTTTCCCTCTGTGGCTTCTCCATCAAACCACAAGTTATGGCTGAACTACATTACATTTTTTAGGTGAATCATCCCTAACTGCTTTTTCACTTTCACTGCAAAATGTGCCTGGGTCTATTGTTCAACATGCAAACACTGTAGCCCTTTAAACTTTGTCTTCTCTGTGGAAGAACCTTCTATCCGAAGAGGCCTTCTCTCCATGTATATTCCTGAACACTAGCTAAGTTACAGCCTAAGCTTTCCAAGATTTTGAGCAAATTGAAATAAAAGATAGCAGGGACTAGGCCCCAGATCTCTAGGGCTACAAGAGACAGGATGAAATATAGATTGGAAGTATTGAGAAGAGCATGTGACATATATAACATGTAGGTTTTTAATGTTAAGGGAAGTTGACATGGAAAAATAGAGGTACTCACCACTCATTTTTACAATTAGCAGTTTAATATACACATCATTCCATAAACATACCGCATGACACATAAATAGACTGAACTCCAGTGACAAATATGCTGATTATTATATGTTTTTATATTGTTTGTAAATATATCAAAGAAAAAACTAGAAATGCAAGACTTTGAAGAAAAATACAAAATTTACTTCATTCTATATAAATACTATTTTTCTAAAAATATCAATAAAATCATTTATAGAATGTATAGAGAAAACATTTAATATTATTATTCCAGTCTCCTCAATAAAGAAAGGAGATCTTGGTCTATAAAAGTTTAAAGCAGCCAAAGAAGCTGTCAAAGTTAATGTCCAGAATAAATCCAGCTCCATCTTGTTATACTAAGTATATAAACATATCAGCATTTGGGAAATTTCATCAGTGAAAAATTGAACTTCGGTTATTTACTTTAAAAACAAAACTCCTTCTATCAAGGTTTAAGCAAATACTGAAGTCTACCTCTCCTGTTCTTGCTTCATTCGTATTCTCTCCTCTTCTGAAGTAAGAGCTTCCTGCACTTTTATTTTACCAGTTTTCTCACTCTTGTCATCTTTGCGATGTTTGCCAAACCTGTTAATAACACACAAAAAAAGAATCTAACTTGTGAAATGAACACAACTGCATTTTCCTTTTCCCATGACAAAGAGAGTTCTCCAAGGAGAAGCGCTGCTCGGAAACCAGGAAGGGAAGCTGAAAAGACCTCCGAATCTCATTTTTTAATATTTTCAGGCTGCTGTAGTTTGTACTGAGAGTTTTTTTTTCCCCCCTCTCTATCGCTCTCTTTGTTTTCCATCCTCTTCTTAAAAGTTTATAGAATTCCTTACCAAGGAACAGAACAAAACCAAAGAAAATCACGGCACCACGTTCCTTTTTTCTGCCAGCATTTTGGGGGTCACTATTCTTAAACGCACGGTCAAACAACTCTTTAAAAATTACTGAAGCCTCTGGCTGCCAAAGACTGCAAGGCAAGTTTGCATGGAGCGAAGGCTCTCCGTGACGAAGGGCAGGAGACCGGCAGCTGCTCCTACAGCTCCCGCTCGCCCTCTCCCCCAGCACACCACACACCGTCTAAAATTGAAGTTCATTCTTCCTTGGGCCCAGGCGGGTTTGAGTTCTGCTACCCCCACGTGCCTTTTCCCCGCGGTGTGTGAGGGAGCAGGGACGTGGAGCTGCTCTGCTCTCCCTCCCAGGGGCTCCCACCGCCACCGGCTCCAGCTCTTATTTTGAGTTTCTTCCATCTTTGCACTCTGCACATATTTTTTCTAGACTTTCAGGCAGAGAACAGCCTGACATTTGAGATACTCGTTATTATTAGAATAAAATTGCGTGTATTTCTGTTAGTTATTTCAGGCCTTCTTTAAATGGAATGACTTTTGCACAGACTGAGCTAAACAAACACTTAAATGCAGCCCAAGTTCAGATGACAATTTTCTGCCTATTACAGCAGATGGAACAACATGTCTCTACATCTACTGAACATGGGATTATTTATCAGGCTAAAAGCAGTAAGGTTGTTTTTTCATGAAGCGCTCAGAGGAGAGCGGCCTGCCACTGAGGGGCACAGCAAGAGCACCCAGTGCTCCCCAGCGCTCGAACACAAACATGTTGATCCTTAAACTTCCTAATGCATTGACATAAATGCACACGAAGCCTCGAAGCCACCAAGCATTATAAGATTTTTTTCCCTTTTATTCCTATTCTTCTTCACACAAAGCCAACGCAGACATACCACACAGTGCCGCTTCAGAAAAAATAATTTGTGAACACTCAGTGGAGAGAAAATATTATTTCATGTAAACAAGTTTATGGTTCTTAGGGCAGTTGTTTTAAGAAAGAAATAATGGAGTGTAGCAGGACATACACAAGCTTTAAAGCGCATGGCTGCTCTGCACCGCTCCCAGATAGCTCATTTCTGAAGTGATTCAGGCACATGAACGCTAGGATAGTTCATTAATAATTATCTGAAAAGGGAAAGGCATGGAAGGGTTAGAAAATACCAACTACTATGCATAGTTGAAGTCTCTGTTTTTTTTAATTCTATGTAAATACATAAAACCGACACACTGAAATTCAGTGTCTAGAAATGCCAGCTCTTCGAAAACACCCACCTATGTATTAAAGAGGCATCAAAACAATTACACCAAACACTAAAGCAGACGACACAGGAGGTTCAAATCAACTTTGCGATGTCTAACACCCAGCAGAACGGCTGATCTCAAAGAGGCCTCGGTCTCCCGGCCACGGCCTCCCTGGCAGGGCCGCGGTGGCGGAGGGGAGAGGCTGGCGCTGCTCCTCCTCGCCTGGCTCGGCAATGCAACGGAGGCAACTTCTCAAGGAGGCGCTTTATTTATCCATAACACCCTTGCGTTACATTACTAAATAAATAAATAAATAAATAAATTTAATCAGTACCCAAGAGGCTTTGGCAGCAAAACAGGATTTCTACCACCATAAATCAATTCACTGTTAATTATGAAGAGAAATATATTGAAATCAATACCTTATTAAAAAAAATAAAGTACACCGGAAATCTCAAATAATCCTCTCAAATAATCCTTGTAAGCAATCTACCAAAAGGCTGATGAGGCTGCATGGCTTTTGGAAGAGTTTACTTGTAGTGGCAACACGTAATGCAAGGCTAGCAAAACTCCACGTCCGAGTTTCCACACGGAACACTCGGAGCACCGCGCTTCCATCGGCTTGTAGCAACAACCCCTCTTCTCCCTCAGGGTGTTCTGTGGTCATTCAGGAAGAAACGGGAGCAATCCTGACAAAAGCTTCACGACGACATCTGCCGGCCCTCCCAGGCTTCCCAGAGGGTGGCCGTACTTTCCCCACCGTGACACGAGACCTTCCAGTGTCACTGCTGGTGAGCTCCGCGGTCACCACCTGGCAGCACGTGGAACACGGTGATCTGGGAAAGCCGCCCTCGCCAGACATTGCCACCCGCGGAAGCGATATACCTGCCACAGTCACCACTGCCTGTAAGCAGTTCAGCAACATTAACTGCACCCTCCCTACACTCAAAATCTTCAACAACCAACAGCATCGTCCCCACGCCTGATTGTGGTTTCGCACTTTTAACGTGTCACCTGCAAGGACCGCACCCTCACAACACTTGGAGGTCAAGGAGCTGCAGAACACACAGTTCGGGAACACGCTGCCCTATATGAACCAAGTCTGCATACTTCTAGCAAGATCCCGGCACAAAAAAAAAGTTTAGGAGTTCAAGATTTCTCTTTTCCACCAAGATTGCAAGTCTAACGGTATCTGTCAAGCTTCAGCTTACAATACTAGAGGTAACAAGCAGATAAAGGAAAAACCACTTTCCAAGTTCCACCAACGCTTCAGAAAGGTGTTTAAAAGAAACACGAAGGAGCCAGACACAGACACATACACACACATCAAAACCTTTCATTTCTGCAGGAGGAGTCAATACGCTGCATTCAGTAGGCTTTGGTGAGGCTATATTACTTGCTAAATATAAGTGTGGTTGCTACTTTTTTTTCCTATTTTCTCCTTGAAGTATAATTTATTAGGACATAAAGAAAACCCACAGCTCAAATCAGCATCCTCTCCAAATTTATAACAGACATTTATAAATTATTTAGCATCCCTATTCAAGCCAAGTTTAAATACAGAAGAGCAACAGAGAGCAATCCTGGGGCATACCATTAAAGCAAGCTGTTAAACACTCCTTTAGCTGTATAACGCTCAATGCACTCTCGGGGCTGCACTAGTGTGAAGTTATTCACCAGCCTTTCAATCAGTTCAGTTAGATTTCCCTATTTTGATTCACAACTATGGAGATAACAGGATATTCAGATATAAAAACAAGTTACCAAAATTCAAGCATTCTATGAAATATCCTTTTAAAATACCCAATGTGCATTCTACAGAAGTACTGTGCCCTCAGGGGCAGTGGAAAAATCTTTCCTTGCTGCTCCCCAGTGGCTCACACATTGCTGTTTGAGTCAAAAGAAGCAAAGCATGGGTCAGGTCCCCTGAATTACTCTTGGCATTTAAAACACCTCAGCTTGTATGTTTCAGCCCAGGAAAAACAGCAGGCCTACCTTTGTAAAGGAAGCGTGAGCAGGATGGCCTCTGCCCTGCCTGGCCAGCATGAACGCCAGTGAAACACTCCCCTCATCAGCACTCACCTTGCTGTGAAAGCCTCTGCCACTTCCCTGCCTGTGTACTGAGAAAGAAGGGAAATGCAACTGGGACGCACGTCCAGTATATTACACTGTGGCAACTTTAGAATCTTATTGCTTCTAATATTTCTTCCATAGCGGATATCTTTAATGTCCTGGCAAAAAAATCTTTCCACTGAAGCGACTGCTCACTTAATGATAATAATCTGACTCTGGGAACTCCCAAAGTGCAATCATTAACGATTCCTCCCCTGCAAAACCGCAATCACCGCCCATCCGTCCTGTCAGAGAGACTCGAGACTTTTGCAAGAAAATGGTTGTGCGAACACCGCCATGAGATCTGATCCCTGCACTCACTGCCCTGCTTACAGATGCAAGAGCTGAGCTGTGCTCGGCTGCATGCAGCTGGTTAGTGAGTGCCTGAAGCACCTGGAGATTTTCCAGCACTTGTCTGAACCCAAACTCACTCTCATTGCTGCGAGGCTGGCTGCTAGGCTACCTGTTGCAGTTCTTACAGACAAAAAGAAACGACAGCCTTTTTCTGAGCAGACAGAACTCCACTGCTCAGCATCTATGCAGAATCAATGTATCTTGCATTAGTTAAAAGGTGGACAGCGATTAAGAAAGAACAAACCACTGATGAAATTTTAAAAATTAGCTGAAAAGGAACACTGTGACATTAATGTTCTGACAATCCTGGGAACCGGATTCCAAGCTCCTGATGTTTCTTAAGTGCAATGCTAACAAATTGACTGTGGAGCACAAAAGCCCGACCCAAAGTAGCGCACAAAATATCAATACAAAGAGGCAAGTTGTGCCATGATGTATTTCAATGTCTGACATCAACAGCAATCAAGTTGTGTACGCTACTCTAACAAAGTTAATGTATTTTTACCCAAACAAGATTTGTTGCTACAGCTTTTCCTGTGCAAGCACACCTCATGCTACACCAAATCCTGTGGAGCAAGTGTAACCTTAGCACATTTATAAACTATGGCCACCATGTTCCCCACTCTGAATTCTTTAAAGCATAGCAGAGAATGTTATTACTCATGTTGGAAAATAAAGATCAAAAGGAAAATGGAAAGCTTCCTCAAAACCCCAAATAATTAAAAGCATTATCTTTCTGTTTACAAACATATTCTTTCCTGAGCATAGCTTAATACTCTTTTTGTGGATACATATGCATATGGTTAAATAATACTCTCTTTATAATGGTAATATTAGTAAGACAGAAAAGCCATGATCTCACTTAAGAGCTGTTTATTCTGTAGCTCTCTCATCTACACCCTGTTACAAAAATGATAGCTAAAAAAAGTATTTTGTTATTTTGGAACTTTAAGAAAAAAACTTCAAGAAAAAAAATCCTATGATTAATTGAAATACAGGCTATAAATTAAAAAGACCCTGTCTATCCAAGAGTGTGAGAAATTGATGAAGAGCAGCAGCTGAAATCTTGTTCACTCTAATTGCCAAGATACTCCAGGGTTCTACTTAATTTCTAACTTCTTAATTCTCCTTTTTACATTAAGGGTTAGAGAAAGTTTCAAGATAAGTGTAAAAGCTCAAAGTCAAATTCACAGATCCGCGGTCTTAATCCTCAAATTCATCTGACAATAGCAATCATAGTGAGTGAAGTAATTTAAAAAATGTAAGAAAGAGGACCATTTTTTAAAAAATCATCTCTAGAATAGAATAGTCAAGTCACATTAGAGGAAAGGACTATCCTCAGAACACATGATACTAGTTTTTGCGTTATTATTAATAAAAAGATGAGAACAGAGACCTATATACATGAACTTTGATCCTAAAGAAGGAAAATCCTTTGAATTCTGTGGATAATCTAATGAAAAACCATGTTAGTCACTAGCTGGCTTATTTGCAAGCTTACTTGCTTGAATGACTGTCAGCAGCTCTCACACAGCGGCATCCAAACCTACCCTACCCAATGGAAGAGGATAGACGAGAGAAAGCAGCTTCAGTGCCTGTGGGCCAATGCATCAGGGAGCCTGAGCAGATCAAGACTAAGAGAAGAAAATTGCTTAAAATGCAACTGCTCAAGCTACAATGTAAATTCTTTCGTATACGTAAGAAAGCCAAAATAAATGTTAACTGAGACATAATGCATGAGATTTAGTTTAAATAAGTGCATAAATTTAAAGATGTATAGGTGGCAGCAATGAAAATTCCACATTTAGAGTTTCTCTCAAAAAAGCTTCAGTTTGAAAGAATATATAATAGAATCTTTGATATAACAAAAATAAAATGTATATCGTCTGCTAAATGGATTTTACTCTGATGCGTTACTGATGAGATCATTGTCATCTGCCAAATCATCCACATATTTCATTAGAATAAAGGGCTACAGAAGAAACATGCGTTAGTTGATTAATGAAAAAAACACAAAAATTGACTGAGACAGAAGTTCAGGAGTATTATGTTCCTTAATAGAAAAAACATCGTCATTAAAAATTAACAAATGGTAAGTGTCTTGGACTATTCTATCAATGCTTTCTGTCTTCAAGACATGCTCTTTTCCTAACAGTAGCAACAGTATAAACATATACACATTAATTATTTTGTAAGGACTCATGTATTGTTTTTCATGGTGCTATGTCAGCAATAAGATTTACATTCTACATATATATACTCAAATATATATATTCAGAAGATAAATTATCACACACAACAGCATTCTCTGCTAAAATAATATTTAATAAGCATTCAACATAGTGCACATACAAAATCATCCTGATTAGTGATGACTTGAGGGTTTATAGGCCTTCCATGCATTAGCAAAATCATGTGACCGCTATTTTTAAAAATCTGCTTTCAACAGAAAAGATCTACATCTTTGCAATGCATTTCTAGAAACAGACAGCTATCACATCTAATCAAATTAGCAGCTCAGATTCCACTGTTAGGAAGAAGGATAAAAGAAGCTGTAATGACTCAGCAGCATCAATGCCTTG
The DNA here is from genome assembly GCA_034781795.1 of Crypturellus tataupa. Classification (NCBI taxonomy): domain Eukaryota; kingdom Metazoa; phylum Chordata; class Aves; order Tinamiformes; family Tinamidae; genus Crypturellus; species Crypturellus tataupa. The sequence goes on from JAWLRI010000833.1 coordinate 6,346,873, forward strand.
AGATGACATGGAAATCCTGATATCCAGGTAGCAGCAGGGAGGCCAAAGGACCCTTGACTGTGGGAATAGTTGGAATGGATATTTATAACTCTTCATTTTCCATAAGTTTCCTTGCCTATATTAAAACTGATAAAGCAGCCAACCTTTTGGTGCAATGCTCAGCAGAAGACGCCCTGAAAACAAGGATCTTGGAGAAATCTGGTGTGCCATGCCAAACAAGGGGCACTACATTAAGAGCACAGGAGAATTCCTCTACAGACAGGCTTGTGTATGGTCCTTCAACTAAAAACATCATTTATTCATTTATTTAAGTTGCCAAGATGCACCTAAGTCAGCATGTTCTCACCAACAGAACTCAGGGGCTACTCTTGTGGAATTAAAGCAAGCCAGATGAAATGACAGTTATGATATTTCACACAATCACAGAATGGTTGAGGTTGGAAGGGACCTCTAGAGATCATCTAGTCCAACCCCATGTTCCAGAAGGGACACCCAGAGCCTGGGGCACAGGGTGGCATCCAGGCGGGTTTGAAGATCTCCAGAGGAGACTGCACAGCCTCTCTGGGCAGCCTGTGCCAGGGCTCTGTCACCCTAACAGGAAAGAAGTTCTTCCTCATACAAAGATTAAACTTCTTGTGTTTCAACTTACACTCGTTACCCCTCATCCTGTCACCAGCCACCATGGAGAGGAGCCTGGCCTCATCCTCCCTACAATCACCCCTCAGGTACTTGAACGTGTCCATCTGTTAATTAAATTTATTCTCAGCTTTCTTTTTTTTTAAGTCCTGGTACTTTGGACAAATTCACGTTTCCACAACTCCGGTGCTCAGAGCTGAACACAGATCAAAACTGGGATGATTTAAGTACTTATCATTCCCAGCCAACACTCCTCTCTGACGGTGCCATGTGAGTGAGTCCCGAAGAACATGTGAAGCTGTTTGGTGACATTTCAGTCAATTACAAACTTTATCTCAACATCTGCTGCCTCACTTTCCAAACATTAAAAACAGCTCAGTGAAATAAGACTACTTAAAATCAACAGTTAGGACAGCACATAAATTGCAAGCCTTCATGTGCAACATTACCGGCAATTCAGACCACAACTTCCTGGAAAGAAGTGGAAACAACATATGGGACTGGGAGCTGTTTCCAACCACTGAAGCTTAATCTGCTTGTCTTTGTGATTCAGTATCCCAGCTTCACAGAAACGGGTATAATGCCAAACCAAAAGACATGTCATGAGGTTTCATTCAATTATTTTCATAAACAGTTTTGATAACGTTTCCTGAAAGGCATGACACAACAGGCAGAATATTATTCACACCAAGTCGCTCTCTTTTCACAACTTATACATTTGTAATATTTACTTCCAGCATAAAATGACGAAACTTTTAAAAACAGATTTCTTTTATGGGAAGACCATCTGTCTGCAAATTGCTAAACAGAACATAATCTTCTTGCATTGCTTTTCCTAACTGTCTAAAATTGCTGGAGCCATTGACAGTTCTAATAAATGATCTATTCACATAGATCAGAAATAAAAAACAACTAATCCAAACGAACATAGTTTCAAAACAGTCAGAGAAGGCCAAAAGGAGTGGGGATAATTTTACACGCTAATATTTGAAAGATACCGGGAAGGCAGCACACAGCAACAAGAGAGTCTTCTCTTGTATGGCCAAACCAGCTCGGTACACAAGACCACTAAAAGTCACCACAACTAACTCATTTGCGTGATGCTGAGCCAAAACCTATTAGACAGTGGATTGTGGCATCCCTGAAAGAATCAGAAATGAAAGAGAGAGCTCCTGCTCAGATACCGCTACGTTAGCGATCATCAGTGATGGCTGCAACCACAGTAGCCGTTCATGATATTTTAATGGAAATTTCATAGCAGTCTAAGTATTTTGAAGTCTACTTGCTTGGGAAGAACTTTTTAGTACTGTGTACATACTCAAAAGAGAGAACAATTATTTGACCACATAAATTTTCTTGCTCAGGATTAGATTTGATACACTAAGTGTGTGCTATTTGTCATTGAAGAAAGTAGTTCATACATGTGATACAACCCAGCTAATTCAGTCTTTTAATGGATAATGTAATCTTAATGGACAACATATCCTTTCATTACTGTCATTTAATGTACTTACAAATGCTCCTGTCCCCCTCTCTCAGACAGTATTCTCTAATCAAGACTGCAATTCTTTGTTAGGTAATTCAATACTAGGAGTTCTGAGCAGTAAGAAAGATGTTAAAACAATAATTGAAAAACTGTAAATAGAAAGTAAAAAAGAATGAAGAAAAATAACACAGTTAAGTTTCACTTACAGAGTAAAGCAGGCTCCCCCCAAAAAAAAACTCTCCAGTTTTTCAACTCAGCTTCCACAGGCTAAAAATATAGAAGCAGATGCACACCCCCTACTCTGCAATATGGAATGCTACAGAAGGATAAAAGAAAGCCTGAATTCTAAGCATCAACAGTAGACTAGGATTCACAGGTGCCCGATTATATTTGAATCCAAAGTAAAACATAGCTGTTTTTTTCCGAAACGTAAGCAATTTGCCTTTCTGGATCCGGGCGCTCTCGAGGCGCGCTCCGCGCCGAGGCGCTCCCTTTGTTCGCACTGTGCTCGGCAGGTCCCGGCGCACCTGACAACTGCGAGGCCTCGCCTGCAAACACGCGAGCAAGACGCCCGCGGGGCTATTGTTGCAAAAGCTGTGCACCAATTCAGATATTAATAATACTACATTGTACGCCTTTAATTACCAGTGTCCACTGCGAGCGTGTGGAGAGACTAAACCGTGGCTACTCTTCAATGTGTTCTCTTTAACAACTATACTTCTAATTCCCGCTCTGTTCGTTTTAATGCATTATTGTTTCAAAATACAATGCTACAAAATTGCAAATTACATCTGGCTCAAGGGCTGATTATGAGAAATAGTAGCACTTCTGCCTCTGTGTGAATAACTCTGATAATAATGACAGATTGATTGAGCTCCAAGAAGTCCAAATGATGAGAAGGGTCAATTTGAACATTTCTATTAGCTTCTTTTGTTAAATCTAACACTTTGCCAGGCCAGAGACAAATACTGCATCTGGTTACCATGATTTTTTCCAAATCTACAAAAGTACAATTGAGAAAATGGGTACTGGTCTAAAGGCAGACCTTATAAGAAATGCAAATAAAACATGTTAAAAAAAAAATCCATTTTACTGGCACTCAAGACAAAAAAAAAAAAAGTTGCCAAGGAAATTTGCTTCAACACTTTCCTAGCAGAAAAGGAAGAAAAGCACTTAGCAGCATGAAGAGTCTTCGTAATTCCATTTTACAGCCGAAATGCTTGCTTGCATTTATATGAGCATGGCACAGCTTATACGTAAACATGAGTTGCAAAGAGGAAAGTTAGGAAACATGCAACAGGCAAAGAAGTGAGGGCACAAACGTTACGCACTGTCTAGTTAAACCAGAAAATTTCAATAACATTACTGAGTCTTGCAGCCTTGCAGTTAAACTGTAGAAAATGTGCAGATGTTAACACAGATATACAAAAAGTTAATAAAACTACTGGCAGTTCATCTGGAACCTTCCAAAGATTAAAACTTCCCTACAGATCTCATTAGCTAGAGAAGTTAACACGTCAGTCAGCACTTTTTCTGTCGATTACAGAAAGTCTTTGTTGATATACATTGCCTCAAAAATAACTTCTGTAGGGTAAATTAAGCAAGATGTGATGTGTGGTTATATCTTCAGTGTCATACACATATTTATACTCCCTAGGAAGTCGCGAACATTTTCCAACAGAGGAAAACAGACACTACTCGAGATGCCCGAGGGACACATCTAAGCCAAAGCCCCGCATCCCCGGACGAGCGCACAGCTGCCGTCATCCGCAGAGAGGATGCTGACCACGGAGCAACGCGGTTCCCCACGGCGAGCTGTGGTACCTGCGCAAAGGCCAATTTCCTGCCTCATTCTGGGTTCCACTGTGTCACTTAAGTCTCTTTGGGGATAAAGAAAAATAAACTTTAATTGGAAAACTATTAAAAATAATGCTGATGGGATCCTTTTACAGGGTGCCACAGAGCACAATTAAATTAAGTTACGTTGAACGCCACTGAATCTACCATCATCGTAAAAGCAGAGGACAAAGAATAACAGCTACAATATGTTTTAAAGTTTATAAACAGGATTAAAGCATAGAGACCAGCCTGAGCCAAGCCCCTAGTTGGTGTAAATTAGTATGCTGCTGTTGACTTCGCACAGTGATGTCTATCCTATGAGCTGATACCCTGCCCCACGGCACGAAAAGTTAGTTCATAAATGCGGGAAAAAGAAGAGCAAGAGTTTGCATTGCAGCAGCACCAAGGGAGCAAAATTCCCCCCTGGAGCGGATGTAACGAGACGCAGGCGGATCATCCTGGGGAAGACGTTTTGGCAGCCGGTCCCCGCAGCAGCTGGCCCGGGGTTTGCCCAGAGCTACCTGGAGCCCTGGAGACTCCCGGCATCCCGGCACCAAGAGGAGTCGGAGCTCGAGCTGCCTTCATGGCAGCCCCCATGGCAGCATCAGTTGTGATTTACACTACCAGTTGTTACAGTGCCAATCTAGGAGCCAAGAGCTGCTGCAGATGGAAAACATGTGTAAAACCCAAGATCTGTGCTCTCCTAATTAAAGGTGAAAGACATGGGGGGCTTGGTCCCAACCATGAGGTAAATAAGCTCAGATCCCAGGCTGGCATCGGCCCCATAAACACTAACACTTTTGTTCTCATTCTCATATGCACAGACACTACACAAAGTGAAAGACTGGGCCTATATTTTATTTATAAAAGCAGACAGTTGATATTTAAAACAAGCCTGATCTCGACATCAAAGACCTTCAGCTCCCCGTGGGATGTGCCAAGAGCCAGCTCTGAACGAGGCCGGCTCTGCCTGTGCGAGGTGCCGCGTACACGGTGCAGCACGGAGCATCTCAGCATCGCGACCTTCACGTTTCTCCTAGTCATAAAACATATTCTGGAACCACGGCTTAAAAACCAATTCTCAAAAAAATCTCACAAATACTGTTGAAAGCAGTACACAGTCTTCATGTTTTGTCTTATTCAAGTACCTTTATTACTTCTGCAGTCATAAAACACAAACAGAATTAGCAAAATATTTGGAGCTTCACCAGGTTTCCTAGCAGTTACAGAAGAAAATACTGCCGGCATCATTACTGGCTCAGCAACATTAGGGAAAATAAATGTTTTAACCGTAACACTAAATCTAAAACTCCTGCTTGGATCAGTATACTGCATTATGAATTTAGGGATTTTAACACTATGGGTTAAAGACAAAAATTGCATATATAATAATATTGTGAAATATTTTACATTTATTTGTGATATGTTGCTGTTGAAATGTGTAATGGCAATTCAACTTGCATTCTAAATACTGCTGGCACACCTGGTGTTGAATATGCTAGAAGCACTTGCAATTGGTATAAAAATGTACTACATTCATCACTGTGGTACTCAAAAATGCTGATACAACTAAGATTCTTGATGTATTTTTTTTTATTAAATCCTCTTCTGCAGAACTTTACAGAGCTAATCCATAAACTTTGTTTCTGATTAGATATTTTCTTATTGAGTATTAGCTAAAATAGCATAACAGGAAAAAGGAAATCTACATATATTTTCAGTCACCCAGAAATCACAACCATCTTCCAAACTATAAACTCATCACAAGCATGAGGAAGCCATAGATGACATATGTTTTTAGCATACAAATATGCTGTATTTTTATAGTTCATGAAATGCCAGAGGACATCAAAGCACTCAAAGAAGAAGGTACTATCCCATTTTTCAATGAGAAAACAGTTGTTCTTGAAAGCTTAAATAACTTTCCAAAGTCTAGGAGATTTCTATATGGCAACCACAAATAATATAAGGACCAGCTTTCTGCAAATTTAATTTTTAGTATCTCCCTGGCTAGCAAGGTCTATAAAGTTAATAAATCTACCACAAAATTAATTATTCCTGACAGGAAATTTCTCTACCAATCCAGCATTGCCAACATACTTTCAACATTAGCTGTATGACTAGTATGCTATTATACTTGTTGAAAACAGTAAGACCATGCAGTAGCTCCATGAAAACATACTACTGCTCGTTTTCCTTTTAGGACTAGGAGCTACAAGACTAACATCAACAAAGCCCTGAAGGTAGTGTTAGAATTTGTAGAAACTATGAATTTATCTTCTGGTGAAGCAAATATTTCAACATTTACTCTTAGTCCCATCATCAGCTAGCCCAAACATGTGCTGTAAAGTTAGTTCATGAAATGAATGCATTCCAGTAGGGTTTATTTTACAAACACTGGCAGCCTTTTCTTGCACTCTTGCTTATTTTAAGTTTGCACAGAAGCAGTAAAAGTTAATATGCAGTAGAACACTACATTAACTACTGAAGCGTTATTGCACATCAAACAGGTTTACTGCTACTTTGCAAACATACTTACCTGAGTGCCATAAAATACTGACATATAATGAGTCAGATCTACTGCCGCGCATTCCAATCAGGTCTGCACACTGCTGATGGAAAACCAGTCTCTCCATACAAAAGTAACTTTATATGATCTTTGAAAAAAGACTCGTGTGACATACTGCATTAGAAATTAAGTAAATATATATCAAACTATCAATCAGCAACAGGATAAGGACACAAATATGCGCATCCTATTTTGTGCATGAACAAAGAGGCACCATCATTGCCTCAAGGAATCCTTGAGCTGCAGATCATTGGGTGCCTGGAAAATAGAGTGGACAAGAAGCACTATATGATTACCTTGTTCAAGTGCTCTGCCATTGATACCCACTACTGACCACAGCCAGAGACAAAGTATTAGGGTAGGGACTTGCAGGGGTACCTCAGCTTGCTATGGCCACATTCTTATCTTCTGTTAATCTCTAGAACCCGCTGAACATGACAAGAATTAAAATAACACCTTCTCCCCCTCCAAAAGCAATAGAAATTACCTTTTCCTGTGACTCCTGAACTACAAATACTAGAGGTTTTATTTGGCATCTGTGGTTTGAGATGAAAATGAGCACACCAGCATTAATGCAACACAAATTTTATGTTTGTAATTGCAAATCAAGTGGCATTTTCTAGTACAGAGTAACATAGTAAAAAGATATCTGTAACTGGTTTTCTCCCTCAGTTCCAAAGAAAATCATCACCTTTTCTAGCTCAGTGGATCACATCAGTGTCATTTGGTTTCAGAACAGCCACTCAAGCTTGGTAACATAATAACTACAAGGCGAATAAAAGCAGAAAGGCAGATGCATGGAAACACAGTAAAATATGCTGTTTACAAATAACTTCTCCCGTAACCCCTAATACACACTGGGTGTCTTGCAGTCACAAGCACAAGCGCTCAGCAGGGGAAGCTCCTATATGCTGGTGTTCAAGCAAGTGTGAGGACAGAAGTCCCTCAGATAATCAAGCACCCCAGAAATCCTTAAAATTTGGAATGACAACCTCATTGTACATTCACATGTTTTAGTTACACATGAAGGATAAGTAGATGCTAATTGATTTAGATTTTCTGTACCAGTGACTATTCAATATATGTTATCCGTATCTCCTCTTATATAGGATAAATAAATAGTTTTCACAAGGACTAAGGTTAAGCTGTGGAAGAGCTGCCGCAAGAGGCTGCAGCACATCCATCCCTGGAGACATCCACAACTTGGCTGGATACGACCCTCTGAAACCTAAAAAAAAGTTAAAGCTGCTCTGCTGTGAGTAGGCCTTGGACCAGCCAGAGGAACTGTTAAAACTGCATCGTTCTGTGTGTTTTCTATTTTTCAATATTTGCCCAGTTGTTTCTTATTCCAGTTGTTCCTAAGCCTTGCTCGGACCCGAACTGACCAAAGACTTCAAATTAGAAGAATGCTGCACACATAACCCAGTGGGCACTGTTTCCAATACCACCCTCTGTTTTCATTCTATAAAACTTCTGTCCTTCTTTCTTATTTTATTTTATTTTAAATTGTGACTTTGTTAAATACAACAACATCAACCTAAAAGCTGAAATAAGATTCTCTGAGTCAAATGTCTTTTACGTATTATTTAATTATTATATTCTGGAAAACTCAAGGAGGGCTCACAGAATATTTCTAGTTACTCTGTAGGTACCATTCTAGAAATCATTTTTGTCATTTTCACTAAATATTTTATAATTCTGCCTTTAATTATAATTTACGGCACAATGAGACGTGGAAGTCCTCACAGAGGCATGAGCTTTCCAACACACTATGGATACAGATCATTGCTCACGAGAAGTGAGATGCAACTGCAAGCTGCAGCTCTGTCTCTTAGCAAAGGATCATATCTCCTGCAGATGCCAACTTAAGTAGCTCAAGTAACTTTGACATAATATCCTATGACATCTTCTGCTGTAAAAATATATTAAGTTGCATTAATTTTCTTCCAGGAAAACATTCCTATCCCTGTTTGGAAATAAAGATTTTGAAGGAAAACCGTATTAAACATAGAATATATATAAACTAAGTATCTGTAAATTTTATCAATATGCAAGTGCTATTGGTAGTGAATAAAATCTCTAAAGAATATTTCCAACAGATATTGAAAGAGGCATCATGTATAGAGCTTTTCATTTAACAGGACCTCCGCTTCTCAAGACAGTATTTATTTACCATACTTTGCTAGGGACTAACACACTGACTAACTAGTAGTCTTCAACTATCACATCAGGTTGGGAAAAAAATCAAGCTATAACTAAAATCAAGCTTCTTCACAAGCTATAACTAAAAGTGACTTTGAATCTCTGAACTGTCAACAAATTCCTCTAAGAAAAAGGCTTGCTTTACAGAGATTATAAAGTGGGTGTCATCCTTGACACTTGCATTCTATATTCATACACCAGGGTCTGGAAAAGAAATGTTGGGGAGCGTCGGGAAGGCTCTTGGAAGGCTCGGTTGTCACGCTCCACGCTCGCTTTGCAGTCAGATGCTGCACTGTAGATGTCAAAGGTTTGCTATTTAAACTCACTGACAAGCAAAGACAGAATACTGGGAGAATATGTTAGCAGCTACTATGAACTTGTCTCTAGTAATGGGTCATCCTGACACTTATTTCTGGATGTTAGAAACAAAAGCCCTGATTCTATTCAAATTAAAAAAAAAAAAACAATACACAATATACCCCCATCAGATTTACAAGTTCAAGATTTACTCTGGGAAAATCCAGTGTTAAGAACAAAGCACTGTTTCCTGTCAGAATGACACACACGATTATGTTAATCTCTCATTTCAAATCCATCTCTCCCGATTGCATACCAGGGCTTTCTGTGTTTCATTTAAAAGTCACAGAGTTTACTAACCACTTAATGAAGCCGCATTCCTTAAATCCCTGACAGATTATGTGAAGTTGTTTGGTTTAGCCATAAGAATTTGCCATTCAACTACCCCCAAGTACATGTTAGTCATAAATAAGTGTGATGGCTGGTATTGCGGGGTGCCGCAGCAAAACACAGTTTCCCTCAAAACAACTGATTACAGCAGCCAGGAGAAAACACGGAAGACAGAAAGTGCAGAGACAGTGAACGGCACATTGCCTGCCTTTCCAAAAAGAAAAGCTATTTTCAATCCAGCTTATCTCCTTCAGGCCCTTATTTACTTTTAATTGGAGAGAAGGAAGTGAAGAATATGAAAATGCTCTGAAAGACATTTATGAGAGTCCCGGATAATTGTCTGCATCAAAGGTGACAATTTGCTGCATGGCTGACTTCATTCGAAAGACTTTTCTGATTCCGCGCATCCCAGTAGCTGGTCGAAACTTGAAAACAAACCAGAACAAACTAGTCCAGAGAAGTGTAAAACAGGGAGGTAGACTACTAACAGCAGCCAGGGAGAGGACCGGGCCCCCTGAAACACGAATCGGCCCCGCGCTTACGCCCCGCGCGGGGCAGCACAGGAGAGGAAGCAGATATGCACTTCACTTTAGTTGCACACTTGGCGCTCAGAAGAGGAGTAGGCCAAAACCGGAGCAAAATGCCCCAAGCTCGATGTTGCTGAGCGCTGACCCGGCTCAGCTTTTTGGATGGCCCGCTCACCGCAAGCAGAGCAAGCTGGTGGTGATGTTCTCCGACATTAGCAATCTGGGTGCAATTCAGGGTGCTGGCAACAATCTTTGAAGTCTGAATTGATTTGCCAAACAGGTGTTTAACCTCTTTCTTCACTGTTCTCAGATGGAAGATTTATTATGTTTTGTGCCATGAACAAAGCACTAAAAAAAACAGTTTCTAAGTTTTGTAAGTCATTCCCATGTTCTCCACAAAGTCCAGAGATTAGCAAGTGTCATTCAGTGGTACGAGGTCCCATTAGTCATGCCCTCCAAGGAAAATGCCATTATTGCTGCTTCTTCAGCTACCGAATGACGAGAATCAGACCATGGATTTTATTTTATCGAGTTTGAGGTATTTGTTGACTGGGGTATGCTTCAGCTGTATTTTATATAACTCAGACACCTTTATGTCATGTGCCTGCTTAAAATCTGAAGGTTGTTATTAAATGAAAGAAAAAGAAGGTAATTACTAAATCAATGATATAACCCTTGTGATTTGCTTTTCATCTCTTCACAGACATTACGGTGAGAAATCTTAAATGAAAAACAGAGTTGGCAATACAAGCAGGAAGCCATGTAACAAGCAGCAGTAATCTGTGTATGTTATTCTCCCAAGTGCCCAGTCAGAGGTCTCAGATGGCTAATGTGGTTCAAATGTGTAACTCAAAACTGCAAATAATATGTTTATGAATCTGGACATGTTCGGTGCACCCTGGAAGCAGCTGGGCTAGGGGGCAGGGGAGGGGAAAAAAAGACAACAGTATATCTGATTTCAGTTAAAGAAGGTTTCAAACTAAATTATCTATTTCCTCTCTCAGCATTGAAAGAAACAATACTACAAGGCTCCTAGAAATCATTTTAAATGTAATTGTAGGATTAGATTTTAATGGTAATTTGGGAATATTGCATTTGCATTGGCTATCCAGTGCATTGATTCGCACACCTGTACTATACAGCAGCTGAGAAAATAGAGGAGCAGGCACTGTACATAACAGCTTTAAATTTCCAACAACATTAGGGCCCAGACCTTGAAATGTAAAGAGTCTCCAATACTACCATCACCCAGGCACTGATTACTCTTAAGCGTATTGTCTTGCTCCACAAATTTCCACACTCGCTGCTTGTTTCCTATCGAAAAGGTATGTTTAGGTAAGACTGAGATATTAATTTCTACAGCGGGAAATGTATAACCTACTCTAATTACTCATCTCTAATTATTTCAAAATGACAAAACTCACAAGCAGAAGTCCATCAACCCAAACTATGCCTTTCAGCACTAACGATAGGTGTAGGGTGAGGAACATGTGAAGCCTTCTTCATAGGCAGCACTATTATGACTTATTTATCAACTCATCATTTTTGTCAGATTCATTTTATCAAGAAGCAAAATCTCTACTTGAAATAAAATCAGATCTAAAAATGCCTATTTTAGCTCGCACTTAAACATACTTTTTAATAATCTTCTTGTGTCAAAACAGCATCTGTTCAACGCTTCTTATAAAACACAAAAAACAGCAGAATAGCAGATCAGCTTCCAAAAAAACATTTCCTCGGCTGGCAGTGGCAACCCAGACACCACTTAAATTTCAGCAGTGGAGAAGGAGGAACAGCACAACCTTTCCCCTGGATGTGATTAAAGCCACAGGAATAGCATAAGATGCCACTGAAGGGATGAGGAAAACACAGGAATGATACCTGTAAGTTTTACCTTCAAGCAAAACATTTTGGTATAAGTGAGCTCTGGAGCACCCACAAGCAGCTAATGTTATCAGCATTACTCCAAAGATCAATGTCTTTCTTCAACACTTTTCTAGATTCACCTATATCCTATACCAATCTGTGTACAGAAAGAGGACTTTTAAGGCAAATAACAAATCTGTTCTGTCCTAAAATGCCAATTTGAAATAAAGAAATACATAATCAGATAGATGTATTTCACAGTGAGAAGGGTGAACTTTCAGATTGTCCATGGTCTAGTGGGAATGAAGGTCCTTTGGAAATAATGGGAACTATGTGTACAAAAGCCCTGCAGACTGCACCCTGCAATGCACAGTGCATGATCACCGATATGCCTGGTCTCTTTATTCTGTTTGATAAAAGCAGTAAAACAATGTCAGTATTTTAAGGATTTACTCATGATCATACTGTGCTATCTAAATCATCAGGGGATTTCTTGGAAATGATGAATAGATGCTGAAGCATTAATGTAACCCAGGATTTTCTAGTGGGAATTTGCATCTTAAAGAACAATTTAATGAAGATTCCAGTATCATATCCTACGATTTTAAGTGACAGGAAGCAGCCTTATTTTTATACGTTATGTACGCTCCATCTTATGAGTTGTCAGTTTTCATATGCAATAAAAAACCCCTCGGCTAAATACAGGCATTGGAATAAAGTGTCAGTTAACAGTAATTCCGTCCCACAAGTGTTCTTGCCCATACAACCTAATGAAGACAGATTAAAGTTAAGGGCATTGAAATGGAAGAAATAAGTGAAAAAGGAGAAAAGAAATAGAGGTACCAAGAATTCACAATGCTGCCAAGCACCAAAACATCCAATTATGCTTTGATCATGGCTTGAATTTTAAATGTTACTGTCATCATTATTTTTTATCGCACAACTTTTTTTCACCAGCTCTTTGACATCTATGAAATATGTCAGATCAATAGTAAAACAAAACATGTTATAGGCAGAAGTACAACCTTAACTTGCAGACATAACAAAGCCCATCTCTCAACCATTATAGAGAAACATGTCAATAAAGGAAATCTAAGCAAGGAGTGGAAATGAGGCATAATGCTTAATTCCTTCAATCAGCATTTTGCTGTTTGCCGGGAGCACCTCTCTTGGGTGGGTGACAAGGTGCACGGTAATTTAAAGATCTAGGAGGACTCAAGCTGCATCCCAATGGCACTGCTCCCACGTTAATTAAGGAGACTGAAAAGCAAAGTTCACTTGAAAGTGGTGCTAGGGGAAAAATACCTCAAGGAAATGTTGGCTGTTACAAAGAAAGAAAAAGAAAGCTATCAGGAGAATTTCTGATCCATCAAATTACTGTTGTCTTCAAATTAAAGATTTCAAATGTCTGACATTGACTATAAAAGTCAGGTTACTTTACACTGAACCAGAAGTGCATGATTAAAAATGGTATTCACTTCCACTTTTGCACTTTTTGCCATCTAAAGCTTCCCAAGCCACATGGAAATACAAGACATCAAGCTCTAATGCTGGAAGGCAGGAAGTGACTAAAGAGCCTGAAACAACCAAGCTCTCCAGAAGATGAAGCCTCCTTTACTCAGACAGGACTTTGCTGAGTGTGTGCCCAAACCTGCAAGAGGAAGAACCTACCTCACGGCACCTCTGGATACTGGGAATGTTTGGAGAAAATTGAGGACTAAGGAGCTGCTCAACTTCGTAGATGCTGTGTCATACTGCAACTCAAGGGATAGTCCTCATTTTACCCAATAAATTACTTACATTCCACAGAATTTAGCACATATCATTCACCTCAGTTTTGAGTCACCTCTATTGCGATAACCATTTATACTAGAAATAAAGAATCACGAAACAGAGCTGTAGAAAAAAAGCTCAGATTTCAGGAAGGAATCTGTCTGCATTTTGTATTTTTAAGCCTCTATTCAAGCGAATAATGTTGGGACTGAATTTTCAGTGCAACTCTCCGCTCAAGTTTTATGGGAGTTTACATCTTATAGAACAATGTAATGAAGATCACAGGCTCAAACTCTAACGTTTTAACTGACAGCAGAACTCTTCAATTCAGGCAGGCAAACACAAAGAAGATAAGGATATTGTTGTGGGATTTACATCTGACCAGGCTGAAGCACCTTCCTGCTATCTGAAGTGTGTGACTCTCTTATTTTGGTATTCCATGGCATATGTAGCCTAATAACTTGACATTATTTTGCAATTTCTAAATATAACCAGTATTTTCTAGCTTTTTAAAAATATAAAAATAACAAATTTTGCAATATGACCCAAAGACATGGAACAACTCTTGAGCAACAACCCAATTTCAATTAATGTTTTATGGGATAAAGAACATAACAGGAAATAAGTTAAGTTCTACTTACATGCTTTCAGTGCAGAATCACTTTTAATAAATCTTTAAAATGATACTAATATTTCACTTCACATTTAAATAATGAACCACCACACATATAAAAGAAAACTGACACTGTCTTGACATTATTTTGTTTTGGAAATATATGTATTTACCCTAGCTAGCTATAATAAAGACCCATCTTCTTACTCTCTCACCCCTTCCCACAAGTGATCAAAGTTGCCTGTCACGTTTCACCATGTACTCAGAGCAGCAGGGTGTCCCTCAGCAGCCTGCTCCTTTCAGAACATTTATGTCATTTCCAAAAAAACTCTGTGCTTGGTAAAATCAAGGCTTTCACCAATCTTTTGCAGCTTGGAAAGAAAAAAAAGAAGTCTTTCGCCAGCCTGTGGGTTCTGAGAACGCATAATTTTGTTTAGATTCTGTTTTCCTGGAGATGAACATGCTGCTTTTCAATTTCAAACTGATTCATCTCTTTCCCATCACGCTTCCATAGTAGCAAACAGACATAATAGTAAAGCAAAGATAAAGCCTGATTTACTAACACACACGTTTGGGATATGAGATTAGGAACAGCACAATGTAAGAGGAAAACAAAACAAAAAACTTTCGACATGTCAAGGCACACACACACTACTTCGACGTCACCAAAAGCTCTTTCCAAGACCAAGCAGCTTGAAGGATTAAAACATATTTCCCTTGCAGCTCTTTCAGCCCACTACCCAACTGCTTCCCTTCCATTCTGAGCTTCTACCTTCATATGATACTAACCAACAAACTTGGAAATTATGAGAAATGAGCGGATACACTTTGTGTACATATTTGTATAGTAAAACATGGCCACAGGAAATGGTCACAATATAAATGAGAAACTAAAACATGGAGCTTCATTTTATAATTCATTGTTATTATTTATTCTTACATAGCACCTACCTGAACATGTCTCCTAAGCCTTTCAGCATTCCTTTCTTGGCCTTAATTTTCTCCTTCTCTTTATCTCGATCTTTCTTCTTTTCCTTTCCAGCCTTTTTCCTGTCCCCTTTATCTTGGCTTCCATTCATCTGCCTCTCCAAGGAGTGGGATGGCTGGTCACTTGCTGTGGACACAGATTCTCTACCAGATCTCGAGCTTTCCTCTGTGTCCTCCTCCACTGAAAGTAAATATTAAGGCACTTAAGTGGCATAAGAAAAAGGTAGGTTTTCTTTTCCCCCAGAGCATTATAGAATATATTTGGAAGCAGAATATAAGCATAACTGCAAATATGTCATTTTTTCAAGATAAGTATCTCCTCATTTTGGGCTTTCCTAAAATGTTCACATCTATTATCAAGCTTAAAATCTCCAAAGCAAGGAACTTACCTTTTCAAAGGATTCTGCAAAGTAGGATTTATCTACTGTAAATAATGTAAGAATTAATAAAGGGTTGTTAGCTTGCCCCTTTGTTTCAGTATTTAAATCTACTAAGGAGAGTTTTAGGAATCATTGCAAGAAATAACAGCAGAGCAGCTTGTTTTTTTTTATTATTATTATTATTTCTAATTCATTGCCAGGAGCAGTATAAACTTCATTACGCATCAGGTTTTTATTTTTCCAAAGCAGTAGCACTGATTGAGATAGCACAACCACAGAGGCTTAGGTGGGAGGATACTATCCAGTGGACAGGTAACATTTTTAAAGAGAGGAGAATGTATTTCTTCTTTTAAGAGAATGTATTTCTTCTTCTCTGCTTCTAACCCAAGACAACCTCAGACAAGGTTAGATTTAATAGAACACTGAGAAAGAAATGACAATTTTCAAGCTCAAGGATCAGAATCTTGCCATTATTTTCACTTAGTTTAAAAAAATCATTTTTATAGTAGCCTACGATTTCCTTTCTTATACACATAACTATATAAATATATATAAAATAGTTATATATATTGTTACTGTTTTATCTGAAAATCTCAAAGACTTTTGTACAACCAATAGAAATGTGTATTTCTTTAGAAATTTCCCACATGTAGATATCTTTGTAGTTTTTCTTAGTCATCTTTCACATGCACCTTCCAAATAATTCATTGAACCTGAAAAATCCACAGCTCATTCACTGAAAGCCATTCAATATTCTTTCTTCACTCAGTCATATACTTGCCCGCAAGACACCAAACTCCTTCCCTTCTTCTTTCGTATTACAATACACAGACCTGACAAGAGACTGTTGTTATTCACCAAATGTCCCAAGATTTCTGCAAACATTCACCAGCTCTGGAACATCACATAAATGTAGTTCAAGAACAACATATCATGTCAGATAAAACTCAGCGTTAACACCTATTTTTGAATCTTAACTAATATTCTGAAACAGAAGCTACCGGCTAGGGGGAAAGGATCCTGACAATTCATACCATTAATTTATCATCAGAACTGCTATGAGTTAAGCAGATGATGACATTTTTCAATTGAAGGCTGAGTTTTAATATTCAGATAATTGTATTTTTGAATGACTCTTCTCTATGTACTCTTCTCTATGTACTTCTATACTGGCTATACATTTTTTTAATGACAATGTCTCTAAAAGTTCCAGATGATACTGAATTATTATTAAGAGTATTGGAATACCACATTTGAACAGAGATTCTGTTCTTTTGCATGCTAATTTATAGTTACAATCTGTTCCAGTTAAAAACAACTAGACATTTAAATGATTGCGCCTGCAAATTAATATATATATTTAAAAAAAAGCATTAAAAAATTGGCAAACTCTTAAGTCAAATGTTTACTTTGGACTTGCTAGAATTTTAAGGATGAACGAATTTGTTCATATTCAAAATGACAATGCATTAATCCTAGATATGTACTAAGTGTATTGTACTGTGCAGAGTTGCTGAACAACTTGTCATAACAATGTTTCCTCCTTTATCATTTATTTTGCATACCCTATGGAAATAATATTGCCTTTCCACTACTGTGTTGCAATAAATATTCGTCTATCACACACAGCTCGTCAGCAATTAACTCCTTAGCTCAGAATGAACCCTGTGAACTAGCATGCCTGTTCTCCTGGAGTAAATGCTGGCATCTCTAGCAGCGTAAATAGATTTTCAATTTGCTTAAAAAGGCACAACATGAAACTTGTTTCACTTTTATGCAGCACAATCCTTCTGAAGTTAACATATACCTAATTACTAGTGTTTAGAACAAATGCAAATACTGCCCAATTAAAATTCAAGTCCAGGCTACAAATGAAACTTCTCATTTTTGCGAAGCTGCAGTAATGGCAGCAGGCTGCTGCAAAAGGCAGTTTGCATTTGTTTGGTTGCTGCTGATTCCCTCCTTTCCTGCATCCCCCTCGCTCCCCCCGCAACTGCTCTTCCAGGACGCCAAAGCCAAAAAATTAAATTGAGGTATACTTTCAAGATCCATTAAAGCTGAAAACTAGTGTAATTTCATGAGCCAAACTGTACTAAAGAGAAGCACAGAAACAGGTATTATGAAGCTACTCTCCTAATTAGGCCATAAACTGAAAAAGATGCACATGAGGAATCAAAGCTACTTAATGTGAAGCTATTTTGCCACTAAGCTTCTCGGCCTCTCATTGTGATATTTAATACAGCCGTAGATTCTAGCAATTAAGATGCAGCAAAAGATTAGAAAGCTTTGCTGATCGCTCCCAATTCAAACGCATTGCTCTCATTCAGCACACTAAAGATAAACATTTTGCTTCCAGTCAGCTATTTCAAATATTAAAGAAAAAAAAAGCAGTAAAAATGATCTGTAAAAGCTAAACATCCCCTCGCCTTTCCACAAATGCTACCTCACTACACTCATTACAGCTCAGATGCAGCTTCTCAAACATATAAAATGCTTTCCCAGAAGTGGACCTTGCTCTCTGATTTCCATCCTACATTTAGCAATTTCAATCACACACTGTGCCAAGGACAGCTCATACATTCAAAAAAGAGAATCCGCCCCTATGCCAGGAACACTACCTGTGTTTTTATGGCTTTCTTATATGAGGTGAGGACATGTTAAGAATTCCTCTATAAAATATAAACCAATGTTATTATTTGCTATCCAGAGAGGGTCACTGTGTGGAAAAGGAAGCACCCTTTGCACTGAAACATTTGGGGGAGAAAAAGGAAAAAATCTCAAGCAAGACAAATGAATCCATCCTCATGGGCACCAGCAAATTGACCACCAACCTGTTTGCCTGGGTTTTGTAATGAGAGAAAGCCACAGTTTAATTCCAAACAATTATAGAATAATTAAATACAATAAAATAAATACTCAGGCCATGCAGTTATGGCAGCAGCAAGACATTAGCTACATTATGAACAGCTTGTTGAATTAACTTCTGCATATTCAAAGGTGCCCAAACTTTGCCCAGCTGAAGACACCATTTGGCAAATTCTGTGGAACCAGAGGCCTCATATAATTCACCTAAAACAGAGCAGACTGCAATTTTAGCACAGATGTAGCCCTGCTCCCAGAAAGACGGGCCCCAGCATCGGGCATTTTGCTCTGCTGCAGGTCTCATAGGGCCAGGCCAACTCCACAGCTTCCACCAGCCACCACCACCAGAAGGGGCACCAGACCAGAGGGCATCTGTGCTGTTCTAGGAGCGCATTTTGTCCAGCCCACTTCTTAAGACATTTGTTTGACTCTTCCACTGTTTCTTGTGCTACAAGTTTCTGTATCCTTCCGAGGTGTTTGGAAGGATTTCATTGTAATGTATGGAATCTATTAAAATATATGCAACTTCAACAAAATGTGCAGTTTTATACATTTTATGTAGCTTTAAGGGACCTGGCTAATGGACCTGGCTGTTTGTACATAGCTTGGTCACAGTTTTTTTGACTCTTTTTTATCCTGTGAGGTGTGAGATGACTTGTGCTCTCCCCTGACCCCTGGATAGATCACAGTCGGTCAGTTCTAGACCTCTGCATCCGCACAAACTAACACATCCTGCAGCATTTTGCCTGCAGCCAGAAGCTTGGTCTGGCTTCCCCTCTTCATGCTGTTCTCTATAGGCATTGCATCACTACGCTCAAAATCCCTTGCAGTTGTCCCATAAACCTATAGCAATCACCTCCAAAGTGATTCATGACAACAGTTTTCCTGTATTTTTGATTAAATGAGGTTAAACCATCTGTAGCTTCTGGATAAGTCTCAGACATCTGATGCCGCAATACAGGATGTTATTATCCGTTGGCACATACCAGAACAGGCCTGTTTTTGTTAGAAAAATGTGGCCTAATGTCCCAAAAGATGACAGGCACGCACTGGGGAGAAGGATCAGGGCGACTAGACTGTTTCTGAAGCCCATTCTTCTACTGGTCAGAAATAGATTTGACAGCCAGCAGCACCAGGCCAGCATTTAGCCTCACTGCCGCGTGAAATTGCTAGGTGCTGGAAAAGCAAAGCAGAATTAATTCTGTCCATAACTACTCTGAGAAAACTGACTGGCAAAATGACCTTCATTTCAGTCTCAGAATATTTTTAGAAACAGGCAAATTAAAAAAGCCTGAAGAATTCCAAAAAAATGGAAGAAGGGTGATTACACAAGAAGCTTGTAACAGAATATTACAGCAAATAACACTTTAAGAAATAGACTTTCCGAAATAAAAAAAATAAAAAAAAAAGAGAAAAATCCCTTTCAAGATTTTTCTGCTAGCACTCAGGCTAAATAATTTAGCACTTAAACTTTCCCAGCATCATCTTCATTCATAAACTCATAACTAGCTGCAGGTTGATTAAAAAAAATTCTGCTGGTGTGTGACAAGTTGAAAATAGTACAACATGAAGGTTAAAAATTCCATAATTTTAATACAACCCCCAATAGAGGTAATTTACCATTCATACTATTTTCATTGCATATGAGTTGTCATTTTACCAGCCCATTCTCACATAGTTCAATAATGATAAGGTTAGCTTTGAAGTGATTCTTTTATGTTAATGACATTCTCCCCTTGCTGGGTCATACTTGGGGTTAAAGAACTGAAAATGTAAATGAATGCCTATTAGGGTGGGTAATAACTGATCATTAACTTTATATTTTATTAGATCTGCCAGCCTTACTCATTCTAATTAAAGGACAGTGATTTCTTTTTTTCCCCCCAGACACTACAAATGTGCTCTTTCAAAGTTAGATACACACATATATTTAATATGAATGCAGTGTGCTTTTTTCTTGCTACCTAAAAATTTTCCTAATTTACATTAATAAATTAATAAGCAGTCTTACAGAAAATTTTCATAGTAAGTTATTTAAATAGAAACACTCCGGAAAATCTTATTCCCTTATTTTAAGAAGGAAGAAAACTGCAGGGAGTTACAATCTGATAATGCATACGAAGCACAAAAGCTTGAATAAACTTGATGACAAGTTCATCTTATTCATTTAAAATACTATAATCACCTGCTACTACTTTTCATCATCTTTTAAGGAACGCATCTGTGTTAAAATTCTTTATGTCCCGCAATAGTTACTTACAAGTTTCCATGCCTTCATCATCGTCATCTGCTACGGGTTTATCATATGATTTGTCTATGGCAGCTCGGAAGCTTTCATTGCAGCCCCGTCCTCGGATTATGCGGGGGCGCGGGCGGTGGAAAGGAATATCCCCGTTCAAAGTCACCTCAGCCACGGCCGTCTGCAGACTTTCTAACGAGCTGGATTTCTTCAGACCTAATGAAGGCCCCACATCTCTAGTTGGGGAACCTTAGCGATTTAGGGAAAAAAAAAAACAGTAATTAGAATTAGTACGGAAAACTGCATGGTTGATTATGCATATCCATCGTGAAAGTCTTTGGGGACACACTTAAGATTATTCACATCATCTCTCAATAATCTGTAGGGAATTCTGTGCAGGTCTGATGTCTCAGAAGTGAGTGAGGATGTCAAGTAACAGTCAACAAAACTGACAACATCACCAATGTCTGGCTTTTCAAATCACTTGAAAGATAGCAATATCTATTACCATTATTTTGACAATTTGGATGATAAAGCAATCATCGGGCTTTAAAAATATTACTAACACCAGATAAACACCAGAGATACATATATAACTGGCAGTCAAAATAATTATATTTGTTTCAAGCTGAAAATTACATAGATATTTGCAAATGTTGCGCAATTAGCGAATGTATTATGGATGTGAATCCTGTTGTGTTCAGGGCAAAGTTCTTGTAAAGTAGCTTGATTTCTAGCATCAAGTAATAGGTTGTTTGGTTTTAATTGAGTTTTAAACACTTGCTTCAAATAGCTAACAATCTCATAATGAAACACTTCTGAGAATTATCAGTTCACTTGCTAGGATTTTGTAAATCTGTATAGAAAAACATGTCGGTAGCAAAACCCCAATTACAATACCAGATATCTAGCTGGAAAAGAAACGCAGCTCTGGCAGGTATCACATCAATGTGTGGGCAGCACTATAGCTGAGGGCACTGCTTATCGCTGCAGTATGTGCAGATGATGCCAGGAAAGTCCTAGACAGCATCCTACAAAACCCCTTCCCTACTCTTCCCTGCCCAAGTTTGCAGATGGGGTGCCAAGCCTTTGCTGTTAGGTACACACTGACAGTGTAAACTGGCACACAAGTACACAAACAGATCTCATGTTATAGTTAAAATTGGGAGAGAGATCCCAGGCAAACAAATTCTCTGCATTTATTTGAAGTGTTTTTGTTCTAAACTGCAGAATACTCTTGACCAGATTTTCCAGAGGATTTGCTAGATAAAACTGTGGCTGGAGGGAAAGATGAGGTGGGACAACATCATCATAGTCAGATTTGCTGAAGCTGTAAGAAGACAGCTCTCACCGAGACCAGGGGAAACCCTCTGTCTTCACCTGAGCCCAGAAGGATGCTGAGACCATGGCAGTTCCCACTAAGGCACTGTAACCATCTGGGCTGATTCTCAACATCCTGAGGGACAAAAAGATCGAGCGACTCGTTCCAAAGACAGCCAGCCATGAGCAAAGCCCTCTGGAGCACCAGCCCATTAAACATTAGCTTTATAAGCGAGGTCTGGAGTGAATAATGCCATAGGGGGTGTTTTCTTTGTTAAGTATTTCTATCAGAATAGTATCAAGCTTCTCCTCCTCTGCAGTCAATCCCTACTGAGGTCAACATCAGAAGGGGAGAGCCAGTTCTCTAAGCACACTATGTACGCTATGGAAAAAATGCACACATGACCAAACCCAGCTCCTCTCACCAGTCCGTGGTGGGTGGGGAAGGGGCTGCTGGATCTACACGAGGGCTGCACGAGCCCAGCAAGAGCCCTCTGTGCTCCTCGCCACCACGCTATGACACGGAGCAGGGCAGCAAATGCTTTCCCTTCCCACTCATCTATCAAAAATCTGAGAGAGGCTTTTAAAAATCTGAGAAATTAAGTTGAACTAATTCAAATAAAGCTCAAATAAAACGAAAGAGCAGGTGTCCAAGTATTGCCGTTCAGCTGCCCTAGGGATAAGATGAATTTGTAAACAGTTTGGAAACAAAACAAAACAAACTTCTCTAATAGCTCTACACATATCCAGCAGTCTGGTCCAGCCAGAAGCCCAGGGTCCTGCTGTCTGCACCCTCAGCTGGAATTAAACACCCTTCAGCAAGCTGGAAATTTTCTTTTGAAGACTTCACATCTCCTAGTAGTTCCCCGCTCGCTCCTAGTGCATTTTTGGTGGGGGCTGAGGGTCACAGACAGAGCTGGGGCTTTGCACAGCCGGGACCAGGCAGCTCCGGCGACTTCCCAGCTGTGCAAACAAGCTCCACGCCAGCCCCGCCGCACTCTTAAGCACGAGCTGGAGTCTAATGTGAGCATTTTTACATACTGTTCTCTCTCTCTTTATTAAATAAAATAACTCCAGCAGAGACAGCACTCTACAAAACGGTTCTTTCTCTAGCAAAATTTGCTATCCCTCCACTAACGCCTGCAGTAAAATGAATTCACTTTTATTTTTTGATTTTAAATATTTCTGTTTTGTTAAAACTAGCCCCTGAGACATGGGAAAAAAAAAAAAAGGAACACAACATTTTGAAAGGAAAAAAAATACAAGACCAATTGTTCGACAGATTTGATTTTATATACAAAAGGAAAGAGTATCCTCTTACATGGCAACTTACTGTAAACTTCCTTATTCCAGAATCTGCTTTGCAATCTTTTAAATGAAATGCTCATATATCTTTTCCTAATTACTGAATGGCTCTTTTTGTAAACAGTAATTATAAAGCAAGCATTTATGTGCCCATTTATGCTCATAAAGGACATTAAAAAATTCCATTTCCTGCTAGCCAACACAGATCTCTGTGAGAACAATATTTATGTAAGTTGTGCTTTCCCAAAGGAGAAGCTAGATGGGATATGACCTAATGTTCCTTGAGCAACGTAAAACTAATAATGGACTACAGAAATTATAGGAGTATTTATTGAACTTGGGTGGTCACGGACACAAATGTGGACAGGTTGCAGAACCTGAAAGAGCTAAATATCCTTTCACAAGCAATTTAAGAACCGTGATCATAAAGCTATGCATATTTTAATACCTTCACTATTTTCTATGGCCTCTTCAAAGCAAAGCTACTATTTTCAAAATGAATGATTAAGCATTCTTGTAAAGTGAGTGAGTTCAGACTTCATGACTAGAATTCACCATCCAGAAAGTGTGTCGTTTCCCCATAATCTGGTAAAGAATCAAAAACTTTCTTTAATATGAATTCTATTTAAAATGTATGAGTCACATCAAAACCTTGTTTTCTAAATACAAAAATGTCAGCATCTTCTCCTGGACCTCACAGCGATGGCATTAATCATTAGAAATGTTATCTACTCAGAATGCACTCTACTTCTACTTTGACACCTGGATTTAGAAGAGAAAATAAAAAAGAAGCACCTTCCAAAAGTGTCTGTACCTGACTGAGGGATGAAAGGGATTCTTTTATCATTTTTTAAAATTTGAATTTTCTTTTCCAACATTTTTATTAACAAATACCCTTTGAGGTAGATTCAGCCACCTGCAACCCAGCAATACTCCTGCTGTTGAACATGCACAGCCTCCCCTTCGTGCATGCTCAGCCACCCAGCTCCTCACTGCACATGCTTTTAAGTGATTTAAACTCACAATTTCCTTTCTTTAAGAAGGCTTATCTTGCAATTGTAAGTGCAACTAAAGTAGAATCAGTGGTAAGAAAAAAAAGGTTACTCCTAAGCTCCTAACTCAGAGAAACTATGAAACAGACACCTGGAATTTATAGACATATAATTTTTATATTAGCTTCAACTGAATCATAATTTTTATTAATTGTCACATTAAATGCCAGCAGTCACTTGTACCAAACACTTGCCTCCCCATTGGCCTAGCCCACTATCGCAGAGACACAGACCTCCTTCAAAACACATCCTTAAAAGACATTAGCAGTGAGTCAAATCCATCGCATCTCAACATCTGCACCACTGGATTTGATAAATTCTTCTATTTCTAGTTCAACCGACACAATAATGGAGCCACATTTTGGATGGATGGGGAGGTGGCAGAGGAACAGAGCAAGTAACTGCATTGCTATCAAAAGTAGCTTAATTTTGCTTCCCTTTCATAAAAGTGAGATTATTTTAAAATAAAATAAAGGTAAAATAAATAAATATTTTAAATAAATTCACTGGGCTTTTTTTTGATGCATTTTTACAAGGTGTACATGGAAAAAAAAAACAGAACTATAGTACGCTTAAGACTCAATAAATGAGGCATGTTCAACTGCTACTGAGTATATTTCTAACCTCTAGAATGAACTGTAAACACTGCAAGGATTAGGCAGTTCAAGTGAACTGTAGAAAGAAAAATAATTAAAAATCTATTATAGTAACTGGTGCTGGTGAGATCTACACTTTCATTTTCAGCTAGCATTATTAAGCTGAACTTAGTCTATAACACAGTTTGCTTTTATTTTTCCAAAAATAAATATATTGTGAAATTTTCTTGTTTCTAGAGTTCATTGAAACATAGCTCACTACACATTTGACGCATATTTTTGCTTATAACCAGACAATTTTTAAGCCAAATTACAGTAAGTGGTTTGTGTAACAACCCCATCCATCTTCAGTAATGGGAGAAAGTCAGTGTTTATATACAAAACTTGGTTAAAAGCATGCAAGATAAATAAAATGAAAGTACAGTAAAAGGTGTTTTCCTTTCTTTCCAGCCACTGAGCTTGCTGCACACAAAATATGTAACTGCTTTGTCCAGATGGTTACGGTCACGCTCTTTTAACCCAAGCTGTCTGACTTGTCTCTTTAAGGAATTTAATCCAGGTGGCACATACAGAAAAACTATATTCTATAAATACTACCAAAAGCACCACGAACTTTTAAATCTAAGCATCATATTTGCTAATACACATAGATTTTACATTATCCTAATTACATCCCATCCCAATGAGTAGGCCAATAAGAAAATAAAAAATAATTTACAATAAATCTTAGCACTATCTGTAGCTTCTTTTTTGTGTGAATGGTGCTCAGTGGTGAAGAGAGCTGCCAAGCAGCATTTCTTTCCATAACCATTAACACAGCTCATACGTTCTGATGACTTTAATCCTTTCAAAACATTCATATATTTTAATTTCATGTACTCAGTTTGTGAAGTTGCAAGTCTGTGGACATATTGTGTACGATTTTAAAACTGAATGTTTTAGTTATTTTAATAAAAAGATTTTTTCAGTTGATTTTCTTAAAGCTCCTCAGTGATGTAAACTGTAGTTAAACAGGAGCAATTGGGAAACGTTAATCATAAATTTTGCATCGAATGTCCTGCTCCCCAAATCATGCTAAAATAAATAATATTTTCAGGTTAAAAAGGTGAATTGTTCCTAATTAGAGCTAAGTAATGTTTTGGTGTTCTTTGGATCTAGTCTAATTAAAATAGCATTCCAAAGGTCAAAAGCTAACTCGTATTAATAAATCATAAAGGTTTACAATTGCAGCTGGTGCATTATTTTAATTACTAATAAAAATATGCTTTGAAAGCTATTTGCCATTATCATTGTGTGAAACGTTACAATCTACGGTGTGCAGAAAAGATTCTGTTTACATATTCTTTTGTTCTGCAGTGATGCTTGGTTTTAATTCCAAAGGCAAATCAAAGTGCACTAATAATCTTCAGCTCAGCTCACAATACAGATCTGATGACCACTTAATGCAAAGACAGCAGTTTGGAAATTAAAATAACTTTTTTCAAGCACAGAGTTAACCCCATAATAGCCAAACATGCAGCTCTTCTACTTCATCCCTCTGCATGCTAGTTTGTGCAGGATTTTTTTAAAAAACCCAAATTAAAAAAACTGTGAATATTTATGAGCTCAAAGTGTAGAAACAGGTGCTTACCTACAGTATGTATGGCCTGTTTGAATATACTACCCTAGATATTTATCTCTATGGAGAATTTTCTTTTTCAGTACAACTTGATTATTCACACAACAGAAAGCAGCCATGCAAGTACTGGAATATTCATGTTTTCATGCAATTTGACTGGCAGTTCTGTAATTGTGGTAAGCTGCTTTGACCAAGGTTTCCATAGCAACAGCCTTACTGTCAATTCTTACCTGTTTTCTGGTCATCCATTGTACTGAGCTTAGTCTCGTCAGCTACTGTTAAAAGGTAAATGTATAACGGTTAGCGCAGTTAGTGCCCATGCCCCACATGCATCCCACATTCCCTATCTCTATACACTCCTCAGAGTTAGGGGGGGGGACCTCAGCCATGTCACACTTCATGCAAAACAACTGCAACAGTAAGCAAACATTCTGGGTAGGAACGGCAGCAAACGGGTAACCTCCATGCAATGTCAGTCATGTTCACATCACAGGCAGCTACAATGTTATTTACACGTTAGCGCGTCACAACTAGTCCGGGCAAGTGAACTCCACCAAGCTCACTGCCCTCTGAGGAGGCTGGTGAATTAAGGACTGCAGTTAAGACAGTTACAATTATTTACAACAAATCTGATTATATTTTATGATGCTGAGTACTGAACTTTGCGTGTGAGCAAACAGTTGAAACGCCCTGTGTCAGATTACTAGATTCTGAGGTGCAGAATCTAAATTCAATGGCAGAAAACCAGATGCATTTGTTAGAAACTGCTCATTCTCAATTTTTTTATAAGGTAGAGGGAATTATGGTCGATTGACTTTCTTAGTTGCTGCTACTTTATAGGTCTTCAAAAATAACTTGGGTCTCGGCCAGAAGTCAGACCAGACCCATTTTCTGAGTAAATTCTCCCTAAAACTACTTGCATCTCTATTATCTTAATTAAAAGCTTTATAGAAAGTGAGAAACTACCAAGGATTTTTAAGACTAATTGCATTATAATCATGAATTAAGAATAATCCTGTCTATCCAGAATGAAAACATGCTACATTTTTAAGCAGGTATTCTACATGGGTAGCTAAACGCATTTTATACCTCCACCTTAGCAAATAACTTTTATATTCATGTGTAATCACATATCCATAGGGCTATTATATTTAAATATATGGACATTTACAAGTGGTAGGACCCATACATCAACCGTTTGGCCATCATGTTGAGTAGCATTGCACATAAAGGATGTATTTCGAATTACAAAATCGATATACTTACAACATTAAAATCAGGTTCAAATAAAACAATTGAAAAAATATCACTCACTACCTAGATCCATGCTTTTGGATTTTCGTGTTTTAACAAACTCCAACTGACTGGCATCTGAAAATTGCTTTGTACGCTTTTCTGACATGCTCTGGCGTCCAAAACCCTCTCGCTGGAAGGCAAGCACTGGATCAACATCTGGACTAAGAGTGCTGTAGGAAGGGAAAAAAATCATGCAAACATTTATCAAGATCACGCAACCTTTCACTCTGCAGAGTAAAGCATTTATTTAGCATGTGGCTTCTACCAACAATAAAGTACACAGTTTTAAATAAAACCTTGCAAGTAAGCACTTACACACGATGGATTTGTTTTACCGCATCAAAAAATTCCAGTAAAAAAGCGACAAGAACTTATGAATTTTAATGAAATGTGTACAAATCTAATGCAAAGCTGAACACATTGCCATCAGTATATACAGACCTAATATAAGAATAGTCTGAAAGGGAATAAAACAGGTTTTTTTCAAGAGAAACAAATACATTTTGTTATTAACAATTTATCAAATCTATTTTCTCAATGAAGATTATTTTATAAGCATAAATAGAATCTGTCCTTTCCGAAGCCTACAGAATTTTTTTATTTGAAGACTTTTATCTCCAAATGTGATATCACTTGTGCAATTTTCAAATTTTCACAATATTTAATGTTTTTAATCTGACTATGACAAAAGATTTTTTTTCCTTATTTATTACTTGCCAAGAAGCAAGTATTCGCTACAATGATTTTACCACTAAATTTGAGTTGGATTCAGTTTTTGGGCTCTTCTGAAAATTTCTTCCATGATTTTGGCTGACTCAAGTCTTTACCAAACAGGAACACAGTTCCACCAGGCTTCAGACTTATTGGTAAAATGGTAGGTCAAATATTGGTAGAATCATGAGCATAAGAAGGCAGGCAAAATTAGTTTGGTGGGCAAGCTATCCTGCAAGCTTCCAGCGTGTAATGACGGCCCATTAACATGTCTGAAAAACAACCACCAGCACTCCAGAAATGTTCTTTACATATTGGGGAAAAAAAAAAAATATTTGCAGCATAACTTTCAACTAATAAACCACACAAAACGAAATTTACTCAAATTCACTCATCTGACTAGAGGAGAAGGGGGCAGTACTAAAAACTGCCTGAAGGCAAGTCCAAAGAATTTAGATTTCTACTTCATCAGGCACAAAAAGAAACCAAAAGTGTAAAATATCACAAAATAGGAATGCTTTGGACCATCGCTCTTCATCCAATAGGAAACAGAGTTCTCAAAAGATACTATCCTCTTTGATTGTTGTCAAGATCAAAAACAAAACAAAACAAAAAAAAAACCCTAAATATTTAAATAATTTGAAATTGAGATCTCTAGACCAAATATCATTCACAATGTTGTATACATATATGTTTCTGTTCGATATATTTCAAAAAAGTTATTTTCTATTGTAAGTGCTAGGTATTATACAAATCATGTACCTAGTGATAAACAGGCAAATAACAAATGTCTGTGTAAACTGATTTAAAGTTTTAGATTATGCTATGTATGCCACCTGCTATAATTTATAAAAGCATCTTTGATCAAGAAACACCTGCATATTATGCACAACAGTAAGTACAGGTAAAGGAAAGTGTCCAAAGACATCAGCTACTAGGAATGATGAAAATCACTAGCCACATTCCTTGGCAGCTTAGAGAAAATTCAGTCTAGTAGCAGCAGATTTACAAATAATAAGCTATGTGCATGTGACAAGCATATAATACTTAAATGAGAGCAGGATCAGAGCTTATATGAATAAAGTCAATGTCAAGTGCCTTTTGACTTTAATGTTTCTGGCTCAGGCTCATAATGTTTTACATTTAATTACTGCAACTATTTCAGAGATGTCTGCACAATTTAGCTACAATTCCAAGCATATGCTTAAGGCTCTGTGGAATCAAAAGTCTGAACCAAAAAATAACGATTTAGTTCTCACACTCACTCCCGCAATATAGGGAAAAATTACATCTTCCTACAACAGAGAGATAAAAGAGACAAGACCAATATATATGTGCCTGCAGCAGTGCAACTAGTAGCTGAATAGGAACCATGCAAGTGTGTGGATGTACTTTGAATGACTCAACTGAACTTACAGGGTTTTGACACCTTTCATAATCAGATCATAAAAGAGTTTCCAAAGGCCACACAAGTGTTTCTGGCTCACTACTAGTCAACATAGTCTCTAAACACTAGAAAAATATTGTTGTACTAAGTGAGAGTTTTCTCTAGCAACATCTGTTGAGAAAGCTCACGTTAGCTAAAGAGCAGCTTTATCTTGCTGCACATAACACATCACTTGTTATTCAAAGAGGGTGGATTTTTTAAACTATGTTTTTGCACATGAGCTTGCCCATATAACCACTCACTTTAAGCTGCATATATAAAGAGCTTGATAATGCAGAATATCATTTCCATGTAAATACAGCCTCTGCATATATATTTATTCAAAGTCCTAATAACATAATAAAGCTCAAAAGTTGAATACATTTTCAAAAAGATACCACAGATTACCAAGAGAGCGGCATGATCTGAACGCAGGAGAAGCTGTCAGAAATTCTGGGCATTAAATCACAGCTTTTCTACTGATATCCTTTCTAAGGGTATCCTCTGAATTTCTCTTATCCATACTCATCAAACCTCTCTCTCACACAGTTATAACAGGCATTATTTAGTCTATGCTTGCAAAGTATCCTGAATACTAAAGGTGCCATTTAGCACCATAAATTACACCCCGCTATCTCTAATTCTCACACCTTTTTGCACTTAAAATATCAGAGCCCTAGGCAGTGTCATCAGTTTTCCTGCCTAGGTTTATTTCTAATACTAATGACCCACAAGTGTGTTTGAGTAGTTCAGAAAGAGGCCGCTCGCAAGTTTGAATACATGTTCTTGGCCACAAAGTACCCAAAAGCACCGGAGAAAATCCAAAACTGGAAAAGCCAATGAGAATTAAGGAGGAACTAACACCCCCAAAATGCCTCATTTTAATATTTTCAACTACATTAAATTCACCTTCTGTCTTTTATTAATACAACTCATTAAGCAATGCCAAATGCAATTTACTATATTCTAGCATACTAAACAAATAAGAATTCTGGAATGACAGCTGATCCTTAAAAGAATGTAACCGTCTTCTGACCCTCAGTGTTATTAAAATTCCACTTATTAATCCTGTCTTATTGCCCCTTTGTTTTCATAACATTTTCATCAAGGATTAGGGAGATATTGTCAGGCTGGAAAAGCTTACATTTTCTTCTGTGATTCAGAACAGCTGCCATTCTTGTTTGGATAACCCTTCATCCATATTCTTAGTTTTACCCTTTGTGCCTTCCAGCAAAATCATACAATGCACCTACATTTTACAAGTCCTCCTTCATCCATTAGCAGCAGGAAATTAATGCAACAAACTACTGGTGCTGCTATTTATTTTTTTACAAATAGAATACATTATATAGTAAGGTACTATACTGATCTACTCTTTTAACTGCAATTGTATCTGAGAACCTTTACAAGCTCTCCTAGAGAGAGAGGTTTAAAGGTTTTGAGCATGATGAATTCCACAATATCTAATCCCTATTTTCTTTAGTGTTACTGTCATTTTCAAAGTAGTATGTGAATAGTAAGAAATGCTGTACAAGTAAATGTAAAAGCATCTGCAGGTTTCAAATGGGCTTTTATTTTGTGCTGTAGGTTTTTGCTCAGCAAAAAAATTCACTCAGCAATAAGCCATTATGTGCAGTCTTGAGTACTGTTCTATTTAAACATCTCAGATTTTCAGCTCTAAAAGCTTTTACAATAGACAGATGGACTTTTCAAGGGCCTAAATTACAGGTATAACTTCTTCAGGAGAAGAGCTGATATATTAAAAAAAAAGGCAAATGAGGATGAAAAAAGTTACTTTTAAATACACCCATTAAAATGCTGTTTAAAATACAAAATTCAATTCTTGGACCTGATATCAAATAAACTAACACGAAAAAGAAGAAGCTGACAGGTGCACTGTCACTCTTCCTGTTTTATTAAGATATCACTGACACATTCATAACAGACCCAAGAGACAAGAAAAAATAGAAAATTCATAAACCTCATGCCATTTGGGTAACTCTCTAGCTTTAAGAAGTGGCACGGTACAGAGGTGGGCTTCTATTTTGCTACTGCTATAGATAATTACAGGACTTGCAAATTAAATCTTAGATCTGTTCTAATTGTACTAAGCAATAAACTATCTCTTTGCCAGGAACATAAGCAAGCTAATAATGGTCCTCAGTGGTTCTCCTTCTCGTTAGGACTTAGAGGAAATTGAAAAGTCACCCTATAATTTATTTTTTTATTTAAAAAAAGTGAAACTACCACAGAATATTGCCTTCCCATGGTTCCCTATGAACCATATTATTATAAAAACAGTATTGCTTCCTGAATAATAAAGAAATCTTAACTAGCACTTGTTGTACAAGCATTAACACTAACGGTGCAACACAAAGGGCTCCCTTGACTTCCAGGCAAATCTTAAAATTACTGCATGTTATTAGGAAAATCAATGAAGTACATAGTGGTCCTAAAAGGCTCCTAAATATGTACTGGAATATAAAAACATAATCTTTGTTTAATAAAGTTAGAAATATATTTACAGTGAAACTTATAAATTAAATTTTCTGACCAAAATTCATTTTTAATCTTTTATAACCTCAAGTGTTTAAATTTAGTAAAGCCTTTTTATAAAAGTCAGCTGAGTGGGCAACTGAATTATTATTAAATACTCAAATCATCACAGCTATACACTCAGTTGGTGTTAATAACAATTAGTAATATTTCCACAAATGTGCCTTGAGAAGGCACAGAACTGTGCAACCAGAAGCAAGAAGTCCAATAAATTATCTGTATAGACTCCCTTATTGAAACATAGAGCAAATACAAGTTGAAAACAGTGTAATCTAAACATGCGGGAAAAAAAAAGAGAAAGATTAATATTAGTGGCAGACAAAAATTAAACTTAAAAAAAAAAAAGATTTAACGGCAATAATCTATTGTTTGCTTCCCCTAAACCATGCTCTTACCAGTCTGTTGACTCATTAATTGCAGCTTTAGCCCATCCACCAGCATCAACGGTACCAAATCCAACATCATCGTGGGAACTGGATGACGACTGGTCGGAGAGATGCGGCGGGAGCACCGACAGCCTGTCATCTTCGATAATGACTGTGTCATCTTGGGGCATGTTCACCGTTGGAGACAGCTGATATTTACCTGAACAATGGGAGAGAAAAGAAGACGAAAACTAAACAATGGCAGAGACAGCCTTGAATAATATATAGCCACCACTGATAAAACGTCATGTCAAACTACCTTGCTCCTGATAAGAATGACACAACACAGATATTAAAATTAAACGCATCTCACTATATATGTGTCTTCTTATGCAGAGGTCTGAAAAGTAACACACATCAGATGTACCTGCAGCCTACTGCAAGAAAATAATATCTTTTCTTAAACTCTTCTGAAAAAATGAAGGAGAAGTAAGTTCGATGAGGAATAATAAATCCTCTCATCATCTCTCATTATCAGGTACTGCCCAAAAGACATTCAAAACTTTTTTTGCCTGCTATTAGGAACTGGGAACCATCTAATAAAGTCGTGAATTGCAAAAGGTGACAAGAACTCACAGCTAAAGTCAACAAAAGAAACCCATATTTGAAAAATTGTTTGTTTTCTTGTTTAGAAAATAATCTACAGGCACCACACAGGCTTCAAACATAGATGCAAATATTTTACTTGAGGCAATAAAAAAAAAAGTGAAAATCTGTCTTCATTCTCTTCACCCTAAAATTCATGCAAGTTCTGGCAGTAATGTTAAAGTGGTCAAGTTAAGAGTCATTGCATATGAGAGACATGCATTCAACATTGCTTTTCTTCTGCATGTAGACATCATTTGGCTAATTCAGCACAGTGGCAGTTAAAAAAGATATTCAGAGGATTCTTACAAACTACTAAAATACTGTTTCCTAGTAAAAGTCAGTTTCAACATACATTAAGTATTTTACACCATTATCATTATTGCATTTAGAGTAATTAATATATATAATCGTATTTTCCAGTATTTATTTTTATGCGTAATATTTTATAACATTTTCAAACTGGAAGAATGAGAAAAGGAATTATATAATATTATTTGTGAGAAGGTAGAAATATAGAATGATTCTTCTTAAAAATTTAACTTCAAATAAAAACTGGCTACGCTAGTATTATTTTCCTTGTTAAAAGGAAAATAATGATTGGAAAAATGGAAGAAAATTGTTCAGTTATCTGAGGCAAATTCACATTAGTTACTCATTTTTTTTCTGTTATAGAATGTCTTTCAAATTAATTTTTCTTCTCCTGGATATTGATCCCTGACTTTAAAAATTACCATTTAAAAGCCATTAAAATTTGCCCTAACTCTTATTCCGCTCAGCATAATTCCAAATGAAAGATCATGACATGGCACAATTTTTACTACTCAAAATGTATTATCACACCAAACAGTAAAATTGTCACATCTCATGAAGAGAAGGCCACTAGCTTAATCAGTACTTCATCTAGCAACAAACTGTTTATATTATTTTAAAAGCACGATGCATTTAAGTAACTATATTTAAAACTATATTTAAAAATGTCATAACATTAACTTCTTATGTGACCACACACATTATTACATTATTATTATTACATTATTTGTGTGGCTTTCATAAATGATGTGGCTTTCACACATAATTATTAATATAAATACAAAAAAGTTGTAAGATCTTTTGTTAAGAGTTGTATGAAATTGTTTCCCTCCTCCCTTTTTTGGAAATGTATGTGAGCTACAGTTACTTTCTTGAAATATAAATATTTCAGGAAAGAAAAAAATATATATACGCATAAAGAGTAATTAGCTGATTACCATACTGCTCACTAAAATTACTGCAGCACTAGATAATACATTCTAAACTGGAAAACTAATATACAGTTATCCAAAGGAGGGAAGTCAGCTTCAAAAGGGATCTTTGAAAAAGGTGAAAATAAGTGGAAGAAAAAGGGCCTGCGTGGCAAACAACTCATCACTGTCAAAGGGAAATGAATGCGTTGAGTTTGCATAACAGCCGATTCTTTGCCCAGCAATAGCTTCTTTGATGGACAGGTTAATGTTTAGCCTGGGAATGTACTTCTTTCCAAACATAATGCCTACAAGATTGTTAACTGTGTAGTTAATAATGTCTCCAAAGAATTCATTGTGAAAAGGTATAACCTTATGGCATTCTGCAGATTGAACTTCCCATTTGAGAGGCTACAGTAATTCAGTAACATTTTTAACTTTTCTCTACCCTTCTTCATGAGTGAAGAGTGACATTTTAATAGTTGCTTTGGAATTAAGGGGAAAAATCACATGATGTGCCCATGCTTTTCACCGCAGATGAAGCTAAAAACAGGTGAAAGGCTTCACCTCGAAAGCAGTCTGTTTGGCGGAGCTCAGCACGAGAATCAATATGTCCTTTGCAGGGAGCTCAGTTAAAGCAGACAGAAAAACACCTTTGGCAAAAGTAACTGCATAATTTTCTGAGAAATATTACAAGGAAACATCAAAGAAACTTCAAACTCAGTAAGCATCAGTATATTGCGACTGATCTACAAATCTGAGGCTTTGTTCAAGCTGTCTACAAATGTACAAAAGACAATAACATTCTCTCAGGCTAGAAAAGCTCTATTTAAATTAGAATCTGAAGATATCTGAAGTCCAGTTTGGTGTCTATTCATTTCACTTCAGTATGCTAAGTTACATGGTAGGACATAGAATTTTGGATGGGGTATCAAGGAAGGGAAAACGTTTTCCCTTTGCAGCATGTCACATCTGAGGTGACAAGGCTCGCACTGCAGTGACCACCTACACCATGATGATCACACCAAGAACATGGTAAGGAAGCCTCCAAACGCTTCACACCTGCCTCTGCAGGGAGAGCAAAGTCTCAGAGTTCCTGTACCAAATGACCGCTCTCCAGCTCTGAAAGGACTTCTGACTTAGAAGGAAAGCTATGCCAACCACCTACTCCTCAAACTTCAAAATAGTTTGGACTTGAATTAAATCGCGCTCTTAATTAAATCTACGTACTCTGTAAAGTGAACAACAGTCCCACCCACAGAGTAATCCAAGTATCATTACTCATTCTGATGAGCATTTTGGTGTTGCATGATTCAGATCAACTGTCCACTTTAAGCTTCTTCCACCAGCAACTAGAGAGCCCTTCTTGCCCTGACAAGCCAGATCGAAAAATCAGCAACTACTAGATTGAGACAAATAATGAATTATTGAGCACACTAAAAAATTCTGCCACTCAATCCCCTCAAACTCAGTAGAAAATGAAAAAATGTATTGGCAATCTCAAGATAAGGCCTTATTTCCACAAGAATAGAAGACAAGAAAATAACAGTAGAAATAATAATAAAAACAAACAATTTTCATTATAAAGACAACAGTGACAAGAGAGTCCAATAGTAAGGATACAGGGAAATAAGCAATAGGAAACTAGAATTTATCCAAATCTTTATTTATTTATTTGATATTAACACCACCATTGTCCACATCATCATACTGAGTTTTGGTAAAATGTCCACATCATCTAATTTTCCACTTTAAATAGAAGTGGGACTGAAATTACTCGTATGGGAACATCTAGGAAAAGTCGATGATACTGTAGAAAAAGAAAAACTGGGAATTTTGCAGTTATCTTTATCTTCTACTTATTGAAGTAACTCCAAGAACCAATCTGTAATATGAATGCGCTAATGAAAGAGATATCAGTCCCTGGAAGTAGAAAGAGTAATCTCTTCTCCCTAAACATTCTTCAGTGAAATATCGGTTGAAAGGCACAAGAAAATATAAAAATTAGTAGAAATAATTATCCTCTGGAAAAATAAATATTTCTACATAATAACCACTGGAAACTTTACAAGTATCATGTAGTCGTCTTGTAGTAAGCAAATGTTTCTTCTGTATCTTAAAGAGTGTTCTAAAATTGGTGCCTTATTCCTGCTCTCACAAGAAGACTTGTGACAAGGTCCTGATACCAGACTGCAATAGCAGGAAAACAGTTTTAAATACCTTTCTGAAAATTGCAATAGATATAATTTAAAGTCGTTTCAAATTCGGCTGTTGGTTTTTACCCAACTTTAAGAAATGTCTGAGGAGCGCTGGAATTTTTCAGATCTTGAGATTATCACTTTTGACTGACTTAGAAAGAGAGCCATCCATTTCATCACACAGTAAAAGATGCAAAAAGACAGAGTCCTTTACACAAAAAATCCAGCTGTGACCTCCTCACCACAAGGTACCAAGAACACTAAAAGTTTACATTCTTAAATCCTCTGAGGGCTAAATAAAAAATCACCAGTTGACACAACGAGGCCTTAAGACCAAAGACCACTAGGCAGTGGAAGAGAGCTCGGGAACCAGCCTGGCCTTTTCAGTGTCTTCCTGGCCAGACACAATATACAGAAGAATAGACCCTCAGTTTTACTCAGTCAGATTGTTCCTACGAAAAATTCTGCTTTTCAAGCCAATTTTCAAGAAAGGAAGACGTTTTTCAACAGCCATGTTACACCACATATACATGCGTGGGAAAATAAAAGTTCTGTGTTTTTTTCTCATTATAACTGCACATAGGACCTTAAGTCCACTTAAGACTAATTTCTACAACCTTTAGCCATTCAGAGATCTGTACAAACATGTGTTGTACACAAAGAGATACACATGCAGCAACACGAGAGAAGTTTGAATTTTTACTTTAATTGTACTCATACATTCAGAAAGATAAAGTTGTTAGAAAACTGACTGCAACCTAAAAATGCAGCCATCACATTTACTATGTGGTTCAGGCATGATTTGATCTTCCATGTGCTTCCAGCTTAAATCTGTCAATGGTTTTAAGACAAAACCAATTTTAAAACAACTTCCTACACAATTCCTAGTCTCTTAAAATAATACAGACTCATAAGAAATCAGAATATCTGTTAAGAAAACCTTACAAAAGACAGGATGGATTTTTAATCCCTATGCAAACATTGCAGAGGTAAACAAAAGCATTAGATTATAAGATTCTTGTTAGGGTTTTTGGTTTTTGATGAAACATCGGTTATTGGCTGCTGTTAAAGGAAGATTTGTTACCAGACTTGGTGAATCCCTAGTTTCATTTGTCATGGCAAATCCTGTGCTCCTGCGATGTGAAATTAAACTGCGTTGCTCAACATGTGAGCACACAGACGCTCTCCAGATCTGCTCTGCCATTGCTGGCCAAGGTGTTTAAGTGATAACTCATTAACACTTATACTGATCCCACATGTAAATCCTCTGAAACGTTTATGGGAAAAGCAGAAATTAGTGCTTTTCAAGGATTTTATCAACCCCCCTGAAACTATATGAAAACTGACTAGTATCTATTTGGAAAATCAGATTATCAACCCTTACATATTTCAATGAATCTAAACATTAAATAAAAAAATATTTTTCACTAGGTGCATATGACTGGATGAAAAAGTTTCACACTACCTTGATACTCTAAAATGTAGTATTTCTTCTGATTTGCAGCAAATATAAAGCAATTGACTAGAACATGACTTATTTTTAATTACTGCTACTTAAATGCGCATACAAATATAAATAAAAAATAAAAAGGATAAACTGGATTTCCAGTGAGTTTAATAGCATTATTATTTTGCTACCACACAAAATCTCCCAAAAGATAAAAATTACAAAAAAAAAAAAAAAAAAAAGACACACAGCAAAATACATATGTCAAGTCCTAACTGGAAAAAGGGCCCACATCATGGACTTCCACTTTCTGAAGCTGAAAATCCGTGTTAAGGAATACAAATATAAATTCAGTCTTGCTTCAGATCAAATTAATGACAACAGTCTCTACTAATATGGTTCACGGATGTCAAGCACACTAAAAAAATGCAGATTTAATGACTGCATTTTATGTTTAAAACTTGCAACTCAAGCAAGCAATCACAGTTTCTTATGTCAGATGCTATTTTAATCAAACTTCTTTTTTTTGTTTTAGTTTTGAAAATCCTTTCAAGCTAATCCCATGCTAGTCAGTAAATCCAACCATTTCTGTGGCAAAAAAGGGCTTTAATACCTAGGTCTGTACATAGAAAGCTGAACTGCTGCAGAGCAACCGCTAATGACCTCATTATTCACTGGGGCCATGCAGATGGTATATGGCATGGAAGCTAAACAAAGCATGCTTAAAATATCTTAGGAGGCTTTAAAATTGGTGTCCTGCAAAGCAAAAAATCAACCAAAATAATGAAAGAGCATAATAAGCATAAATGAGTGCAGATTTTCATTAGTTATTGTTGCATTAGAATGACTTGGGATAACAAATGATGAAATATAATAATAAATTCCTTACAGAAGGACTCACTGACTTTTAATTTGAATAAAG
Source organism: Crypturellus tataupa (assembly GCA_034781795.1). NCBI lineage: Eukaryota > Metazoa > Chordata > Aves > Tinamiformes > Tinamidae > Crypturellus > Crypturellus tataupa. Next base: position 6,386,219 of record JAWLRI010000833.1, read on the forward strand.
ACTCAAAATGCAGGCTAGAGTAATGAACGATTTATTGTCAGATCAGATGATGAAAAAAAAACATGTTAAATGCTCCTGTTATTTGTTCCATTACCTGCTATGGGATATGAAATTCACTTTATAAATCCATTTATTGATGTTCTTTCTCACATTAAGCTATCTAGAAGGCTTCTGTGGAACAATTTTAAGGCATGTTTTAAATTGGTCAGTGCAACTTTCCTTTTCCCTGCTTTTCCCAGGCTTCACATGAATAATGCATTATTCAGAATCACGGAGAGGAGAAAGCCCAGGTGTGATTAGCACAGGTTGTTTGACTCACCCATAATCCTGCTCAGCGCAGCATTCCTTGTGGGCGACTCGCTGAGACCCTCGATCCCACCATACAGCGAGTGGGAAATCCTACGTTCCCTGTCATCCAGGACGGTCTCTATAGGCAGCTCTGGCCCAGAGGGACTCACAGGTGACTCCAACTGCATAGAAAGAGGAAAATCAGTGCTGAGCGTCCATTTAGCAGCATGGGGGAACTTTAACAACTTGCCTAAGGCCTGGACCTGTCTGGGCACCAAATGAGCTAGAACTTTTCACCCTGGACAAATATAATTTGCAATGACAGTTTTGCTTAATGACCAACTTTCTGTGCCACTTTGCTCTGCACCTCCCATGGCGCCCTGTCAAATTTCAAATCTTTCAGCAGAAAATTGGTGGGAGAGAAAAAGAAAAAAAAAAAAAGGTTACATTTTGGTGTTTCTTTGTTGCACAATTTCTTAGACAGTATTATTGGGCAGACAGCTGGACTATCTTTCACACGCCAACAGCCTGACAGAACAAGTCTATTTCCAGGAGCACAGCACAGGAGCCCAGTCGGAGTTGGGCTGCTGATGCTTTTGGAAGTTGTGTGTTTTCCTTTCAAATGCAATCATCATGGAAACCCCCATGAAACTCCACTGTGTGTACTGGTAACCAATACACAAACACTCAAGAGTTTTGTAGTTAGGAGAAAAAATAAAGTGGTTTCCTATTATTATTATTATTAATGCTTATGAGGAATTATTTACTCTGCCTTTCCTGTCCTCAGGGTAAAGAAATTCCACACACTTCCTTCAGTGTGGATCTTTCCTTATTCCTGCCAGACTGCAGCATCCTGTCACATTCACAAAAGTCAGAATTGCCAAAGCCCTGCAGGCCCCGGGACAGCAGGTCCCTGCCCACCAAGGGTCTAGGTCCAGGTCTAGATGAGACATTAAGAATCAAATCAAGTTTGTAGTGGAGAAGCAGAGAGAGACACGTTGCTCGGCCATGTACATGGGGGAAAAGCCTGCACAGGCAGTTATTCTCCTGCCCCCACTGCTGTTCATCTCCAGGTTCTTCTGAGTGACCACCTCCTTCAGCCCTTATGGAAAATTGCCACCTCTTTTTCCCTTGTGAATGCCTTAAAAAGGAGTCCTTGCAGGGCAACAAAAGAAGGTTTGAAATTACCTAGTTTGGTTTAGATGCCCCATTACCTATGGGCAGCTCTGCAGATGGTGCCTGCGCATGACCGCAGAGGGTAATGAGTCGCCATGCGCTGGTGACAACTGAGACTCCCAACCTCCTTGTCAGCAACAGCCTGCTGCCAGTGACCCACCACGGAGGTAGAAGACCTCCCCTACCATCATTCAGCCCCTCGCCTCCAACCTCAGGGTCTGTGAGGCTCTAGTTACCTAGTGTACACAGAACAATTTGAGACCATTAAATCAACTCATCTCCAAGCACTGTGAGCTCAAGAAAAAAACAACCAACTAAACAAATTTGAAGAAATAGATGTTTTGCATAATAAGCATATTATATCACACATTATTCATTATCTATTCTGACCAACATACCTTTTCATATTAAAGCACATACTTAAATCTTACAAACAATATCCTTACAGAAAACCTACCACATGCATTTTTTTTATAGGTAATGAAATACAGCGAAGAATCAAATTTTGTAAGACATAGAACAAAGCCATGAGGAACTGAAAATGCTTTTTTCACAGGTCTGGTCTCTACATGAGCAAACAAGAAGTAGTTCATGGTTTCAGGAATTACAATAACAAGCAACATGTTTGGTTTGGGTTTGTTTTGTTTTTTTCTTAAATAGCTGTCTTTTATTAATCACCATCCAGAGTTCCCAGATGACAAAGAAATGCATGCTATGAAAGATATTTTTTTTTAACTGCTTCAAGGGCTACAAAGGGCTCTTAACTACAGGCTTCATGACAGAGGCTTTGAAGTCAACTCGCTGGACTAACAACTTGTGACATTGGGTTGCTGGCTGGCTGCCCGGGACACAGAGGGGTGGGGATTTGAGCAGTGCTGCATTCCAGAGTGCCTGAGACCACAACCCGAGGTCGCATCGCCTGCAAAAGTTATTATTTCTGTTCAAAGCCATCATCTGTTTAATATAAATGAGATATTTAATGAAGTTCCAAATTGTAGACTTATCTCTCCCAGTTTGATAAGCACGGGGGAGATTTGCTGCATCGGAGGGTCAACACAATTACAATTGGAGGCACGTCAAGCTGCAGTAGAATAATAAACTTGCAGTGCAAGTGAATTACACTCAATAAGGTTTAAATTGTGAAATGAGGATTTGTTTTACTTTTTTTTTTAATTTGCAGATTACAAATGACAGCTTTACTGAAAAGTAAATTAAACAATATTCATAGCTTCTGATTTAAAGAAATCAAAAGCAAATTCAAAAAGGGAAAAAATGTTTAAATTTTGAAATACTGTAAGAAAAAAAAAGTAGAAAACATCAGGTTGCTTGGGAGCTTAAAGCTGCATGACAAATGTGTTAAATGATAAACTAACCTTTATTTCAGTGACTTGCAATACCAGGTGAAAATATCAAAGTGCTTTGGGATTTATTTTCCTAGCACTATATTGATGACTTTATGTAACAACTGTCCAACTTTTAGTGAGCTGTATCACACAGACCTTTTACAGGTGACAACCCATCAACTTGCAAACTCATTTGTAAGAAGGTCTCAACAGATTTTTAGAAAGATACAGATAAGAAGAAAGCTTCAGAGAAATACATAATATTGCACACCAGGTAAAGTAGTAAACTACAGTGTAAATAAAAGGCATAGCAGGAACTCTGTGTATAGATTTTTTTTAATTGAATCATTCATTTTATTATTTTCATGAGAAAAATATTTTCCGTTTGTAATTGTCATCTCAAAAGATGTGTTTAAATAAAGGTATCAACAGCCAATTACGCAAATACTTAATGATAAGATACAATGCCACATACAAAATAGCAAAAATTAGGCAGGAAATACAGAGATGGCTTTTACAAAAAAATATTTTCCTAATGTTATTGGCAGAAAATCTGTAAGAAAAAAATACATTAAAATTGGAACCTCTGCTGAGGGCAAGACAAAGATCACCAGTCCACAGCAAATTAGTTAAAATAAAAAGCTGCTCTTCCCAAGCCACTTCTTGAGTCACCCATTCTTTCTGATGGGTATCGGTGTCATCCTGGTATAATTTAATTTAACTGATAAAGAAAAGATAGTGTAAGCAAAAATGTATAAATTACATTGAGCTGCATTAAAGGCCTAGATAGAAAATCCAGCTACGCAGCAAGTGGCTCCATACACTTCTAGTAAGGGCCATGAATAGCATTTACTCATAAGCAACTTTGAAGTCACCAAATGGCTGGTGTTGTCCAACTTCCCTGCTCAAGGCAAGATCCTAGAACAGGTTGTCCAGGGCCATGTCCAGTCAGGTTTTGAGTATCTCCAAGGACGGAGACTCCACAACCTCTCTGGGCAACTGGTTCCCCTGTTTAACCACCTGCACAGTAGAAAAAAACTCTTCCTTATGTTTAAATGAAAATTCCTGTATTTCAGTTTGGACTATTTCCTCTCATCCTTTCCACTGAGAGGAGTCAGGCTCTGCTTTCCTTCCCTTCACCCACTACGTGTTCACACTCATTGATAAGATCCCCCTCTAGCCTTCTCTTTTCATACTGAACAGAGAGACTTGCTCCTCTGGGGTCCTAGCATTGATCTGTCATTCACAACCATATTCATAAAGACACAGAAAGCCTTCTGTGGTACAGACTCCCTTTAACTCCTTTTCTGCCCCTTCTCTTAAAATAGGAACGGAAAGGAGATTTTTTTTGTTAAGTAAGATATCTCCACCCTGACCCTTTGCCGTTCAGATAAGAAACAGCTGCTTGCTAAAGCACTATCTGTACTAACTAGCCCAGCTGCTGCTTATCTAGATGATAAAAGGACAACTAATGCGGTCCTTTTTACTTAAACACCACCATCCATCCTATCTGAAGTTATGCACATAAACATGAAAAGGTTTATGGGCAAGAACATTGCCAAAATATTCAGAGCATAAACAAACTTTTTTTTTTTTTTTTTGATAAAGAAATAATAATCACTCTCCTTTTACCCCGTTGGAAATTAAATCATCTTCCATACCAGTATTATGGGTTTTTAAGAAGCCACTGCACAAATCTCTTGCATCTTACAGTGCATTTAGAGAAGTGAAGCCCTTTCTGGAGTAATTCTCCAGGCTTTCTCTTTTTCCTTTTTTATCTGTGTCCTGTTGACTAGTATGTGCCCCAAAGCTAGAAGCCTAAAACAGGCTAGAGACTATAAATAAATACTGTATTAGAAGTTCAGGTAAAACACGTGCCACAATTCAAACAGAAAACAAAATGATCCAAAATTCTCCTGTAGGGTTCAAAGGGAAAGTTAGTATAGAAAATAAGATCAGCATTTAATAGATGGAAAGAGAACAGGAAAAGCCACAAAATATGGCAGGTCAAACATAAACAAGAAATTAAGAAAGATAAAAAAGAATTTAATCAGCACCCTTCAAAGGATGCTCAGACATCTGGAAGAACGTGAAATATGCAGCTTGCTAGGGAAGGAGCGGGACGAACTCGATGGCAAAGCGTGAAAGGGGGCACTCTGCAGCAGCGACGCTCCATGTACTCTTTGTATCAGTCATTCCCACTGAAGATACTGAGGAGATTTCCAAAGCTCACCCCTTTCTTGGTGCCAAACAAGCCACAGAGGCCAGGTCAATTAACAGTAAACAGGCAGCACTAGACCAAGATAAGTGAGATGTTAATGTGTCCCTAAGGGTGGATGGCATTCTCTGAAAATCCCTGAAAAGCCCTCAAGTGTGAGACTGTGTAAATGCTGGTCACTTAAGCCACATAGCCATGGACACAGGAGTGGCCACGGTGCCAGAGAACTGGAGGATGTCTATTTAACTGGAAAGGATCTTGGAAGCTACAGACACAGGGTCTTCCTTCCTTCCTGATAAATGAGTGGAATCTACAATAAAGTAGATCCCTGAGCCCAGGACAGAGGAATGTCTGTGAGGAAGCCTGAGTGCTGCTATGTAAAGGGAAATCCTGTCTCACCAACACGCTGGAGTTCTGCAAAAGGTGCCAGGAAGACTCTCCAAGGGAATGAAATACACGTAACACATCTGCATTTCCAAAAAGCCTTTAGCAAGGCTTCATGTCAAAGGTTTTTAAAGAAACTAAGTTTTCATAGGACTGGAATGAGTTTTCATTTAACAGACTGAAATCTGGCTAGTGAATTGGAAACAAAGGATAAGGCTCTGGAATAGAGAAGAGTCAGCAGAAGGTTCCCCCAGGGATCAGCACTGAGAATAGCTCAGGTTGATGAACAGCTTTATCAGTGACCTAGGGAAGGGAGTGAACAGTAAGCCACTTTGTTTGCAGAAGATATAAAAGTATTTTAGATAGTTTAATGAACTCCAGAAGGACTTGACAAAACTGACTGGGGGAGGGAGGGGAAGAGCCCACCACCACTAGCAAAACTTGTCATATCAATTCAGAGCAGATAAGAGCACATCCAGGGAAACAGTGTTGAACTTGGGTAGAAATGACAGCTGTGACTCAGTAAAGAGTCACCGCTGACTGCTGTCTGAAATGAATGACTGACAGGGTGGACAAGAGCAGCCAAAAAAAGTCAACCAAATGTCAGGCACCATCAGACAACACTACTTATCTGCCGTGTAGCACCTTGGTGTGCCTGCACCTTGGGACCCACATGCAGGTTGGACCACTGTATGAGAAAGCACAGAGTGGAGTCAGAGGAAGCGGGAGAAGATGACTAAACCAGGGTTAGGAGATAGTGCCTTAAAAGAAAAGGCTAAAAAAAAGAGTGGGAGTTTTCCCTCTGGAGAGGAGAAAGCTGAAGGAGACATGAGCAGGGTTTACAAAAACAAGATAAGCTGCATATGGAACTGCTGTTCATCAAATTCCGTGTTTGAGAACTTGGGGGCACCTTGACAAACTATTAGGGAACTGTTTTAAAAAGTACTTCTTTACACAGTAAGTATTAGACTTCTGGAATGTGTTGCAGCAGGAATTTGCAGAGGCAGACACGATCATCCAATTCTGAAAGATATTAAAAATAATTCACATACAAAAAAAATCTATAAATAGATTTTACAAAAACTCTGCCTATGTGCACTTTAACATCTCTTATTTTGGGTGCTGGGAGGGTCTAAGCACAATGGACCTCAGAAAGCAGTCAGACTCACATTGCATTTTTTGCTAGTGAATATCAGGCTAGAAAGACTGTTGAATAAATTCAGAACACTTCTTATAACATTTCATATGTTACTTTTGATGTAAGGATGTGGAGTAGCCTCAAGATGAGAACAACATTTTAAGTTCTCAAACATACAGGAAAAGAATAAATGTTTGTCTGCTTTCTTTCTTTTATAATGAAAGTATTTGGTTGAAAAGTTTCTCTCTGTCATCTCCCTACCAGTCAATTTACTTAAGCAGTTTTTGAGCTCCTTATATGGTCTGGATTTATGGCTGCTTTCTCCACTTTATGCTGTGCTCTGATGTCAACTCAGCAACTGGAGCAGAGACAGAAAGACATGCAGAATGAATTTTGGGGATCGGCAAATCCTTTGCAATTTTTTTAAGGCAGGTTTGTCAAGAAACTCTGTCCAAAAAAAAAGTGAAAAAGAGAAAAAAAACCCTTTCGAATCTCTTGTTTTGACAAAAATGGTGATGCTCTCTCTTTTTAATGGCAGACAAGTGCTGTCTGCGCGTGTCACAAACAGAGCAGAGAGAAGCAAGCTGTGCCTCTGAGTTGTCCAGGTTGCAGGAATGAGAGGAGCAGGAGTCTTAAAGTAACAATTACCTTTATTTTCTCGAATCAGCACATCCTGCAGCAGCCGCGCTGACGGGGCTGACAGGCGTGCCGCAGCGCTGGGAACGCTCCGTGGTGATACAGCCAGCAGCTGTTTGCGCAGGCAGGCTAATCACAATAACGCTACTAATTAACCGAATGCAGCGCAAGGAACTCTAATGTTGCTCTTTAAACCGTAGGTCCTCAGCAATTTTAAAAAAAATGTCAGCCCTTAGTTAAAGATCCAGAAAGCTGATGGCCACATCTTCTGAAAACTGGTCTGTTAAATACTGGCTGTATTTCTGATGTAAATTTTCCCATTTTTGCTACTGACGGCTTTGGAAAAAGCACTTAAAGGCTCCCTATGCTTAGAGAGAAAAGCTGAAGAGTCAAAATGTAAGGCTGATCACAGAGGACAATCCTTAGAACTGTAAATATATTCCTCAAATCTATATTTAACTTTTCTTAAAATGGGATGGACAGAACCTAAGACATATCCAAATCCCAAACTGACTGTTAGAAAAATGTTTCTGTTACACTAATCTAGTAGCATCCATCAAATGCTAACTGTATGATTTTGCTTGGAGTGGCTGAGATCTTAAACAAAGCTCTGCAAGGTTTATAATAGTACAGTGGACAGAATTAACTGTATTATTATACTCTGTGTAAAAGTAATGCAAACAGGAGAAAAACTCAAACACAGTTTTGGCTTGAAGCTCATTCATAGCTACCACACGCCTTATGCTTATATCAATATTTACTACAAGATAATTCACTTGAAAACCTGGATGGATTATACTCCGTCTCCTGGTGAGTCAATGAAAATTCCTTCTACAGGCAACGCAGGTTTAGTAAAACCACAACATAAAAATGCTTTTTATCTTCAGGGAAGTTTGTGGTGTCTTTTGAGTTTACATAAGAATCGATGATATAAACAATAATCACTTCCACTCTGAAAGCAAGATATTATGCCTGTGGTGGTTTATTTATTTTTATTACGATTGTTTTTTAAGCTTACTATATACCATGAGTAGATGTGAAGACGTACAATAAGATGTATAATGCCAACATAAAAAAAAAAGGCTATCAGATGTAACTTAACTAAGTTTTGAGATAGTTTTAAGCTCCATCTAAACAGATTCTGACTTTGGAAATCAAAGAAAGCTATATAGGAAAGACAGAACTACTCTGTAGCAGGAGAGAGACAACTATCACTGCTTTTCTAAAACCAAGACACCTAGGGATTAAGTCTCCTTTAATTCTAGACAGTAATCAAAATATGGTAAGGATCACGAGCAAGTGAAAATTCTGCTCTGAAGAGAAACAGAACTATGTTCTTCACACAACCCTTAGGGCTGATTATAAACAAGGAAAACCTACCATATTCATACCATTAACTTTCTTAAAATCCAATTAAACTCTGTTTTTGTGAAGGAAAAAGCCGTCTGGATTGCCTATCAACTGCAAATATCTCGGCTTCACTCTGCAAATGCAGAATGCTCAGTGGACTCGAAGCCAGGAGAAGGAAAACAAGACCTTTCTTTTTGTCCTTTTCCTTGTTGCTCTTTTAATAGCCAGCTAGCAGATGTATTTATGGTCTGGAAGTCAAGCATAATTCCTGCTCGCATTGGCATGATCACCCCTTGTCCAGATTCCACAGGCCCAGTCCCCCTCAGGAGACTCTCCGCACCGCTCCGTGGCGAGCAGGAATTCCAGCAAGCCAAGGCCTGACCTTGGCTGCGGGAACGCACTGCCCGTGTCAGTGCAAAGGAATGCCAGAAACCGTTCTGTTGACGATGCACAAAAGGGAATATAACCCAGCTCCCTTCCACTTCACTGTGGTTCTGCAAGACTAACAACAGTGTAAACTTTTTTGTCAGTGAAGTGGGTGCATACAGCCCTAAATCAACACAGGAAATGAATCAATTGAACGGGATTTTTTTTGCCTTCCACCATCACTTGTTTTTCTTCTCTTTTTGTTTTTCTTTTTAAGGCCAGTGCGTTCAGAAAGCCACAATTTGAACTTTTATCAGATTCTTCTAAGAGAAAAGCACAGAAAATACCAGGGAAAATACACACTTTGTCAAAAGATAAACATTTCTTTGTCTTGAGCAAAAACAGCAAAAGCCCATTTCTGGAGAGCATGCTGGTAAAATGCATCATTTATCAAAACAGGGGCTGCTGTTAAAATGCTTCTCTTTCTAGTCTGTAAGTTGCTAAGTTTGCAGCCACTCAGATGGTGTGTGTTTTTTGTCCGAATAACAAGAAACTTTGATGAGACTGTATACGAGCCAGGTGGTGGCTACAGGAATATTCTATGGGGCATTTTACGCAGCAGAGTACTAAGGAATCTAAATGACTGAATGAAGTGTAACATAGTTCAGGCAGCCAAGTATGCCCAGTATTCGATGCCTCTAAAGAAAGCAAATATCACTGTAATTCCCAGTCGTGAAAGGCTGCCCTCCAGCTGCCTCTCAAGCCGTGCATCCTTGGGGTTTAAACTGGATTAAACCATATGTGATCGTCATGTAATGTGCATATACAGTATTCTCCTAACATACCAATATCTGATTAATTACATATAAGTGTTTAAATTCATCTAACTCCTGAACTAGGGCTTACCTACAAACTGTCAGTGAAAAATTCTCTCCCCTGACAGTTTTGCTGAAGCCTGAAGTTTGCAAGACCTTCAGAAAACAAGTTTGAATATACCCAGGTCAGCATGTAAATAGCTTTAAGCCCATACAAGTTTTGTTTTCATCATATTAAAACATGCAAAAATTACTGCCAACATGTTTCCGTTGTCTGAATGTGATAAAAGAATTCCCGAGAAAAAATACTCACATAAATTATTAGAAAATTAGGCTGATCGTTGCACCAATAATTGTTTATTACTACTTTCCCAGTTCATTCTGGTTCATCTCACTAGCTAATTAATGATTTGGAAAAATCCAATTGCAATGGTAAAGTAGGTCCACATGGACACAGTTCTCCTCTCATTACCTCACAGACTCTACAGATACATTTCAGTGTATCCAAATCTGGTTCTAGCATCAATTGTTTGGTTTTGGAGCTGTACAGGATAGACTGTACAGCGAGATGTGCCATTTCTGCAATGCTATATTTGTAAACTAAACTGGTAAATGTCAAACAGATGCAGGGCATCAAACTACTCTTAATATGAGCGAGCATAAAGTCTGTTGCATTTAAAGAACAATGCATTTTTGGTTCATCATCGCTGGATTTGCTCCGTTTTGTTTATAAACACTGTCTTGATACATTTATTATAAAAGAAAAGAGTGAACTTCCTTCATATCAGCCTTTTCAGGAAAAAAAAAAAATAAAAAAACTAAACACAGAAATAACCTAAAACATTCTTTTCTAAGTAGCAAGTTATAAAATACAACTGAATTGTGCAGTAGCAAGTTATAAAATACATCTGAATTTGTATCTGCAAAAGAGATTCTGGGTTACTGGAGTCCAAGTTCAGAATTACAGCTCAAATAGGTCATTACCAATATAGAAAGGTCTAAATTCCTTCAACATTAAATGGAAAGCGGTGTGCACTCACGCTAGCTTTCTAATTTTGTGTACATAAACATGCACATGTATGCACGTATTACAGCTGTGTACAAGCAGTTGAGGAAGAGAAGCTAAACACATTTAAAGTAATGTATTTAGAAACATGATTTTATCCATAAAATAAATTCCATTTCATAGTATATTAAGATGAATGTTATGCATTAAGAATTAATCTATTCTCTAAAAGATTCTCAAGGCAGCATCAAGAGTATTTAACCAATTTGTCCGTATCTTTCTTGAAGCATGAGGCTCAAGAAATAATATTTAAGGTAAGTCCTTACCAATGTTAACAAGAGAGAAAGAATGGCTTTTAGATGCCGTAAGAACAGATGCTTCCCTGACTCCCCCATTCATCTGCACTCTATTTATCTCAGTCTGTTTCTCCAACTTGTCAAAATCATTGTGAAGTCTAATGCTGTCCTCCACAGTATCTGCAATCTTCCTCGGTATCATATGCCCACATATTTCCACTACATAGCATTATTTACATTAATCTAGAAAATAAGCTATCAGGAATCATGAAAATGTTTCAAAACATCAACACAGCATTGGAGGAGATGGAAGCCATAGATAATAACAGAAAAAAAAAAGGCATTTATTTTCAGCATTTGGCCCTGAATTCAGTATTTCATATATTCCTGCAATGAAGGCCAAGACATAACGTGTTTAAAATCCCAAATCCCAAATTTTTCTGACTTTTTAAGTTGGACTTTTAATTGATTAAATAAAACTTACAATATGTAACAGCTCTACCCCTAGTTTAAAAAAAAAGGAAAAAAAAAGAATTTGACAAACTATCAAGTCAGCTTACACTAAATTACAGATGAAAATTCAGTAGACCTACATAAAAAAACCCACCAAAGAACAAATAATACACAAAAGATGTGATCCAATTACAAAATCGATATAGTGTTTCCTGTTACTCTGAAAATACTCAGAAGAAAAACTTCGGATAGCCAGGTTAGCATGTGTAGAACTGAAATTCAGATAGCTTTGTAATTCCCTCTTTCTTTAACTTCTCAAGTATTGTTTTCCTCGTCTCAAATGAGACATGACATTTCCTGTAAACACAAATGTCCTAGAAGAAATTAAAACTCCCAGCCCTGATATCAAAAATGTATTACCTCATTGCATTTACTTATTCGCCTAGCCACAATAAGCTGAATCATCCCTCGTTTGTTTCCTTCGGTGGACATGGACCGCCGCAGGGTTTCCATAGCATCTTGATTTGTTTTGCCCAATAACGATTCTCCATTCACCGCTATTAGTTGATCGTTCACTCGAAGCCTGCCATCCTGGAAAAAGGAAAGATTACAGCCAATTGTAAAAAACATCAAGAAAGAGTCTGAAGAAAAGATAAAAAAATAAAATAAAATAAAATAAAATAAAATAAAATAAAATAAAATAAAATAAAATAAAATAAAATAAAGCTAATCAAGAAACTTAGACATAATAGCTAAGGGCCAAGTGAACACTAGTGTAATAGTTTCTGTGCAACCATTTAGGAAGTGTCTATTTCAATCATTTATAGACTTGCACTTCAAGCCATTATCATAATCTGTTTACACAAAAAGCATACTAATTAATGTACCAGAGATTGCCATTTCCTTCCTGAGAATCTTTAAAGGCTGAACAAATCCTGTCACACACAAATATGAGAATCTGAGTAGAAATATGAAGATTGCCTCTGATCATAAGATTAGGAAAAGCTAGTTACAGAGCAACGCTGCTCTTTTTTAATCTACAGTTACTTTCCAAAAGCCTAAATTTTAGAAAACAGAGAAAGACAAAGGTGCACATATGTTCCCTCTTACCTTGGATGCTGCTCCACCGTTAATAATGGACTTGACGAAGATTCCTAAATCTGCATGGTTTTCTTTTGACCGGTTACCTTTGACACTCACGCCAAGTCCAGCTGATCCAGAGTCATTAAGTGGAACTTCAAATGTCAGGAATTCCCTTGTGCCATCAGGTGTAAGAACAAGCTCTTCTTCTTCTGCTTTCTGTCGGGAAGATTAACAGGAATTATAGAATAGCATTTCTCTTTGGGAATTCTCTTCCCTGCACAGCTAACAGCTTTAAGAAAAAAAGAAAAAAAGATAGAAAAGCTTTCACTATAATGCCACAATATTTTCTAGAGCAATTATTTGAAGAACCATGCACAAAATAGTGTATGTGCAATCACCTCCATCTGATGCCTAGATTCAGGAGTATCTTGTGTTTGTGTCTAAATGCTTCTCTGTCTAGTAAAATAATTGAAATGTGTGTCATTCCTGAATGTGCCATTAATGCGACTCATATTTGCACTGTTTCACTGGCCAGAAAGAGAGGCTGTATCAGAAATACTTTCTTATTTGCAAACCTACAGAACCTTTACAGTTTCAGCAGCAGCATCTCTGGTATCTTTGTGACTCACAGAGAGAAACTAAGCACAAGGAAAATAAGTTTGAAAATTACTCATTCACCTCATTTTATTTGGAACTGTGTTTGGAAAAATAGAAAATTACACAGCTGAGATCAGCAGCAGCACATCTCTCTGCCATTGCTCACCATCAGATCCAGCTCTGAACGCCAGATTTGTTGTCATTTCTGGCTCTGCCCTTCACCTCCGTCCTCCTACCCACATCTCCAGTTCTTCCGTGCACATTCCCTGCCTCCACACCCTGCTGCTTGAGCCTGGCTGGTTTTGCAAACCCGGGATTAGCGTCCCAGGCGAGGCCGCCTGCCTGTGCCCCTGCGGGACGGGACGCAGGGAGCCCAGCAGAGCTCTCGGTGCACCCGGCAGCAGCAGGTGTGGGCACAGCCCCACGAGAAGCGGCGCGGAGGCCCCAGGAGCAGCAGTGCTTCCATCTCTTCCATGCTAATAAACACATCACCACCCTTACTGACTGTTTTTGTAGCTACTTTCTCCACATTACCCCATCTATTTCCAAACCTCGACCCTTCCATCTCCCTGCTACTCTCAGACACTTGGAATGGCAAGACACGTTAGAAATTAACTTCTGCCTGAGGAGCATTCCCCGTTTCTTCTTCTTCACTGTTTCTTAAGACCCGAGGAAATCCAAAGCTTAAGGCGCCTTCTGAAATCTAAACACAGACTACTGCAAAGACGGATGTGAAAGCCATGTGGAGTACACAAAACTCAGATGATCAGTTTGGGCACATGGATGTTAGTTTTTTTCACAAGAAAAGCAACGTGAAAATGTCATGTGGGAAGGAAGTCAGACTCCTGAGGGAACTGGAGGAGCCGAGGGACCAAGTCAAGAGCTCTACCTTTCCCACCAGGATAAAAGCATGAACCTTAACACGTTCGCCAGCCCAACCCTTGCATGAGACACTATTCACTTGTAAATAATAACAACTAATAACTCACTTCTACTAATAACAATGTGTAACACTTAAATAACAAGTGTCATGAGCCGGGCTTGTGAGTTTACGCCATTACCCAAAGTCATCTCTTAGCCATGCACATCAGCAACAGCTGTACTGGCTGCCAGGACTGGAAAGGCATGCACCACCACAGGAAAAATACTGGGCCAAAAACCCCCCACAAAGTATACATTAATTACTGCAAAGTTCCAAACCTTATTTTCCTAATTGTCCTAATTGTCACAAGACAGGGTCTTTGGGTCTTGTGTCTTTAGGTCACAAGAGCAGTACTTAAAAGATACATGGATATATTTGAGGTGCATCTTCTCTCAGGCAGTTGTAGAATAAAATATTCTGAGACAGAAGCATTTTACCTTTTAGTTTCTGTAACACTCACCACTTTCATTTACCTTAACAAGTAAAAAGACAAGTAAGAATAAAAGTTTGTGAGCCAAAGGGAGATAAAGCCAACATCCAAAGATGCACATAATCTTATTGGATTTATCTTTATTATGTTCCTGTAAATGAACACCTTTCTCCTCCCCCTCAATACTTTCTAATGTTCTAAAAAATAGAGAGCTTCAGCCGTAGCAATCTCCTTTCTAGTGCAGAGGACTAAACAGGTTCCTTTAGAGGACTAAGCACTGTCCTTTGGGAGCATCTGGATATGCCACGAAATGGGTCAATTGGAAAGATATGTCAGGACTCATCCCTAAAGACCTGGCTAATGCTGCTTCTGTCCAGAGAGACCAAGAGCTACATAAGCCTCTCAACACTATTCTTAATGTGATTTTTCTGTTTGCTTATTTTTTACATCCTCAAATAGAGAAACAACCTAATACCCACACGGGGCTACAGACAGAGGAGTGTGTTGGTGAAACTCAAGGCTCGAATCAGGAGGAAACCTCTCCTGAGTAGCTGCATGTGAACGCTAGAAAGGAGAAACCAATAGGCTCTGCACTGACATATTCAAACAATATTCAAACAATGAGGAAATTGCTGAATATATCCAAAGAAAAATTTAGCATTACTGGGCTGAGGTTAAAATGCCTTAGGGGTCTCTTAAGGTTTTCACAGCTTTTTTCAAGGAGCCAGCTTTTCCCACCACTTCTTTGTCCACAGTTTTAGAGACATGAGAAGCCTTCCACCCTCTGCCGCCTTCATGTCATCTGTCAGTAGCATATGCTTAAATGCAGATTTTTAAAAGACAGAGCAAGAGAGAGAACAAATGTTTCCCTTTGATACCCACAATTTCTACTAAGAATGCTCAGGAAAAAAATGTGACATTCCAAAAGACTGAACCATTAAGATCCAAAGGCTCTGGATACTAAAGAACACAAACATTTGTGCCATATCATGGCACAACAAAAGACCTTACTATATACATTGTTTTGAAGATATGTTTCACAAAAAGGATAACATATACACATAATGATCAAGAAAACCTGACACATGACTCCATCCATAAAGAAACAATTCTGAGAGATGAGCAACAAGATTTTAGCATGATACTTTGAAGCTGTAAAATCTATGTAGCATCAAGACTCATTGCATCTTTTGTTAGCCAAAACGCTGAATATTACAGAAACACCATGCGTGCAGTGACTCCTCCCAATCAATTAAATATCAACTACTAAAAAAGCAGCATTTGCATTAAAATTATATTGAACATTTAGCATGCAAATGCAGCTAACTATATGGACTCCCTAAGATAGACACATAATTGCAAAAAACACACAATCCCCTAAAATGCAACATTTACAATTTTAAACTGAAAACACACTCACCTCCTGATTTCAGTAACTTCCATTTGATCTTAATGTATTTTATATAACACCTTTTCTACGTCAATGAAACATCTCAACACTATTCTCATGATTAGTTATCTGTGAGAGAAACGTATTGGTTCATACACTCTGTCAGGCCAGCAATAAATACGCTAGCAAGTTTATGTACTTTGAACCCTCAGCAACAAAACTGAACTCCCTTAAGATTTTTCATCCAGAACAATTAGCAGCAGAACAAAATTCTGCTCAAACAGAGTCCACTGAGAAAAAAGGTCATCTGAAATGACTTCAGCTGAATGAATGAAGCTGCTCAAGTATGTAATTTGTAATAAAAATTCGATTGGTGATAAAATATGTAGGTGATTTTTTTTCCTTCAGATTCATACTTAGCATCAATTTATTCTAAATGACATTCGAGATAAGGGTTTCACTTTTTAAATGCAACATATAGTGTAAATTCAAAGATAAACTTCCTGACTGGAGAAAACTTATGGCAGTGTTTAGACATATATGGAGATTAAAAATCATAAGATAAACAGAGGCAGAGGATTTTTCTCTGCTACATACTGTTGGTTTCTGATATGATCGTAAAACCTGATTTAATTTTATAAACAACATTGAAATGGACCTTGGCACTAACAGTGCAACAAGTTCATTTCATCCTGTTTGTAACAGCATCTCTTCCTTATCCTATTATACTTTAAATACTCTAAAGACATTTCCTACTTGGGATTTCTTCCCTTATAAAAACCTCATTTGGGATCAGCTGGTGAATAAGCAGCACGAGACGGGTGGAAAAAGAAACCTAACAACAGAAAAAATTACTCCCACCTAAGGTGGGAAGCAATTTTCAATCAAGCTGGGACAAGTTGCCAAAGAGACTCACTGCAGCTACAAATGTGCCTGCATTCTCTACAGAAAAGCTCATTCTCTGCGCAAGCTTAGACATGCTGTCTTCTCAGCAGCTATTAAGTCACGGAAACTTGTCTGCAGCTACCTTCTGATTATGGAGAAAGGAAAGAAATAAATTAATCATGGGACTCTCTAAGCAAAAATCGAGTTCACTGCTGATTTCTTTCACAGAAGCAAACAATAACACTCTGCTCCTGCACACTTAAATGGCAACTTACATTTCTAAGAATGTACACAACAAAAATGAAAACATTAAACAGCTGTTATATAAACATATACGTGTAGGTACATATGCACAGACACATCCTTCTTTTATATTAATGATATTTACGTGATAAATTGTATAACCGTGGAACAAATTCTAACTAACGTCTGATAAGTCCCTCCTCTCTTCTCATATAATTCCTCCCAGATCATTGGTGCCAAGTATTCTAACACTACAGACGTAAGACCCTTAGCATCCACTTAATTATTATTTTGTTATCATATCAACTTTCTGTTTCATAAGCATGCCTTTTCTTTCAAAATTATCTGGATTAACAACCTGAGAACTCTTGAAAGTTAAGTTTGAAGTTCCATGGATGTAAAAGTCTACCAGCTCTAAGGAATATAGACTGTTTAAATGAAGGAAATAGAATATGCAAAAGCACACATTTAGTCATTTGACTCCAATAATTGGGAATCCTACCTTACAGTCACAGCATTTTCCAAGATATTTCCAGTCTTTATAGGATTTTAATGCATCATTCTTTTTTTTTCATTTCTCTCCCAAGGCACCCATGGTACTAGAAAATCATAACTTCTATTCACCAGGAAACCAACAAAATATGTCTGAATATTAATGTAATATAATAAATGTTTTATTTTGAAACAGGTGATATAAGCAAGGTTTTTAATCAGGTTTGGGCAAAGACATCCTAGATCTTAGAGATGACCCAAATTGTTTTGTCCTTCAAGTTAGGCAGGTGACATTGATGTCATGTCAGGTAGCCTTCTAAACTGAAGTAGATCCAAACGTAATGACACTCATTTTTATCACATGTTAGTAGTTTAGGTAAAATGTGTAACTCTCCAGCTTCAGCGGAGGCCTCTCCTGAGGAGGAATAACTGAAAACTGATGCATCTTGCCGTACTTATGAATTACGGATAAGCATAATAACAGCAGCTCATTCAGACTTAAAACTGGACCTCTGGCACAGCAAGGCCTGCCGATTGATCCAATAGGACACACATATTCCAACTGAGCTTCCCCCCGAAAACATACAAGGCCTCTTACCTCTTTTTAAAATACTTTTAATCAAACAATAATATTCTGAATTACAGATTATAGAGACATAAAGTGTCTACTTACCTAGTTATAAAATGATATAAAGCCAACTAAAGATCTGAAATTCTTATGCTCACTTTCTTTTCTAACTCTTCCTAAGTTGAGTATTATAATATCTCCCATATGTTAGATAAACACTAATGAATCTTATTTGCACGTATACACTGAGACTCATTATTCATATTAGCCAAGTTAATATGTTGCATCTGGCAAAGACTGCACTTTTGTTCAAATCAAATACCAGCTGCTAAATATCAAAAACTACATTTGAATTCTGAAATTTTATGGGAAATGTGGGTCTGCTTTAATTTTAATCCCATCAAGGACAAGTTATTTGCATATTATATGTGGATTAACTTTGGAACATATTTATACATAAAAATGTTAGTTCATGGAACACCGCAGAGCCAGCCTGTTTTGTTTCAAGTTATGTTCATTTTAAGGAGTTAATGTAATATAAAAAGTACATATTCCATATTCATAAATGTATTCAATTTAATGTTTTTGATGGATAAAAAAGAAGGTTTAGGAAAAAATAAATATTCTCCAAAGAAGAATTCTAGCATATGATCTTCATTTAGTATGAAAATCAAAAGCTTTGCAAAGGCCCAACTTTAAGTATTTCCACATGTTTGTTATTTATCTATATAGGAATGCCATTGCTTGTCTATGCTAACATTATTCTTCTTAATACTAACATGCTGATCTGAGGTGCTACAGATACTGCTTTAGGCTCTTAAGATTCTGTGTTTAAACTTAACCGATCAGACTGCTAAAATTTTATTATATATTTCAGAACTTCATACACTGCATAGTCAGTCACAGTTACCATAAGATTATAATTCTTTAAAGGTAACATATCCTATTCCAAACTGTTGTTTGAATTTAAATATTGAGTTCCAAAAGTATGTTCTGAGGTAAGTATGTGATTTTAATGGTAACCTCATTTCTTCAGAGACAGAAATAAAAACCTCCCTAAGAATCTTTATATTTCTCTCATTGGCCCATTAGCTGTACAAACCTCAGAAGACTAAAGAAACAAAAACAGAGTGTTCGGGAAAAGTGAGAAAAATAGCAAAGTTGAAAGAGAAATAATGCCTTTGTAAAAGCCCATGACAAGAAACATGTTCCAAATGAGATGATATGTATATCGACCTCTGGGAGTGAGCTAGGCTATATTCCACTACAGACTTGAGCCTGGCAAGTATGAAATCGTCTAATAATCATGAATAAAACGTGCTCACAACAGTCTGCCTTCTGAACCATTCTGCAGAGGTGTCACTAAGGCAAGTCCATTCCAGAGCCTCAAGGAGGGACACTTCCCACGAAACCAGGGATTGCTCAGCAAGCATTGCCAGTGCAAGCTCTGCCAAAGCAGCTCAATCTGCCCCGCGCTCGCAGCACAGGGCACCGAATCAATCTGGAAACCCTCCCCGCGGCCCAGCCGCACTGTGCCCCGGTCAGCACCGGGCAGGGCACAGTGGGGACGCTCAGCCCGCGCGGCGGTCACAAGCGCAGTGTCACACCCAAGGTTTTGTGGATCACCCTGGAACGCCACAGGAAATCTGAGCCACTCAAAGAGCATTCGAGCCGCTCAACTCCTGTATTAATTATTCACTCTGGATTATTGTCTCAGTTCTGCTCACTAATGCCCCAGCACAAGCTCTTCAATAATACAATACCTCTGCTGGTAAAAGACTCTGAACACAACAGCATCCGAAGAAGATTACAGAGTCTCTTTCTTTCTTCATTTTAGCCAGTAATCTGTTTTTTATACCGCATCTTATATCTCACATCTTATATGTTATGTGAAAAACATAATGTGAAACCACTCGAAATGGCACTAAAAATCCATGGAAATATCATAATTGACCTCATGTCCCATACCATTAGAGGATAAAAGCAGGAAAAATAATCAGAGCAAATAATTCACAACACTCCCAAATATCATGGCGGAAATAACAGCTCCATCATCAGCTAAACCTCGTCTCATCTGGTAAATCATTCCACACCAAACGGTATAAGCAGAGTTTCTGGTGCACATCTATAGGCTGGTACTAGGCAATGTTCCACCTTGGCTCAATTTGTGGGCATCTGGATCACCTACGTTAGCAAAGGAGATACATAAAACTATGAACTGTTTTTTAAAGAAGGTTCTTTGTGAAAATGAGCATAATAGCTTAATGATACAGAATGCCTGTATCAGTAGAATTTGTGAGTAATTACCTACAGAGGAACTTACGATAACCTATACTTACAGCCTTTGAAAAATAGCTATGAATATATATATCCAGTGACTACATATTTTTGTATAATGCAAGCAACTTTGCATCAAAAGAAAAAAAAATCCTCCTAAGAACACAACTACTATCTTAAAACCTATCACTGAAAGGATTATAGTGTTATAGGTTAAAAAAAAAAAAAAAAGAATAAGCTGAAATCTGCTCATGCTTTTTTTCCAAACTAAAAGCTAAGAATTTTACATCCTCTAATAAATACAAATTAAGTCTTTCTAGATATTTGGCATTATATTTCTCATTTTTATAGTGTATAAAAACAGTTGTGTACAAAAAGTGTGCAAAAATAATTATGCTTTAATTCTTACAAAATGTCTCTGAATAGGGCAAAATTACCACCCTAACCCTAGAACTGGTGTTTTCTTGTGTAAAAATAGTGTAGCTGATTTACTCAAAATCATGCAACTGAAGGAATCCAGAAGTGCTGACAACTTTAGTTGATATTATCCTCGGATTCTGACAAGAGATGGTAATCTAAATGAGACTTAGATAATGAAAGTATCAGTAGTACAAGTTCAGAAGAAAATAAAACTCACAAGATATCTTAATTGTATTCCTTTTACAATTTCTATAAGGACTGTTATATAGTTATACATTCTTATACTGGTCCAACACTCCAACCATTCTTGTTATGTTTCTGTTACAATTATTGCACTCACTAAAATTCATACTATCCTGTTACAAGAGCTTGACAGAAGAGCAAATGAGAACAGAAAAATGCACTTTTCCCTGCTGCTGAGTAATACTCATGAAATGGAGCCCTGAGTTCTAGCTTTTAATGTTTTTTGCCTAACAGGAACACTCTCCCAGAAAGTAATTAATACATATACATATATGCACACACATATAGGCCAAACTTAAAGTGTGTGTTAAGTATACATATATATTTATATATATACACACACATATACATATAATAATTATTATTTTTCTAGTCCTATGTTTACATGCAAGCAAATTTTCTGGTTTGGATTCAGAAACAAACAGTGAAAGACAATTGCCAAAGGAAAATATTACTGAAACACTATTGACTTTGAAAGAGTATGGGGAAAATTAATTGGCAGATGTTTTGCATAGCATAATTAACAGTTCATTTCAATGCTCTATAACATGATTAAGATAATTATGCTTTAGAAACAGAAATGTAATAATGATAAATTACTAGTTTTCATATTACGGTCAATCTTCTACATTCCAAATAATCACCACGTTCAGAAATAGGTGCATCTGTTCCTTTTTGTCCTCAGCGGTGTACACGGTACAATATAGGGGCTGGATGAAGCAATGCTTCCAGAGAGATACAGGAGATTTCCAGGCATCAGGAATAAACTGACTGCCGGTTCCATTCATCAGCAAAATAGAAGGTAAAAACATCAGTACTGTTTCCACAAGGGCACAGTTATTGGATAGATGAAGATGCATTACCAATTTGCATTTCTTATGGATAACTAGAGAGCTTAAATTCTGCAAAGTTAGCATGGTAAGAGAGTTCCTCATTTATGGAAGCTCGCAAATAGGAATATGAGAATTCTGTGCAAGTGTGCAAAATTTAAATGTAAAATCATATACTTTCCTGGATAGGTAGCAGGAAAAAAAAAAGCTCTATCACACAAATCAGGTAACAGGCAAATTGAAGAAAAAATAATGTTCACAGTTTTGTTTCATGCATGAAGATCCTGAATGCACTCAAGTGACATAAATCTTGCGTATATAATTTGAAATGAATAGTTTCGTGAGTGCAAAACCTGAGTATTAACAGTGAATTGATAAATTAGATCTTGTGTTTTTAGGTTCTACATATACATTTACTTCAAGTTTCTTAGTTTTAGGGATTTTTTTCTTTTTCAATTTCAAAGTTGCAACTTTTTCTATTTTCCCACAAAGACATAACAAAAAGCTACAGGCATTTTGTCCTTGAATTAAAAACAGACTAACAGATTTTTGTACTTAACCTTTCTCTCATTTCTCCAGCTTCTGAAAATTCACCGCTTTCATTGCTTTTTCTTGCTTTGCTTTCCGCTATCAGTTCTTTGACATTTGAATACTAAAAACTCACGACTATCAGCGTGAAGATCAGAGCAGACACAGAAATAGAAATCGCAAGATTAGAAATCTTAAAGACTGAGAAGTAGACAGAGGAAGAATAAACAAGGATTGAGGCAGAACCTGGGAGTTTAAGGGAAAGCAATGAAAAATACTTATAAAAATATTAAAAAAAAACAAATGCGTGACTGTATTATTAATGTGCTTCTGAGAAAAATTAGTTCTGGAGAACTGCAGTACAACACTTATCCAAAGCAAAGAGGATGGGAAGACAGAGATAAGTGCAAAATCACGGTGGTTTAGAAACTCCTACTGACCCCTTTCAGCTTTAGTCCATTTTTTACTCCCACTTTGGAGCAGGTACATTGAAAGAGACCTTTGCTCCTACCATTGAGCACTGTTGCTTTGAGTTTTTACATAAATAAACAAATGGAAAAACGTGATGCAAAACTTCGATCAACCTCCTAATTTTATTCCTGCATTAGTCAAGTATGTTTCCACAGGCTTCCCAATTCACTTCCTTATCTTCAAGGCTCACTTCAATGCTTGTTCAAGCAGTTTTTCAGAAATACCTTATCAGTCACACAATCCCTGGCTCCCTGGCCAACAAGCAAACTAGCTCATATCTAAAAGGAACCAAGGAGAGTATTGACCTTAGGTAAAGTCAGGAGGTTGGTCCAAAAACAGGTAGAGAAAGAATTTCTCCACGGACATGGTTACAAGGTCCTTAGTGATCAATATTGCAAAAGGAGATCAAATGCTTCACAGAAGCAAGGCAACCAGCCTAATCTTTTGGGGCAGAGTTTGGGGCAGAACAAATTATTTTCAGTTGTTTCCAGTTGCAGGCAGAAATGCTGTCCTGGGCTTTGCCCTTTGATGTCCTCTTGTATCAGTAGCACTGGCATGAGAGCATGAGGAGGGAAACACGCATGCACTAGTAAGTTACCCGCCCGAAACCACGATACCCCTAACAGGGCTGCAGAGCTGCACAAGGACAGTGCAAGAAGGAAGGACAAATGCTCCCCCTGGCCCCAATACCAGCTTTAGCAGTTACACTCCATCCCCTGAAACGTTAACGGTGTCAGGCAACGTGCTCTAAAATCTCTCTCCACGGTAACTCTTAAAATATCTCTTTATCTAACCTTGATTTTATTTTTACCTCAAACACTATCTCACTATTGCTGGTGGCAGGGCATTCTGAGTCATCAAGAAGAGGTTTTTTGTTTGTTTTTCAGTAGCTTTTTTTTTAACTAATTTCAAACTCCAGCAAGACTCTGCTTAACTTCGACATAATCCAATTAATTATTTAACTTTGAAATAGGCAAGCAATTGAACAGAGCTTCTAGAAGTGTATTTTTTGCTAAGATACAGTACACATTTAAGGTAACATGTTATTCTAACACGTGGTGTCAAAATTTCATGAAATAAAGCATGTATCTTTGTGAACTTGCACTGTCTGTGTTAAGGCCAACCCTGTCTCACTGAATAAAACAAGTTATATAAACCTCAATATAGTGCCTGTACATCATGTACAAACTTTCTATAATCTGCAAAGGGTTAAACCTGATACTCCCTCTCTATAGTTTCTTAAAAATAACTAACAACAACAAACAATGGTTTTGCTATGAGGATACAATGTCAGGCTTGAATCCCAACTGCCTAACTTTTGTGTGTTGGTATCTCAAGTTTCAGTCATATAATCATGGGTTTAAACAATTAGTTTCAAAAAGTAACCCAAACTAAGAGTCTATTGTTATCATCCAACTTGTAGCCTTTGGCTGTGCATAAAGGATGTAATTTCAAATAGCATTTGAACACACACAGTATTTGAATTGTACATAATATTCTAAACGTATTTGAAATTACATAAAAACATACATTTAAAATGTAAAGCTAGAGAGAGCCATCTACAGTATATAATGTGAAAGGAGGATCTGTGAGACTTTGATGGAGAAGTGCCATATCATTTTAAAACATCTGGGAGTCTTCCAGTATGGAAAAGACAAAGCTCTTACCGTTTCCTTTGGAATTTGTGACTGGCTTTGTTCTGCATTCTAAAGGAAGTAAAAAAAATAAATAAGAACACGGCTACATACGACATACACTATCTATTAGCAGGGGGATATACAGAGAGCTCTAACTCTGATGGGAAGTGGCAATGGAAGAACGGACCTAGTTAAGCTCCCTGATCAAAACCTCTCTAAATTAGCACTAGATGAGAGGTGAACAAAGATAATTTCTGGCCAGAGCATCTGACTTCTCCCATTCCAAGAGAGGTGGCTACCTGACCAGGGAAGAATCAAAACTGCACCCTTTTCCAGCAGGTGGAAAGTTCTCGCTCATGGATGTTCTCCCCTGGCTTTTCCCTCCTGCTTTGAAGTATTCAAAGAACGACTTCAGCAGTCTAGGTGAATCCTCCCAAAAATTTTAAACAAGTACCTATTTTTGGAAAAAAAAAGCGTTTTAGGGATTGCCCTTCTGAATTCACTTTGATGAACCAGAACCACCAAATCCTGATGCTCCAGGACAGGGGGATGATTTCAGGTCGTCCATCTGGGATTCTCCTTTTCCTTCTGTTCCTCACTTGTGTGGAACATAAGGCCATCCCTTGAAATCTGTTCTGTGTCCCATCTGAATGGAGACACTTGCAAGGACATATTGCTCTTCCAAGCTCAGGTTAACCCATACTAAACCTCCTTTAGACACCCAGAAGCCACCTCGCTGCTGGCCGGGATAGTCAGCAACTTCTTTCCCTCCCATTGGGCCAAAATTTGAACCCAGGCTTTACTGAACATTTTCTGCTTCGGGCTGTTTTGTGGTGGGATAAGGACAGAAATGTTGTGGCAAATTGTAACATAAATATCCAGTTAGCTTTAACTTACAGCCAAAAAATAGCAGAGGATGAAGAAGCCAACTACCAGGAAATTATAAAAAACCTACATGTAAAACTGGACATATGAACTTGG
This sequence comes from Crypturellus tataupa, assembly GCA_034781795.1. NCBI lineage: Eukaryota > Metazoa > Chordata > Aves > Tinamiformes > Tinamidae > Crypturellus > Crypturellus tataupa. Next base: position 6,411,685 of record JAWLRI010000833.1, read on the forward strand.
AGGTAAAGGAGACTAACTCTACAAGTAGGTTTCTCTTTGCTGTTACTGATACTTTTACTCAGAAGCTAAATAATTTGCGTCAATCCTACCGGTGGATTCACATAGTCACTATCAGGTTCTATAAAAATCCTTCAAAATAAATAGTAAATAACACTATGTGCGTGATCCTCATTCCCTTCATAAAGGAGGCTGGGGAGGATGTTTAAGAAACAGCCTACTCACACTGATGAGGACAACCCTAATGCATTACCTTTTTGTCACTGGTAACCCTGGAAGCAATAACATCCCTGGCATTCTAGAGAAGCATAATCATTCCTGCAGAGCTCACTCGTTAGAGTTGAATCCTGCCAATATTTTCTAAGTCCCTGTTTTCACACTTTATTCATTTTTATGTGACCTGTAGCATAGAAGCTGCTGCACAGAACTATGATTCTCTCTCACACACACTCTAACCGAACAACACGAACTACAAAGACCCCATAGTTACCCAAATGGGATCAGGCTAACATTCCCTTAAGTTTTATATACAGCTACACACTTTCGTATGTCCTTTCCAGACAATAGTGTCGACATACATTAAAGACCTTAAACTTCACAACTTCCCTGAATGTTTATTATCTTTATTTTACTTATAAAGAAAACCAAGGATAAATAACATTTCCAAAGTCATTCAGCAAACTGTAACTCAAAACATAAAAACTAAACTCTCTTGTTGGGATTACCTACTAAGCAAATGTTGGCAAATATCAGTGTTTTTAATACTGAGTGCTCTTCAGCACAGAATTTGAAGTCCTGGACTTTAACAAATGAATAATATCAAACGGGATTATTTTTATGGATACATTTTTGAGACGTATCTCATTAAGTTAATTTTTAAGCACACAATTGTAGAAGATATGGTAAAACCATGGGAAGGATGAGAAATTAAATTGTTACTAAGTGGTCAGAGAAGGGTCTGTAAGGGATAAAGTTGAACTGAAATGATTTCAGATCATTCTCCTTCCCTCCTCCAATTTGTTTTTTAAACATAAAACTAGTTAAAGTCAGTGACAGGAACTAGCTAAAGAGATTTTTTTATTTTTTGAGATTAGTTCTTACCAGAGAAGAAAGAACAGCCCTTACTTTGGGTCTCAGCTCAACAGTTTCCCCAGCACTTCTGCTCCTGCTCTTTGACAGCTGTCAGCAGAGCAGCCCTAGCGTTTCCTCACGCCAGAATGCAAACATCCTTATGCAACAGAGCATCGTCACACACACGTCTGCTGTCAGACCCTCCCAATGTAACCTCTTTAACTGCAGCTATAGCAATCTGCAGCAGTTCAGATCTATCCCTCGCACTGCGGAGTGAAGAGCCCACCTACCACCTGACACGGACGAGATCCAGCTTCCCTGGATTTTGGCACACACTCATGTGTGCCAAAACAGTCAAGAAAGCAGCACCTGAGCAGCAGCAGGGAGGCTACTGAGGTTAAACGCATCTAAAGGGGTCAATTTGCTACTGCTTTTTAAACTAAATCCAGTATTATTACAATTAAGTCTATTCTGTATTCGTGTCATATCATTGTTTAGAAGATATTAGTATAAAATATTGTATAAATTATGCTTCCTCATTATAATGTAGAAATAATATACACAAAATTAAGCCATTTTCTTCTAAGTTTATTTAGAAAACTTAAAAAGCATTTTCATTCACCTTTATGTAAGATACCAATACTGTGAAAATTACATCATAGGAGCTTATAAACAGATTGCTTTCACAGTTCCAGCCTTAAGGTAGAGAACAGGATGACTTCATGTTGTTCATTTCTATTTGTTTTATGACATCTTTCACTTAAATGTATCGATATCTGAAGTCATGTTCCAAGAGCATTAAGCTAAATGTGCAGTTCATTTGCATCATTCCCTGTTACTTTGACTTACAAAGTTTAATTGCAGTTTGGAAAAATAAAGGCTAATGTTAACTATCTTGAAATGTTCAAACAAAAAAAATCATTCTTTTTGCATTCAAACTAACATGAATACAAAAGAAAAATGAAGCAATCTATTCATCACACTAAATGTCACTTATATTTGTCTATCTTCTCACAATAATGCAGCCAAATAATTTACTTTAGAGCTATATATAGCTATGATAATACAAATAATAAATAACTCCAGCGGTTTAATGGAATACAGAACAAAGTAAGACTGCTACATTCACAGTCTACCTTTTCATAACAGAAATTATCTTGAATAATTATCAGGGAAATATCTGTATACACTATGCAAGTGGAAGAGGTACAGTATGAAATATCATTCTTTTCCCATTTCAAATAAATTCCTCAGAAACATTCTCTGAATTACCCTGCTAAATTAATAACTGCAGGATTTCCATTCCATAGAGAGATTGCATTTATATTCAAACAAGAACTATTATTTCTTGTATATTCCACTTTTTCATAATTCATATAGAGGATATTCATATATCCTCTTTTGGCATAACATTAAATGTTCTAAAATATTTTGGTGAGCAGGTAGTGGGACAAATGGCAACTTTACAAACATAGATTTGCCCATGTTAAAGATATGAAATAATTTATTTGTCTGCTCTGCATGCATCCAAAGGTCGTCAGATAACTTCTTCTATAATAAGCATTTTAATTCAAAATAGATTCAGACTGGTTTTAAAACTCTCGTTCATACACTTTTAACACATATTTAATTCCAATACCAGATCTCAAAGAGAATAAAAAGCATTCATATAAAATATTCTAAATAAAACAAAATAGCCATTTTTTTCTTGCATTCAATTCTGATCTCGCACATTTACTAGCGTGTGACAAGATCAAATCATTTTCTCACAACCGTCTAAATCTCTTAGCTGCTCTCTACTTTACGCACCAGTTCCCTTGGATGGAATGTTTCTTCCTGTCGAAAAATCAGGAGGCTGACGGTTCCTCCCATCTTGGTGCTCCTCAGCAAGGACACTACTTCTTCCTGAGTTTTTCCTGTCAAATCCACTCCGTTTACCTGTGCCAAAGGAAACAGTAGAAAATGCTAAGACTCCAAAAACTAGAAACCCATATGGAAAAGTCTTGTGAATTATATAGGACTGTATTAAGAAGTACAGTTCACTGAAACAAACTGTTTGTTGGCTGAGTACAGCTTCCATTTAATAGAATTTGCAGCAAAATGTCTGGCCTGAATTGGACTAAAACCATAGTTATATGAGGTTCAGTAACAGATGGACAGACCTCTGTCTTGAAACATTTCACAAATCTCAGTAATAATAATTGTGAAAGAATGGTAAAAAAAAAACCCAAGTTCTTTTGTCAAACAATTTTGTTCAGTTTTCTTTTACCGTTCTTTTCTTTCCTTTTCACACACATACACTTTTAAAAATATTTATATTCTCCTATTTTGGAAATATACATACACTTTTAAAAATATTTATATTCTCCTATTTTGGAAACAGGAAGGCAGGAAGATTTCTGTTCTGCTCCCGTCACAGAGAAATTTAGTCCCACAAGGATGCCCTCCCTTCAGGAGGGAAGTGGTCATGATCCTCAGTAGCAGAATCCTCCTCTTGCATCATGCCTTTACATTAACTCACTAAAACCTCTCACAGTCTTAGTAATACTTCAAAACATTTCTGGTCTGTCCTTGGTGCTGATTTAATGTCATGTATTAGGTAACGATTACTCCTCTTTGACTTATTCCTCAGCAGCGATGCAAAAATATGGCAGAAAGTCACATAAGGATATTTAAAGGTGTTGTTTCATAATATTTAAACTTGTTGTTTCATAATATGCCTGAGTCTTGTTCTTTAAACAGCTACCTTATGCAAGTGCACAGCCTCTAGTCTGCTACTCCAAGAAAGAAAAAGAAACATTTTCCTATAATACAAACTATTAAGAGTTGTTAGAAATGAACTATTCAATTGGCTTATATCAAAATATAAACAACATGTAACACTTTATCACCTCAATTAATCGGTCTCCAGCTTTTAGTCTCCCGTCTTGAATAGCTGCACCTCTTGGAAGGATGTTTTTCACATAAATTGGAGCAGAGCCACCAATTGGGACATCTCTTGAAGTAATGCTAAATCCCAAGCCCTCTGTACCTGTGCAAGAATGTAGAATATCACTTGTTAAAATGCACATTTTGTATTATATATTAACTTTATCCAGAAGAATATGTATATCTCACTAAAAAAAGTCCATGAGAACACATGTATACGAGGTAAGAGTTACTTACATGGCATGGCAGAGCACATACACACATATATTTTGCATATATATATATATATATATATATGAGTAATATATCTGAAGGACTGACTCTTGGAGCAAGCAGCTTAGCAGGCCTTCCCTTGTAACTTGCTGTTCTGACAATTTCCAAGTCACTGCCATATTTCCAACTTTCTATTTAAATAAGATGAATGACAAGGAACCAGAACAAAGCGCACATGATATCCCAGCCCTGCCTTCCCCCTTGTCAATCTGGATATTGTCAACAGTCCTTTCCTTCTCTCTTGTGACCCCCAGCAACGCCAGGGAGCTGATGCTGTGGGCCAGGAGGTTGTGTCAGCTCACTGCTGGCCACTGGCAGGTCACGGGTACACCCGGAGTTCAGTGGTCTCATTTCTTCTGCCTCAGACGGGTTTGTGCCCACAGCTCCTGGGCCCTGCGGGTGATCTCCTTGCGGCTCTCCCCGGTTTGCACCCATCATCCAGTGGCCCGCAAGGCTGCGTGGCAGGGAGCAAAGCCAGGCTGGCACCTTGCGCTCAGGTTTTAAATGCTGCTGTGCATCCAGGTGACTACACTTAGCTAAGACTGACTGAAGCAAAAACAAAACGACAGAAATACAGACGGGTACAGGGCAAATGAGGCTTGCTTCCATTTTGAAGAAATTATACTCTCGGTTACTGACGAGAGTATACTCATCACCCTGCCAGGTACAAGCAGAAAGGACAAAACAAAGTCCTTCCTACCACGCTGAAGGCCCATCTGCAATCTCTCTGATGCAACTCATCCAGCACTATCTACAATCTTTGAAAGTCCATGTTGAAGTTCCCCAACACTGCACATTGTTTAAAGACCACTGAGGACCATTTACACAGGGTGAAAAGGAGACAGCGGTTACACGGCACATGTCAGTACCAATAACCTTGAGCTGAAGCATCTCACAGTCACCTTCAAGAGATGCCCCCAATTCACTAGCTAAATGCACACATCCCAACCTAGATTTAATCTGACTTACTTGGCTGACCTTTAACTGGGATTCGGTGACATAAATTCCCAGAGCATAACTATGGTCCCTGCAAGTTGCACAACTTATCCTTTTGCATAAAATCTCAGGAACAGGCAGTAGCTGAGCTTTTATGCAAAAGCACTTAGCTTGAGTCTCCGGGAAGCTGAACGTGTCCTGTGTGAAAGATGCACAACTAGAGAATTACTGAAGCTTAAAATCTGAGTTGATTTGTGTCTTATAATCCATTCCCTAAATTCATTTGCTAAATCTACTTTTTCACACACGCGAAAAGGAAGTAAGATTCCCACATCATCAATATTAGTTTACAGAAAGATTTCAGAGATCTCCACAATTACATTTGAGTAAAAGATTTAAGTAGCAAGACAGTGATCATGGGAAGAAATAAGCTGACATAGGAGGCATTGGGGAATGGGTGGAATGGAGCTTTTTTTTAAGTTTTCATATTGAAAGTAGGTAATCCTCATGTATCAAATGCAGAGCAAGAGCATGCAGCTCATATTGTTCAGCAGTTTTGGATTAATTCCTCTAGGCTATCAAGAGACAACTTATTTCCCCCAAATCTGCAATAGTCAAGATAGCTAAAAAATGATATTTGAACTTGAAGGCCTTCACCCATTTTCAGGCTAAAGTAAAATTCATCAGGCCTATTGCACAAAGATGTAAAAGTTATTCAATACTCTAATAATCCCCATTTTACCTTGGAGACCTCATAATTTGAAAGATGTCCCAAGCAGTCACATAGGTCTTTAGATTTTAGAGTCATATCTCAACTTCTTTTTATAGCATTTATCCTTTTCCTATTTTAGGTATCAATGTTGAATTTTGCTCTCTCAATACCCATTTCACCCACAAAATTTCTGAAGTAGTATCAAAATCTGACTGCATGCCCAGGACAACATTTCATTATTAACACGCCCGATACCCACAGCGCTATTATGGTATCATTACGGGTGTGTGGTTCTTACACGCCACTTTCCAACCCTGAAGAAAAACAGAAATTGAAACGTTCATATTACAAATGCGCACAGGATATAAACTTGGACTATGGCATTTTATGCTGTCAAATCTTCAGAAAGCCCTTTCCAAAGCCTGCAGAATTCTGCAAATCCACAGTGACGGATTCCATATATTAGCAGAATGAAATTTTAATCTGCTTGTTTCTGTAAAAAGAGATTGCCTAGACTAAGCTACATTTTGCTACACTGCTTTGTACAACTGGTTTTATACTTTGAAACAGCTTTCGGATGTCATTTTTCTCTTATTTTTTCACTGCTTTATTTTACTGTTATTATACTATGGCTGCCCTTAACTGTATAATACAACTCCATCAACCCCTATGTCTATTGTGTATAATTTAGGAGTTGGCAAGATTTGAAAATAAGAGGCACATTTAATTGAGATTAAAAATATACGGTTGACCACTATGGCTGCATCAACTTTATGTTTTTTTTTCTTCTTTTTATACACATAACTAATTCAGTTATCCATACTCTACGTTTCATCTATCCTATCAATAGAAAAGTATATTACATCTTAATACCTCCTCTCTACAAAAATATTTTTAGTTCTTATGGTGTAAAACTGTACCTAACAATAATGAGAGAACTGCGGAAACATACTGTAGGCTCCCCTGATATCTCTGATTTACACTAAAAGAAGCCTTTAATACGGCTTCAGAAACTGGAGAATCAGAGTCAGAACCAGACCAGAAACAGAGAAAGGAAAGAATTTTCCTGTTTTTGAAAATACAGGCATTATCCTTCTCAAAGAACAGGAGCTTCAGTTTTTAGTGTCTAGGTTATCTGAGCTATATTCAACTTCAACTTAACCCTTTACAGAATTTGAAAAGAAAGAGAGTAGGAAACATCTCTTCCTCCCTCTACAGCTGTCATCTCTGACAATAATCAAATTGTGATAATAACATTTAAAAATTACCCACTAATTGGTGTAATTCAAATTCTTAGGCTCTCTTGACAAGTTAGAGCTCCCTTTTTCTTTGGAAGGCAATGCCAAACACACTTGCAAAGGTCACATTACCCTAGAGAGCTCAGCCAGCTCTGAACTGAAGGCAAAATAGTCTTAGGTGAATGAAATGGGCAGCTACAGTAGTAGAGGGACTATGTTGTACAAACAGACAAGGCAGATTCATTGTTTCAGTTGCTATTTGGAGAGATGTCAGTTCTACTAGCACTAAGATAGGAAAAAAAAAAAACTCGACGATATTTAATTAAATATACATTCAAATGAACATCATTGTCTTAGTTGGAATCAGCCTGATCATAAAATGACAGAATGTTAAAGGAATCTTTATATCATGCTAGGAACAGCCAACTTTTCTGTCATCTCCCAGAGAAGAAGGGTTTAATTTTTCCCTGATGCCTTCATGACTATAGAGAGCCCAGGACCGGGGCAACGCTCCTGTCTTTCCAAGGCTCTTCTGCATTCACAGAGGCTCTCCTCAGCCAGCATTAAATGCAGCTCTAAACTGCATGAGCAAAATGTGCTATGGGGGGGAAATACTGCCCGAGATGAGAGAAGAGAAGCATCACCTCTGCACTGTTTGCTTTCAGCTGAATTTTCAGAGAAAAAGCAAGAGGGAGATATGTTTTAAAATATGTATTTTTATACACTAAAAATGTCACAAAGATGACAAGTGCTCTTATTTAGAGGGAAGTATGGACATTTTTGCACTTGTTCAGAAGACCAGCAGAGATTTTGGAAGTCACACACACACTAGAGTCCTTTGAGTAAAGCTGAACATACGCTGCTACCAAATCACTAGCCCTCCAGAACTTCCCCTGCTTTAGGCTAAGGCAAATGTGATGCAGAATCTTTATTTCGAGCATTGTAAGGAAGAGATGAAGTGCACCAGTTTCAGGACTGTGCAGGCCAAGGTTGACACAAGGTGCAGCTGTGTCTCCAGACACATGGACTCAGACCCCACAACCTAGCAGTGATGGGGCAAAATGCAGAAGTCAGATCACTGCTAGACAGAATATAAAACCAGAAATAAAACTCATGGCCCATTTTGCCTGCATGGCTTCTTCTGACCTCTGCATTGCTTTTAGGTAGGAGTTAATCCACAGCCTAACAATAATCCTGATTGTTTGTGCACCGCATTTGCTACCCATCTATCTACATTTCCATTTTCTCTCCCTGCTTGAGAACGATAACAGTATAAGCTCCTGCAAGGAGTGTTCTTTGCAGCTCTGCATCTGATTAATTTCCCTCCAGTTTTCTCTTCTGGGAGGATAAAAAAGGGCTAGTTACTAGGATAGTGAGTTAATTACATTGATCACAGAACTCCTTCAGATCCCAATTTGATATTTAAACACATTAACCCTTTTTAAAGAAAGAGAATGCTTTGAGCTGAGACTCAAGCATGAGGTAACCTGTACTCTCTAAATTTATGCAGATTAACCTCGTTATTAAAATCCTATCTTAAGAATAACTGTTCCCCAGATTGTCCCTCCTACATGGTTTCTCCCAGGATCTGCAGGCAAACAAGGATTACTTCATGAGCTTTGACTAGACACATTCCTCTCCATTAGTTCAGAGACCTAATAAGGAACATTTGAAGGATCCACAGTCCCAGCTGCTCACGATATTTGTCTTACAATTACCTCTCCTTCAGGAGTGCAAGCAAAGCTTCAAACGAATTGTGCTCTTCCAGCTCCCCTAATTTAAGAATGTGCAGACAGATGAGTTCTCAGGTACTTTGTACAAATCTCCCTAAATTAAAAAAAAAAATCCCACTTCTAAAACCACATAAAATGTTTGGTGACCAGACAGTCATGCACTCTATTTGTGAGTATTTCATGGAAGAGAAGGAGAGAATACTTCAGAACTACACTAAGAAAATCCACACAGGCGAATAAAAGACTGTTAAGGGAAGGCCCAGGTCCTCTTGCCCTCTCCTGGCAAGCAGGGCACACATATAAACTGTGTGTGACACAAAGTAGGTTAAACTACTGAGCTACAAAATAAAATAACTTCTTTTAGTGACAGCATTAGACTAGGAAAATATACAGAATATGGAAAGATATAACATTAAAATAAAGCTAAGTAGAAGGACCACACACTCTGTGACAGCAATTAGAGCAGATATGCTCCTTTCATGCCTTTCCAATTCCTGCTTTTTCACAATAGAATATTTCTTAGGACTTGTGTAGAGAGGGTTTATTACTGAAATAATTACCCAGCTGCTTTAACCTAGAATATGTTTTTCTGTGGCAGACTGGACTGCATGCAAGAACTGAACAGAAAAATTACTCTGTTCATAGTGGGGAGCTCTCATTACTTACCAGCCTTACCCATTTTTCAAAACTTACCAAGACCACTCTAGATACTTGGAAAAGTTACCTGCAGCGCGCTTATTTTAAGATCCATAAGTTCAGAACTCGTGCAAGTGCAGGCGGGTAAATGCTTGTGCAAATGACCACTTCAAAACCTTACTGCTGGGTGTCTGTAACATTTCTGCAACATTTTTGCAATCCAGGCAAATTACTTGCATGTCCACTTTCTACGCAGTAGTGTGATTTGAAACAGCTTTTTTTCTCTAAGCAAAGTTCACACTTCTCAGTAAGATCTTTGACTTGACTAATAAAAGCATTCTCCCCTTTTTGCTACAGCCTGCTAATAAATAGCTATCAGAAGTGTTTTCTTAAAACCAGAAGGATCAAATGATGCATTTTTCTTTTCTCTAGTGGCTAATAATGCCCAAAATGATTTGCTTCATGCTTGCCTCAGATTTGCTTCTTGTTTTTCAAGGTCACTTAAGCAATTAAGGGATCTACAAATTTCATTTCAAAAGCGACAAACATCCCTCCTGTATCTCAACAGGAATTTTAATGGCAGTTTGTTTCTAAGAGAACATTTCAATCACTTCAAAAGAAATGTTAAACAAAAGTTTAAAATGTCAGTTCCAAGTCTGTCTCAAAAATCTGTATGGAAGAAACAAGAGAGTAGGATGAAAAATGCATGTAAATCTGTAGGTACATGATGGAAGATATCTTACAGATAACTTTAGGCTCTTCTGTGTTCTCCTACATAAACAAGTTAACCCAAGGTAAAAAGTTAGTGCATATAAACTGAACTGTATCTGTCCATATCTGTGCTTTAGTGTTTAGAAAATATGATACAATTTCAGAATAGCATACTTCTAAATTATCCTAAGCATCTGCTCTGTGTTTCCTAAAATTCTTGCAGAAGGGAAGTTGGGTATTGCAGGGTCATAAGAATGCCTGGTCACCTACAGGGACTTCCACGTGTTTTAGCCTTGGCTCTATAGACGAGAGGGCTTTAGTAACCCCAAACGGCCACAAGCCAAAGGGATATACAAGAGAAAACTTCAAAGAGCAAAGTCCTTTGTAATGATCCTCATCTCCGTGACTTAAACCTTTCTTTTTTTTTTTCCTGCCTTACTATGCAAAGGTGCCTCCTTCCTCACTGGATTCACTATCTCCCAGAATTTGGCTATCTTGCCCTTTCTATCAAGAACAATGTCGGACTCCGTCCTTCATTTCAAATGATCTTCCTGGAGCTACAGATGTCCTCCTTGAAGAATTTGCAGAGCCTTTGGCAGAGCTGCTTTCGGTGATTCTTACGGCTATCTTGCTACTGTAGAGTGTCCTACCATTCTGACACACATTTCTCACTCTCGAGGTTCTACGTTTTTCAAAGGGTAAGTTTTGGGGGCCAAAAGGGGAGAGAACATCACAACACAACACCCAGTTGGAAGACAGTATTTTAAATGCTTTAGGTGAAGAAGCTAAATGCTGCAAGTTATGACAGCTCAAAGACAGACCCTTAGAATCTTCTGTTGCAGAGCAGGATATTTATAACTGTTGGGCTAAAGCTCTCTCTCAGTTGCATGGACTTAAATCCAATGTAATAATAATTTAAAAAAATACACTCTGGGAATGAACTGCTGCAGATGAGATCAAAATTTGTCCTAAGACACTATGTGTGATATAAGGGGCTTTCCTTTCCATACATATTAGTTATAAAGAATTTTATTTATTTATTTATACTTACTGTGTATCAGCTTACACCAAAATATACATAAAGACAGGCTGGCTGTCATTCCTTGTGCTATCTTAATTTGTGTGAAATATTAAGCTGGACTGTTATACAGCCTTAATAGCATTAGAATATCAGTAATAACCCCTACATCTATATGCTAAAAGTTCAGGCCCTGACCTTTAAGGAAAGATAAACAGATATCCATTTTCATTTAGAAAAGCCAGCAAACATTCTGCATTGACTGAAACATATGACTGACCTTCTCTTCTGACTTTATTAAACAGCTAAATCCTATGAAAGTTCAGGTTATTTTAAAATGCCAAAACAGCAGTAAATATTAAGAAATCATAATTATGGAAGCAGATTCTATAGGGCTGTCCAATCACATCATTTTATATAATACAGCTCATGCAATATATAGAAGAAGGTTTAATAAATAAGCTGTAGTAAAGAAGGTCTGTGTGTACTGAAAAATCAGTTCTCACATATTACATCCTTTGCCAGGCTCCTCCAGTTAAATCAAAAGTAAATTTCAAAATGAAGCCCTCCATGTTGTGTGCCATAATGCACCCCACAAGGAATTTTTAATCTAATGATAGTAATTGGTGAAATAATTGCTCCATGTTAGCTACAAAGAAAGCACATTTGTTAAATTTCTATAAAGCCTGTATTATTAAAATATTCTTCATTAGAAATATTCAAACAATGTCCCCTGTTGTACCTATATGTAAAGCAAACTACTTGGGGATTTAGCTTCATTTGTTGCTCCCCATGTGAATTCTTGGAGGGATCAAATGAAAGTCAAAATGGGAGAACATGTCTCTTTCCAGAGTGGATATTAATAAATGAAAGACAGCAAGGAATCTGTTTTATGCAAAGATTTTATAAAACATTACCATGCCTAAAACACACTACGATAAATTCTTTCTCTCTATATAGTGTCTCTTAAAAGAGACACTATAGTAAGACTATAGCGAGAGAAAGAAATTATTTATCGTACTGGGCCAGGTCCCATCTCCACATATTACTCTCATATGAGCAATCTGCTAGGAGCAAATAACCCCTACAAGTTTCTCAAACATATTTGAGATAACAAAGCTTTTATTACTGTAAGAGCCATCAAAGTTCCTTGGTGCTAACTAGACGTTAAAGGTCTTATAGATTATAGCTAACATGCATTTTCTTGCATTCATGTTCGCCTAACATTTCGGTGCAATAAAGGCTAAACTACCTTAGAGGAAAAGGGAGAGTGTTTAAGAAACAGAATCCAGTGTAAATGATCAAAATATAATCTCACATCACAGTGAAAGAATCTATAAACTATTGAAATTACATTCCCCTGTTTTAGCAGCCTTTTGAATATCACATTTGCCTAGGGGGAGCAAAGAAATCTTCCTGTATTTCATATCTAATGCTTTTAAATCATATTGGAAACTCCAGATTGATTTTTTTTTTCTGTTTTGTTTTTTGGGTTGTCCCAATCTTTGGATGTTTCCAAAGGCTTCCAGCAGACACAAAGAAATAGATAAAAAGCATTGACTGTGATGAGAGCATATCTGAGTTCGTATTTGTAAGCACCATGATTCCTTACTCAGCCAATAATGAAAAGTTTTTCCAAGCAGGTTTGATTTGAGCTGATGGCCTAAAGTAATTCTTGAAGGAGCATCAACAACAGAAGCAAACTGTCAACTCAACCTTATGTCATCCAAGTTTATAGAGCTTAAAATTCAGTAACCAGAAAGAAGCAATCTGGTGGTTCACATGAAGTTCATAGAATAGAAAGCATAAGGATAATGTGACAAGTAGCCTGGTACCCACAAAACCGTGTAAAAGCTCTAACATTCAATGCACTGCCTTCAGTATCTTTCAAGAAGAAATTTAATTAAGAAAAATTATTAACACTAAGCAAATACCATTTCCTAGATGGAAAGTATACTGAGTTCATGGAGAATACCATCACACTGGTAGACTTTGCTGTGTAATGTAAATACCACTTCTGTTCCTAAAGGCTAAAGTATATCTAACCTTAAGCACGCTCATTTTAATTTCATAAGGCTTACAGCATACATGCTCCTTTAAAAAGTAATTTACCAAGAGCTAAGAAACACTCATATCTAAAATAAAAATCATTTCACAATACTTTGAAGTATCTTAAAAGGATCTAGATGGTAACAATATAAAAATACCAAATCTTTTCACAGAGGCATTTAACACATCATAAAAATTCCACAGATGTACCAAATGCATCTACAAGTACTATATACATCTAAAACAGATGTTATGATATACATACACTGCTTTCTTCTCTGTTCTTAAACAGTCTCTCACCCACATTCAGATTACATTAGCATAATGCCCAAGATAGGAAATAGTAGATTACACCTCAACAGTTTAACCAATAATTTCACCTCTCAGCAGAGAAAAAAAAAAAAACTTATGTTGAAAATTAGGAAGTCCAGTTTACCAGATGGATCCACCACACTTTTTAAACATAAAGATAAATCCACAGTTATTAAGTTTGAGAAGTCATGATAGTTTCAAATTGCAGAATATAGACCATTTTGGCTTATTACTTTGTTTATATAGAGTTCTTCCATCACTGGGCCTTGGCAATAGCATTTGTTGTAATTAAGGCATTTTATCAGTTAAAGGATAGAAAAAAATAACTAAAGCATTCCCTAGAATGGCTAAATGCCACACATACAGAACACATGATTCTCGAGCATGGGAAAACTCACCATTTGGTTTTAGAACGCATGAGTAGCATCAGTATTGCAAAAACCAACCCATCAAATCCTTTAGGCTTTTGCAGACCATCATGCATAATACAACAGAACTGTATGCACATCTCTGTGCTCTAAACCTACACCATATATTAAGAACTGAGCTACTGCCTTACCTTTTCTCAGCTGTATACTGAGTCTCTTCCCTATCTTTTTGGTGTTATACCCACTGTTTGCAGTGGAGGTGAGAACTTTCTGAGGTGATGGTACCAGGCCCGATGGTGGCTTCCCTGATGAATTCACACTGTGAGGTAGCTGCGAGTAGGAGTCTGTCTGATCTGACTGGTTAACTGCTCTAGACATTCTTTGTAACGTGTGAAGTCCAGAATTATTAATACTTTTGCTGTCGGCATACTGAGAATCGGGGCTAAACCGGTTGGAGTAGTACGTGTTCTTCTCGCTTTGGGATAGCTGTTCATACTGCTCTTTATTTGCTGCAGGGACCACGTGGAACCAAATGATGGGCGCACGCATGGCTTGGCGAAACATATGCTGTGCTCTAGGTTCAAAATGAATAGAAAATTAGCAAATTAAGGCTGGCAGACTACAAGACATTATAAGCATAATTGCTGATGTTAATTAAGCAACATGAGCTGACAGACACATTGAGAAACTCAAGCATAAACTATAAAACTTGAATCTGTTCATTAGCCTACCATGCTTTCTGCTAAGGTTTATAGCCTTAGGCCAATACCATGGGTAAATATGCTTAAAACTAATATTCCAAATACTATACTCTGAAAAGTGACAACTTTAACCCCAGTATTGAAATGCATAGAGTATTATGGCAGTTAATAAAGTGCCTTGTGTTTTGAACCTTAATAATTAATAGTTTATTTACATAAGGTAATTACAATGATGACAGAATTATTAGAATACAAACTGCATTTTAACAAAGATTACATATTTTCTTAACTTGCTGCTCATTTGGTCTTGCAATCTTATATTTCACTTATATCCTTCAGAGGACAACCTTAAGAAACAGGAACAAAATGCTTAATCCTGCACATACGGACACAGGCTTTAGGCCATGATCCAAAGCACACTGAAGTCAATGGGCATTTTCAAAGACATAAGAAATTCGGATTCAGAATCTTACAGCACAAGTATGGACAAGCACCTTTCTACTGCATAGTAACACAAGATTCCACTCCAATCCACGTTAAAGTTAATGGCAACAAAAAACTAATTTCAAACGCATATTAACTACAGGACAATCAACTTAAAGAATATTCCATATTAACATGCTGGGGTCTTGAAAACAGAATTATCATCACTAAATCCACATATTTTCTGTCTATGTCTTCTTTTCATTCACTTTCAGTCATCTCTGTTAACTACATTCTGATTTCACTTTTACAAGTACTTCCAATTAATCATTTGGGGATTCTACCGAAGTCCAAACATCCACTTAAGAAATATTTATAATTTCTGAAACTTATACAGAAATTTTCTGCTTCTGAGTATACATCACCTTTAGTTCTCACGTACACAAAATGAAAAATAAGTTTCATATGGTAAAAATAAAAGTCTCTAGACTATCCACGTACATCCAGTACGATGCACTGAAAGTATGCAAACAAATATCATGATATATTTTCAGGGTAAATAATTTACCATCAAAAGGAAAAAGATTCCATAATGTTCAAAACCAAGCCAAAATCCAATCAAAGGAGAAATCCCTATACTCTAATGAGAGTAGTTATCCTTTAGCTTTGTAGCTTGACTAATTAAAAGCCATTTAGTGTACCTTTTCTAGAAGGAGCAAATTTAGAGATTTTTTTCTTAAGTACTTCATTACCTCAAATTAATGAAAGGTGCAGTTGCTAAAGATTAAATATCACAACATTACATACAATAAATACACTTACTGTTCAAATCGCCTATTCCGAAGGTCTCCATCATTAATCCTGACAATACAATCATTCTCACGGAAAAGGTTTTCTTGTTCGGCTTTTCCACCTTTCTCCAATCGCTTCACTAACAGCCCCAGGGTTCTGGAACATTAAGATTATAAATGATCACACATCTAACACTTTGCACTATATAAAATCCTGCTGACTTAATATTTTAATATAATCATTCTGAGAAATGAGATTTTAAACTGTCTTTACCTTGGAGTTGGATACCAAAAATTTAAACAACTTATAAGCATTACCTGAATCCAGGAAACAAGGACCCTAGCGAAACAAACTTCCCGTTTAAAAGCAAGTGTAGGCCGGGTGCAGATACTTCTTGCAAAAGGCCTAGATCTGTGCAATGAGGAAGCTGGCTCAAAGAAGCTCTGCATATCGGACAGCCTGTATCTCTTCTGTGAGTTGAAAGTAGCTGAACAAGAAGTT
>JAWLRI010000833.1:6428183-6512096 GCA_034781795.1 Crypturellus tataupa
AAGCTGGCTCAAAGAAGCTCTGCATATCGGACAGCCTGTATCTCTTCTGTGAGTTGAAAGTAGCTGAACAAGAAGTTGAACTTGCAATTTTAATTTCTGAATTAGCAGTAAATGCCTCAGCCTTTACTACGGCTTCTGTGCAAGGGAAATGTCGGGTCATCTCACCTATTAAGCAGCCTACAATGAAGGGATGGATGGAGTATACAGGAACTTCATGTGAACCAAATGCATTCATTGTGAACCTTACTTGAAGTATTACATGCAAAGCAGCAAAAAAGAAATTAAAAAATGAAATACCATTTTTAATTCAATATACTACCTAAAATGAATCAGCTCAGTAATGCCTGAAAATAATTACTATTTGGCAACCTCTGTGGAATGATTTGGTCAGTTTGTCTAGTGCAGTGCCATCTTACTGACATTCTCGGAGAGAAATGGTAAAAAACATTTAACCGAGTCTTACAGACTGGGTCCTGAGGAGCATATTTGCACTGACAGGAGCGTGGCAAAACTCAATACTCTTTCTATACTAACCCCACAGTTTGAAGGAGTCAATCTACAAGAATAGTTCTTGCATCAATACAACATTGTAAAATTCACAGCATTCCTTTTTCTTTTTTTAAGACTTTTTCAAAAGTCATTCCAAAATATGGTGTGGTATGGCAAATATTCAGATGAATGGCAGATATAAAACCAGATGCAACTTATTAGAAAAAAACTTTCATACCACTTCAGTTCACAAATAGTTCAAAATAAATGAGCAGTCAATGATGCTTAAAAGGACTCCTCAGGCATCTGACAGCTACATACGCACTTGAGCACTTCATCAAATGTGGCAGAAAGGCAAAACTAACTTTAACTTGTTTTTTCCACTTTAAATTCTTCTTTTACCTATTTATCACTAACATATGCAAATAATAATAATAATAATAAAATGATAAATTATTATTAAATAATAAATTACTTATTTTAGAAGAGAATCAAAATCTGTCTCCTACAAGGCAGGTGGAAGAGTAAGAGAAATAATTGTATTATTACTTCAATTTTGGAACCTCCTAAAGACATCTAGATATGCTGAAGGGTTCTATACACGCAACCAGAACGCGAGAAAAACAACAGAAAGCATCAAGACAACACAAAGCTTCAAATGGAATTTGATTCAGACACTGATGTTTAACTGACACTGCTCTGCTTGCAGCCGAGGCAGGAGGTTTCGCTCTCACCTAACGCACACCTTGAGCACCGATGTCACGGCTAAGGGTGAAACTGCCCCTTTGAGCAGCCTCATCCCCCCGAGTGAGCCCTTTGCAGCCGCACTCGGCCCCTGAGGGAACCCCCGGCAGCCGGGGTGCAGCCCGCTGACTGGGGCCTTGGATCTGCCATCAGCAGGATGGTGACTCTTGCAGGAAAAACAGTGAGTGCAACAAGCAGAAAGTCTCATTATATCTAAAGGGCCGCTTCTCTACAATCCAAGCATTTCAGGAAATAATCCATTCAAAACCCAACACTTACTTGCATGCATCTAATCTTCCCCACGTGGGCTGTTCTTCTTCAGGTTAGGGACATTGCACCTTTTCTAGATTCCTTCCAAAAGCCCAGTATCTCCCACTAAAAAAGTTTTCCTTTCTTTAAAGCAAAAACAATTCTTCCAATGCTTTTTCTGATCACCTGGCTATAGTAACTCTTGCCAAGAAATATCTGGAACTTAGTAGAAAATCTCTTTTGGAAAATGAGCTGAGAAATAATTACATAGATATTAATTGGGTGTTTTCCTGTTTGCTATTGCTACAATATTTTAATATCAAAAATATATCCAGAAGTCCACAGTAGTCAAAGACAAACTTAATGATGAAATCTTGCTGTATTTACTGCACTAAAATGAGTTGACAACTATGAAGCTAGACTATCATAAAAGCAACTGGTAGAAAAAAAACATAAAATAGGGTTTGAACACAGACAGATTTTTCAAACATTATGAATAATCACTGTGCAAAAGTGAGGTTTGTTAGTTGCAACAGACATTGCAACTAACACTCATGAATGTAAATCTTCAAAACATTTGCATTGCTCTAAGACAAGAAAAAATACTTATATATTTGCTGCATTACTTTTAACCAGAATAGCTTCCAAACAGATGGAAGTTTGAAAAATATTTTATGCCTTTTTGCCTTCTGAGCTATTGACTCTATCCGGGGGAAAAGTATCTTTGAGACTCAGAGTGAAGTTACTGAAGAGGAGATTTCTAAGTGGGGTGGAAATAAAGCAAGCAAATATAAAAACTGGGGACAGTACATTTGAGAGAAAAGTACTTAGATTTGAGAGGGAAAGAACAGCTTCTGCTCTGACTTTTCTGGCACCTCACAGCCAAGGGCCCTCTGATGCAGGGGTGCCTCCCTCTAGGGCTCGCAGACGAGGTGGGATTTCGGCGTGCAGGTGTATGTGCACCAACATACAGCACATACAGCAACTGCAACAGACCTTTATTTACATGATTAAATATCAAAAAGAAATCTCCATGTAGGTATTAGTGCAAGTGAGCTATGAATGGCTTTTGCAAAATGCTTTTCTAGAAAAACTACTTGCTAATGTTTCCAATTCTGGTAACTTAAATGAATACCTTGCCATATCAAGACAGGCTTTTATGCGTGACTTTTTGTTTCTTAACAAGAATCGTTACACTTAATTCTTCTTCACAACTTAATTCACACAAGCCATCAAATCTCATAAAAATTATTAATCCTAACCCCTCATAAAATAACATAACACATTCATAAACTATACGTCAAAATTCCAAATAGTTTCATTAAACAAAAACTACAATTTCCATTAATGCAAGACTGGTCACTTCAGATGCAACATACGGTGCTCATGCAGTTCTTGCTTTTTAACAAATGTTAGAAGTAGGTTAACCAAGGCCCAGAAATCATGAAGAGGGGATTCATGGCTGGGTGAACAGTCTGAAGCAAATTTATCAAATTTGAAGGTAGGATCCTTCCATGGCCTTTTTTTTTTTTTTTTTTTTTAATAAGCACATGTTACAAAGATTACTTTAGACACAATTTCATTGACAGCCTCCTAGGTATAGTTCTGCATCATGGTCTGCATCTAGATCTTGCAGTAAATATGCATCCCTGAAAATTTTAATTAAAAAAAAAGTTTCTTACAATATTTCTTCAGTATATTGTGGTAACATGCAGGCATAATATGCTTTAAATGGCATTATGAGGATTAATGTTTGTTGCTGCAGTGACTGAAGATAAATAGACTACACCAAATATTGCAAACATCATGCAATAACTTTAAAGAAATACTGGATTTTTTTTCTCAGCTATGTGTCACCACCATTAATTCTGATAAGTGGAGATGCAGCTCTAGAAGAGTTTCAATATTCCACTTTCTACATTTGGGAAACATATAATTTACAAAGTCTGCAGACTAATCTTGTAAGATATACAAAATTCATCGTGTGTATACACACATACGTGTGTGTAGTGTATTTAAATACGATCTTGTAGGATAAAACCTAAGGCCACATTTATCAACAGCACTTGCTTAATCAGGTCAGTTAAAATAAGTCAACACATTTTCTAAGTTCTTCCACGATAACATCCTTAAACTATGATTTCTTCAAGAATGGGATTGTCAACACATGTAAAAGCTTCAAATGTCTCTGTGAACCTCTGTAAAACACTATGCAAGTCTGTAACCCTGTGGAAAGAATAATTGGTAAGTGGAAATTGGTACCTGCACTGTATTAGGCTAATACTAACTGACATGGAAGAAGAACAGAATATCAAACCACAGACATCTATCTTTTATTTGTTTTAAATACATAATTGGAAATGTAAACAGCTTAGATTATATTAACATTAGCACTACGATATTTCCACAAGGTTCATTAGTCTAATTATACAATTAAAATAAACTTAGCTACATGTGTTAACATTTCAGTTCTAAGTATAAATTAGAACCAATGATAAAAAGAGAAACAGGCCGCAAATGTTTTATTGACATCTAAATTGGCTGAGTTAGTCAAAGGAGTTCTTTGAAAATACGAACTCCCCACATGCCACCCAGCTGCATGGGTTTGATGATAATTTGTCTTAATAAAAACTGACAGTGTAAACACTACAAGAGTAATAAAAATATTACAGTGAACATCTAGAAGATGATGCAGCCATCACTGCCCATTGTATGATTGCACTGAAGTTATTTACCTATTACCTACAAACTAACTGCAATGTAATCACATCAGACAGGACAGAAAATAACCAATTTAGATGTTTATGAAAAGTCACTAATATGAAAAGGCAAAAGCTAGTTCAGGGGCAAAAATAACGATTGGCTTGAAAACAGATGTGTAACAGCGATGTTTCACACAAGCCAATCAACATCGAAAGATCTCTAGAAAGTTCTATCAGAACACAAATGTGGTATAAATCCCATGAGACAACAAGGTCAGAGGAGGAAAATCAACTTGTTTGTTCCAGTTAAAGGATCATGGCTGGTCAATTTGACACAGAAGTATGTCTATGAACATCGTTTACGTCACTGCACTACTGTGGAGACATTAAAATGACTTTATCAGCTTTCAAGTCTGAAATAATTTCCAATTTTTGGCAACTGCTTGGCAGCTTTTTAGTTGGATAATACCTCAAATCAAGTTTCACATAACTTTTTAAAGAGGGTCAGATCAAACCACGCAAGCCTTGAATTCAATGAAAACACCGAGGCAATGGTACATTCCCACCTCAGGGAATCTTTGTGCAACGCTTGTCATTTTTTAAACTGTGGCTACATTTGAGGTTTGAAAGGCTGGAAATACAGCAGAGGAATAAGGGGAGATGCAGATAACACCTACCCGCTGTATGATGAAATAGAGCATCAGCTTTAGAATAGCACATAAGTGCAAAAAGAAAGGTGGAATACACGAATCTCAGCACAGATAGCTTTGTTTTCTTTAGATCTTAAGCAAAAGAATAAAACTTTTACAGTGAAGTTTGAAGTGATTTATAAGCTCTGGAAATTAAAAAGCACTTCTGTTGAAAGTAAAATAAAATCTAAAAGCTGTAGAACAGAACAATGTATAAACATGTTTTTGGAAGAGGGTTTGTGTATATATCATTTTCTACTATCACTTGGTTTGTTTGTTCTTTTTTTTTTTTTTAATAAAAACTTAAGTTGTAATTTAAGCTCATGAAAAGAAAGAAAATTCAGGCTCTTATTTTACTCATTCCTCTATGACATCCTTTTTTTCTCCATTTGTTTAGGATGTATAGAAAAAAAACCCTATTTTTAGTTCATAGGTTTTAGATATTTCATTTATTGGGGAATCTGTGTCATGCTTAGGTACAAGGAACAGCAGGTAGCGTCCTATGCACCTACTGTTCACATCAAAATAACCTAATACTTATTTTGGGAAGTTCTTTGTGGTGTTTTTCAGATGGATAACCATTTTTTTTTTCCTGCTCTGCTGTAATAGTACACTGTTCATAGAATAAGGGATTGATGCTAAGAGGCAACTTTTCACAGGTTCAGAGTTTTCTTTCCTTTTGTGCTTTCCTCTCATTCACTTTCTTCTTTGCTCTTCAGGTTACACTTTTCTGGTCACTTTCTATGCCGTCCTTCTTTCTGCTTTCATTTTCATGCCTCCTGCTCTGCTTAGTACTGCATTTATGCTGTAGCAAAATTATGCAAGAAGATTTTGCAAACAAAACTTTTATCTTGACAGCCTCCCTGACCATAAGGTGATGAATATGCACGTCTCCTCCCTTTTGGCAAGGTGAAAAAATTCAGTCGACCATAGCATGTGACCAACAAGCAAGTAAAGGACAGATGAGCTCCCAGTTGCAAAAAAAGGAATGACCATGCCTGAAAAAGTCAGTAGTACTTTTCCTAGAATTTTTTTTCCTCCATAACAACAAATTTATCAGATTTTCCAAGAATCAAAATAATTAGCTCTCCCCATGAACCTAGCAAAGGTAGGATTAAGTGCCTACTATGTTCTCAAAAGAGTTGGGAAATCAGGAAAAATGAAGGGCTCCAAAGTGAAGGTGGATGTATGTTGCTCCCTTCCAACATGCTATAAGCACTTGGAGAAAATGTCTTTATTCTCACTGAAAGCATCAGTAAAGAGGGAGAGGAGGCGCTTGCAGGGGATCAGGCCTGAGCAGTGAGAAATCTCTCCCACCAAGAGCATGGCAGAGGCCTCCTGGGAAGCAGGAGGTGCTCCCTGGCGCGGGCTGCTCCCCACACCTTGCAGGGGCAGCCCGAGCGCTCCCTGTACCACCTCCTTCAGCTCGGCAGGATGAGAGCAGGGGCCCAGCTGTGCCCAGCTGGCGGGAAGACACAAAAAGCCAACCCAGGTAGGAGGCCGCTGACCCTGCACCTGTGCCAGTTCATAAACATTCCTAAATATAAACTGAGGATAACATATGATAATATTTATACATATATAAATATTTTTATATATAATTTTATATATATATTCATACATATTTTATGTGAAATATTATATAGGTTCATAATGCAGAGTATAAACTTAACCATAAAATCATAATCTCGGGATTGAAATAATGGGTAGAAAGGCTTTCATATTTCATGGCATAAGAAGAGTTCTTCTTATATATAAGAATATATACAAATAAGAATATTCTTATATAAAATATACTTTTCCTGCATTTACCTTTTTTTCCCAATGTTTTTTCCAAAATTCTAATGTGCAATTTTAATGCATTTTAAGAGGTACACAAGGTGTATAAACTTGCATGTTTTCCTTTCTTAATTAAAGCTTCCTTTAAAAAATACAGTACTGCATATAAGGAACAGACATAATACAAGAATTAACACAACTACGACAAAACAGTGCAAGTTCTGAGTCAATTAAAAGCCTCCACAATACATTACCTTCCGCCTCGAGCACTGAAAGGCACTACATGGATTCCCAACGGCCCTCCGTCGTTGGAGACTTCTACGAGCTTTACCATGTCACTGTGAGACAATGACGAATGAGGGAATATGAACATGTGCCGTGAAGGAACCAAAAAATCCCACACAAACAGACACATAAAAACAGAAACAGTCCAGAAATTAAGTAATGGTGGTGAAAACATCACTGAATATTACATACCTGAATATTAATCTGATGGCATGAAAGGAGATCAAACAACAAAAATAATTTGATTAATAAAGCAAACAAAAATAAAAGGCATTTTTGGCAAACTTAACTTTTTACATAAAAATAGGTATCATCATCACATGGATTTATTTCTTCCTTGTTCTAAAGTTAAATTTAAGCTCTCTGGTCCACACCAACACTTAAAAGATTAAGATGTTTTTTATATTTAACGGTCTTTAGAATAATACTTAACTGTCTGAACTTCCAAGGTTTTCATACCTTAAATAGGGCATACAATTTTTCAGCAAAAGCTCAAAAGCTGATTAGAGTGTTAGCTTGCTTTATTTGTTTATTTTAGGGAAAGACAACTCTTAAGTCTTAATGTTAGTTTTACATAATTACCAACTAGTCAGAGGAGAATTATCAAATGTGTAATTCAATAAAGTCTTCTGGATTTAAAACACATTAATACAATCGGCTTTATTCTATTTCCATTTCGTTTAGAGAAAATTGCTGCATCTATGTCTCCTTACTGCACAAAATTTCCAAAACAAGAATTAACTATATCATACATCCTCCTGAAAAAACTCCACATCTGTTTTTGAATTTTACTCTTTGCTTTAGAGTATAAGCTCAGAAGTTGTATAAGAATTCTAGAAACAGATTTGAACAAACCTAGTAATGAGCTTCAAAAATGCAAGTATCTGGAAAGGTGGAATATTACCATAAGCTTTAAAGAGCCATAAATACCCAAATGAAAAAATAATTCACACAGACCAAACTGCTCAATAAATCTGGAAGTTGTAGATCTGAACCAAAACCATAACCTGAATTTATGGCTTATGCCTCTCTCTGGTATTTTGTACTTTTTCTGTATTTCCTGGCAGCATACGGATACCTTTGGGAAACCTGTTCGTAGAAGCATAGAAATCATAATAATCTAGAAATAAAAATGGAGCAAAGTGCAATGCTCCGTGACAGCAGTAAAGATGTTCTAATTCCTTCAACAGCTTCTTGATCAGGTGGTGGCCCACCATGAAATCTTGCACTGCTTAATCCAGAATTTGAGACTAATGAGACCACACAGTGCTAGGAGGTCAACAATCCCATTTGTTTTATATTCTTTCCCCAGTAACCACAAAAGTGTTATTTTTCAAAAAAAGAAAAACTTCTAAAGATTGATAACACTTTAGGATTTGGTAATATTTCCAGTCCTGGTTTCTTTGTAGCCTACCTTCTTTTCATTCTCACTATACATTAAGGCTAAGTGTTCATTAAATTTTGTGCAGAGCAACTTTCAGGAATTAAGTAATACCTTTCATGTCCAAAAGGTATTCTAAGACATCTTTTACTATTGGTAAGCCTATGACCCGCTATGATACCTCTTTTTTTTCTGAATTTCCTATTGGCTTAAAAGAAAACTGAAGGCTGAGGTACTGAACAAGTAAAATCAATATGATTCACCTGGAACTTTCATGATAAGTGGAAACACACCTTAAATTAAAAGGTCAATCTTCATAACCAGCCTACACTGTTAAACTTGCTTTATTGCTTGAACCAGTATTCTTCCCTTACTCTTAAACACACTTAAGGTTTATGCGCTCATTTTTTCTTCTAAAAACTCATTCTAAATTCAAATGATAAACTCCATAAAATAAAGGAAAATGATCCCTTCCTAACTGATCCATTACATATACCTTCCAATGTACCTTGACTTTGCACAAAAATGTCAAGTGTTTTAATTCTGCTTCTCACCTAGTTTGCTCCTAGGGCACTTCGAACAAACATACAAAAACTTATGCTTTCAAAAGAGTATGATATCAAACAGCATATGATGAAAAGCCAATAAATTGATAAAGGGAAAATCAAGAAGTATTAAATTTGACAGAAGCTCTATAAGCTCTATTTAGCAATCAGCATTTCTAATTTGCAATATAACAGATTTTCTTAATGGAATAGAGAAAACTGTTGTACATCACTTAACAGACATCATCATGATCTTTATCTAACATTTAAGCACTCTCAAGTTAATTCACAATTTAATTCAGAAATAATAGGAGCAAAAGATGTTTTATAATTTTAAATTTCAGTTTAATTAATTTAAAAGGTTTAATTTAAGGGTAGGAAGGATATTTTCTCAATAATTCCATAGTGAGGTATGGATCAGTTCCTAGTAATGAAATGCGAAAGGTCAAACTTTCTGTACCTTATGTTTAGATGAAATAGCATTTACTGAATCTTTGAGATGAGAGGGAGTTTCTGACTCTCAAACAACATTAGTTTACAAATTTGGAGTTTTTTTGACTCAGCAATTCCTCTGAACCCATGCTATTCTTCCTGTAAACTGTAGACTAGTGAGAGTTGTAAAGATTTCTCCCATTGAAAGTCTTGGCTATTCCTTTATTTGTGCTAGCTTTGACCTTACTCCCTACAACAACTTTTCAGAATTCCATCACATAAGCATCTCCTGTGAGGCAGAAAATCTGCTGTAGCCTCAGCACTTAAAAATGTCAAGAGTCCAATGTGCATCTTTAACATAAGCTTTTAAAAACTTTTTTAAAGCTGCCTTAAAAAGGGCGCAGTAAGCAGATGGTTTAAAATGGAACTACACATGGCAAATAAAGGCTGCTCTGCTTTCTTAAAAGCAATATCATTTATTCTATAGAGGTTTTAGCTAGTCTAAATCCAGTTTCATATCTTATCATTAAAATAATGTGTTCTTCCAACAACTTACTCCAGGGAAAAATTGGTAGCGTTCTCCAAACCAGTGTCTGAATGTCCAATAGGTTCAACTCTACTGTTGTCCTCCTCTGTTCGATCTTCATCCTAGATATTAAAAAAAAAATAATTTAAACTTAGGTTTAATAATTTAACTATTTCCAAATGGAGGTTAACGTTGCCATCTTCAAATTATGACTGTTACAACAGCTCTGGTGGAAATGCATCCTCCTACAACCACAATTTTTTTTCTATTGCTGTCTATATCTGTTGTAAATGATTTGTGTCATCTTATGCACTTTTTAATGTACTTTCAGTTTGTTTGTTTTATAGCTTAGTCTTACTGGGAGTATAAACGCAATTCCACAGAGGTATCCAAGCCAACATTTTTTTTTTAATGGCATACAAGTGAAAGCAGGAAATAAGTTGCCAGTCTGCACCTATGTGCAAACTCCCTTGAACTTCTCTTCAAGTTACCTGAGGACTCAACCGAACGCACAAGTCAATACACCAAGTCTCAGTTTGCAAAGAGATACAAACAGTAAAAGGCACTGTAATTTATATAATTAAAATAAGACCTCTTTATACAATTTATGACAGGCCTTTATTAATACCATTCCAGAAACGGTTGATGTGAAAGAGTTACGTGAGCCTCTAATGCTAATCAATTGATAGTACTTCTAATTTGATCTTCCAAAATGAACATATAATATATACCAAACCTATAATTTTAATGTTAGAGATGGAATTGCTGTATTGCCAAACTTATCAAGGAAATTCAGAGATTAACAGTAAGGAAAGAAGATCCAAGACCACTGTTATACCTGTGTTACTCATCATAAGTTTATGTTTTTAATTGCCCATGCGACCATAAAATGTTATAAAGTGTAAATGGTAGGATTCAAAGTCCAGATTTCAATTCTAGCGGCAGAGCCATCAAATCACTAAAATGATAAGTGATAGGTTAGGGGTTCAGCACACAGAGTCAGACAATATATTAAATTATTGAAGAGATATTAAAGCAAGGCAGAGGCAGTTGGTAATGTCCAATTGACATTTCCACTGAGAGCCTGCCAAAGCAGGAGCCTGCATACATGAGGCATCTCTGAGCCACAGATATCCTCATGCACCCAGGCCGGCATTGCACTGCATGAAGCCAAGCTACTTGAAGATTGATGATGCTGCATTTGGAGAGGGTTTAATATGCACTTCTTTGTCATCTATCTCTGTTAAGCACTAGGCAAGTAATACATTTCAAAGGTTAACCAGCATCTTGAACCTGCCTAGAACTGCATTATGAATGTAAACAATAACTCCAAATAAAATATTTTCCATATAGTAAAAGTTGCTTATAAACCCAATACAATAATATGTCACTTACATAAACATAAAAATATTAGCCTATGTCGTATTTATTGATTTCATTTGCAGTTGCCCATGTGCAACTGAATGGAATGAATTAAGGCTGAGAATTATAAATATCTAAAAATCTATAGCAATTCTAAAATCATAGGTAGTTTCAGAACCACATATGGGAAAATCAGAACACTTGGAACAATTTCCTTTTAAAAAATTTTAGCTTGTTTCATAAGGCACCTTGCAGGGCATTGTCAGCTTTAAAGTTGGGGACATGTAATTACAGAGACAGGTACAAATATTTTCTACATTTCCTGGAAGTTGTTATCTGCAAGTCTAATGTTACAGGTATGGAAGAAAGACAATTTTGAATCTCTGCTATGCCAGCAGATCATTCCAAATGCTAGTTTGCTAATGTAGTAATTTTCCATGTGTGCCCTTTCAAGTAAACACACAGTAAGTAATACACATGTAAGATGAGACCAAAATCACATCCTTTCTCTTAGCAGATGCACTTCTACTCGTAAATGATTGCTTGGCTTTGTCATGCCATTTTAGCAAACACATCTATACACTTACAACACACCTACAGACTTACAGTGTATCACTCATAGCACTTGGGCCCTACCCTTCCCTTCAGCCCTTTGACAACCTAAAGCAAGTCTGAAAATGAAGCTCCTGTTGCCTCCTCAGCCTGGGAGCCTCCCCTTGGACTTCTCCTTGCTGGAGTCCTTTCAGTGGCCTCCTGCCCAACGGCCAGCTGTGTCCCGCATGAAATCCTCGTAGAAATCTATCACTTCTCAGGACTGACCATGTCTCTGCTCCCTTCTCTGGGACCAGCTCACAGCCCATCTTTACCAAAAACATGCTGGGTTGTTAAACAGAGGCTTCCAGAGGGAATTGCAACTGGAGCACCACTACCATAATCAACAGATGTATCATATATAAAATCCTTAACATTACAGTAATCAGGCACACTTCTCTTCTCAAAATAACACAGCGTTTGATTCACAGCAAAGTGAACAGAGAGATAAATTGGACACCTGCAGAGGGACTGGACTGAAACTTCTGATTTACTAAGAAAAGCAACTAGCTGTGAAAATCTCTACATCAGGCAATTATTCCTTTATTTGGAAAGTAGTCTTACTGCTGAAAGACTAATTCCACCTGTATGTGCTATCATGAGGTAAAACAATGAAAAGGACATTTAGCAGAGCGGGAAGGCTTCTGAGAACTGAGACTGATATTATCTCAGACTTTTTCTCCAAAATAACTTTTCAGCAAGCTCCCAAGTTGCCCAATCGGAACTACTCATACCTGCTCTATCAAAAGATAGAGCTTCTCATGTAACTAATGTGCTCCCACTAAAGAGATCTTTTTCCTTCAAATTTGAAACGAAGCAATAAAATGTCATTCCATTTTTGCAGCACAGAGTAAAAACAAAGGGTCTGTTTCAGTACATTTCTACATACCTAATGGACTAAGGATTGAATTTCATCAGTTCATCATCCATTTTACTGTTAATTGAATGCCTAACCCAGTGCCTGAGCCTCTCTGTGGCACAAGAAATTGAAGCAACTTTCCTATATAAGGCTCGCATGCCATCTGTCATGTATTTAGGCCCTAATGGGTTAAACAATATAATGATAATCTTGAATAACGACATCAAAAACAAAGCCAAGTCCTTAAAATTATTTTCAACTAGTTTAATAGAATTAAGGATTTCAAAGAGTTTTTCTTAGATGGAACTGCACAAAATTCCTGCCTTGTAAGAGCTGGGTTTCTGCAAAGGCAGAAGACAGTAGCTGAATCTTGGAAAAACAAACAAAAAACCCCCACAGAAAATAAACCACAATAAAACAACAAAACAACAACAATCACCACCAAACAGAAGAACATCACCATGGCAATTATTGACAAAGCAAGTTGAGACACTGATCTAAAAATAAAATTAAAAAAGTTTGTTTCAATATTGTTTTGAGTCCTGCAATAAAATTAACTACTCAGAATCTGCAAAGTTATGGAAGCTGCTCTGACTGGAATCCTAATGCTAACAGCTCTGCATGTAGAAAGATCCGCTGCATCCTTTGTCTGCCAGCTCTGAAGAAATACACGTGCAAAGTCGCCCATTTGTTTTGCATTGTTAAAGAAAATGTCCCTAACCAGTCTTAAAATTGCAAAGCCTCAAAGTTAAAATACGTTAGCAATATACTTGCCAACAAATCATTGCTCAGTATATATGCACCAAAATATACCTTTTATTTAGGCTGCCTGGGATTACTTGTGTTTCAGGGACTCTGCATCATGTGGTATAGGAGTCAGCTGCGATTCCACCAGCTGTGGAGGGAGGACTTCTTGCTTCATTTTCAAAGCTCTTCACAGCCAAGCCTTCCTTCTCTTATGGCACATCTCACCTTTCATTACCAAACTAACAGGTCCTGCCTCCAATTAATCTACAACGACTGCCAGTCAATACTTATCTTCAGACAAAAACTTTCCCCCTCGCACCTATATTGTTCCTTCCATAGATGGCATATACAAAGCAAGTAAGTAAAGTAACTCTCCATAAAGAAAACTTGTAAGAACCTTTTCATTTTCCTTCTTCAAATTCTCCCCTCAAACTCCTCTTTGAACAAACACACCAACATAAAAGTCAACAGCAGTCATGGAGCATGAATGGTCGTCCAGTCCCTTCAACTCCTACCCAGTGCCTTTGAGCACTCGTCAGGTCAAGGTGGCGAATCTGAGGACGTGCAAGAGCCACTTACAGCAATTTCAGTCAGAGGCGATGGGCCTGACCAGGCCGGTCAGGTAAAGCTCTATCTTTCCACAAACACAAGACCTACCTCTCAAACATGGCATCGATTGTGCCATCCTCTTGATAAGTGAAAAAAAAAGGGAGTAAATCCTCTTCAGTGTACAAGGATATAATATTAACTTCATTACTGCTTGAGAAGTGCTTGGACGTGTTACTGATTATGGCTGTGAGAAAGACAGTATTAGTGAGTACCTCTGCTTCACAGTGACCTGCATGCTGCAAAGCAAGATTCACAACACTGGAAGTTGCTGGGCAGTCATTTACTGTGTAAAAAACACTACTGAATAAATCCTGATTAACATTAGGAAGGAAGGCACTAAGTAAAAAGATCATGAAAATACATAGCACTGTACTAAAACCTTGTATCCAGCCTCCAATCTTCACATTTGCCTTGCTCGTGTCTGCAACATGGCGTGCTGAAGGCATCACCCACTTCCCTAGCTGTAGCTCCAGCATTGGCTTCGGCAGGAGACAGGTTAAACCCCACCTTGTCTAAGTGTCCAGAAGGGATTATGGAAGTAGAGGAAGGACAGGACACCTGTGCTTGATTGCACCATCTGGCCCCACCGTGCAAGGGATGGGAGCAGGTCTCTCAGCGAGCTTATCCGAACGGCAACAATCCTTGCACGGAAAACCCTGCTCAGCATCTCCCGGCGAAGGGTTTGTGTAGTCTAGTCAGCTGCGTTGTCAAACGCGCCAGCATATTCGGAGAAAACAGAAAGTCTGGGAATTTCAGCTGTAAATTGTAGTAAATCTGTTGCCAGTGTACACAAACCAAAAACTGTTCCGACTTCAAAACTTGTTAATTGAAAAAAAATCCGACCACAACAAAAGACGCGCTGACACAGATGCACAAGAGCTACACAAAGTAATGTTCTTTTATGGTGTAATTAAACCTGTTTGCAATTTTACTAGTTTGCAAAGAACTCTGTAACAAAATATTTTTGTATCGGGTGGATGCTCTTCTTATAAAGCACTTACAGCATTTTTTGCAAATATTATCAACTGAAAAGAGCCTTGAAAAGGCAAGGAATTGCAACCATTATACTGAACAAGCAACGTGATAGTATATGGTAAATATATCAGATACACACATGTCTACAAACAGAAGCCACTCAATACATTGCCTCTTGTGTTTTGGAAGGAGAAATCAAGCTTGCTTGTTTTCTAGCTTTTTTTTTTTAATCTTAGTGTAGAGAATTAAAGTGCTAAAAATAGCAAAAATGAATCAACAGTACATAACTCTTAACAGGTAGTTTAGGATTTTAATGTAGAAATGGACACAATATAAAAGCAGAAGTGCTCCTAGTAGACTGCATGCTAGCAATTTCTTTTCTCCCCAGCTGGGCCACAACAAAAACAATGCTTATGTTATTAAAATAGGCCCTTCCCTTCATCTCTCCGCTTTTGTTCTCTGGCACTTCTCTGTAATGATTATGGAAGACGAGCCTGTATTTGCTATTAGTCTCCTGGCAGACGTGTTTTATAAATGTTTGTTTGGTCTTTGCAGCATAAAGTAGGTTCTCTCGCTGTATGATCAGACTGGGAGGAAACAGCTCCTAAGGGACCTATTTCCTGTGTCTTAACTAGCACAAATATACCGGCATCAGGCTTTTGTGCTAATGTTCTCACTTCTTGATTAACTGGCCAAGCCTCCAGAGAATGGCAATTTTCAATCAAATCTGAAGAACGGTTACAAAGATCACATGGGAAAATAATGAAAGTTATTGAATAAAAAAAATAGGGTTTCTCCCTCTTGAACACAAACATATACATGCACATATAATTAGAAGAGAGCTTTGTGTAATCCACATCAGTCCTATACTAAGTGCACTGCTATTATCGGTAATTGAGGGAGAGAGAGGAAAAAAATATATTAAATCATCATCCGCTTAAACAAACCAAAACCAAAAAAAGCTCAAAAACAAAGTGAATAATTTTTATGAGTTAATATTCCCCTTGCATCTCAATCATTCCTATGTCATTCAAAACCTTTGCAGCAGGGTCATCCAACAATTGGAAATTGCAATATTCGTATAGTTTCTATATGCCTCACTAGTCCAAAATGAAATTTGCCTTGCTCAGTCAAAACAGTGAATAGATATCATACAGACATAGAGAAACACAGAATGGAAGGGATTTCCTGGGTCTCCAGATGAATATCAAATTCATCCCCTGCTATCACAGGCAATCATCTCATATATCCCCTTTAATAAACTGATCAAGCTGAGCCTCAGAACTGCTTGCCTGCGTGATGGCACTATTTCTATTGTAAAGTGTGAGGAAATCTTGTCTTGGGAGGAAACGGCTCTTTACAGTTTTGAGAGAGATGTGCTTTATTTTATTTTGTCCAAAAAAGCAAAACCAAATACCCAGTGAGGACAATAAAAATAAGTTTTATACAACATATCAATTAAAAAGGAATTGTAAATTTGCAACAGGAATTTTACTTTGGTGGAGCAGCCATCATACCAAGCTCCGCCCCAGCCTACGCAGGTCCATGCACAGTTATCCTCTCAAGGTAAAAAAGAGGGTGTAAAAAAGAATAATGGCAATATTGAGAATTACACACATGTCATTCTCAGGGGAAAAAGCTAACAGATAATCTGTCTTTGCCATGAGTATTTTCCACACAGATTGTCTTGGATACAATGGCAATGTGGGTACTTCATAGGATTTACAGGAACTTTGGAAACCTTGGTATATGTTATTTCTATCAATAAAATGTAGCACAGTATGAACTGGCGGTAATACATCTATTGTTATTAGTGTTGTTACAAAGACTTTTCCAAGGGATTAGGTAAATTGGACCTCTCTGCTTTCCAGCAACAGGCTCTACAGAGCACAATGAATATGAGTACACACTAAACAACTTTCCAAAATGCAAATTACACATTAAACACTATGGACTCAAGTATAGCTCAAGTATGGACTCACTATAGCTATACTCTTGCTGCCTCATCTCTAAAGGAAGGGGCTTTACCATGACCCTAAAATGATAGCTTTAATAGGAAGAAAAGCACTGAAACTCAACGGCTCTTTCTAGTATTGATCTAATCATTCGTGTCAAATAATACAGCCAAAAGGTCTATGCCACCAGCAGAGAAAGAATATTGTAGAATAAATGATTTTGCAAATATATGAGCAAATCAGCAAACCCGCACAAGTGAAACAGCATAAATAGAAACTGTCAAGAAAGGAAAAACAGACCAATATTTAAAGCAGTGTTAGTTCTAGAACTTGCAGACTATATTAGCTGCTTTTGTTCAAAACCACAAACTTCAGTTTCCAGAGTGTTTCCAGAGAAACTTCCATAAAGTTTCCTTGACCTCCCTGGGACACCTGACACTACAAGCTACTCCTGGGAGTGAATAGGTGTATTCATCTGGCAAGCACTGCAATGAATCCATATATAAGGATTCCTGTAAAGAAGAAAAATATTTGGTGGATAAGAAGAATACATAGCTTGCCCAACCAGATCACATTTAAGCAACATTTCGAAGACATCTCAGGTGCTGTCCTAGCACAGCATCTATCTCATGGTGACCCATCTTGCAGCAGCTCTCAGTTCACAATTAATTCCCATCATAGTAATCATAGCATATTAAAAAATATGATGAGGATGGTAATCTACTGTCCTGAATTTCTGGTGAATTTTTTTTCCAGACTTGACCTGGTATACCTCATGCTCTATTATATCAAAGCTGGATTTATGATGAAGAAAATTTTAGGCCTTTTCCTAATGCCAACTCAACTTGCCATACAGTAGCATCGAGAAGTCACTTAAAAACTGTGTTTCTCTATTAATATATCTGGGATAATAGTCTACTTAGGCTTGCAAAGGAACTTTGCAAACTCTGGATATTTTTGTTAAGGCAATTATTCTAAAGGCACTAATATTAAAATGTCTTAAATGCCTCAGCAGTAACTTAGAATGTCGACCCACACACATATGCCTGTTCTTGTTCAAGGACAGCAGATGAGGGTCACCTCTTCCTTTCCTTATCAGCTGGTAATATTTGGGATCCAGAATCTATTTTTTAAACGTTTTATACACAAGGTAATTAAGGGATTAAAATATTCAAGATAACCCATTACATAATGAATTTGTGTAAACAGCTCATTTACAGAATAACCTTGAAGCAAAAACAATTAAAGCAAACAGAAGTACAAAAAAAAGGTTCCTTATGACTTGAACACACATTCCAGTGCTAATAGTGCCGCCTATTGGTGAGTCCAATAAAATAAGTTTTTGAAAAACTATGTGACAGTTGACTAAAATAGGAAAGTACTAGTCTTCAATACACTAGTTATTCAAAATAGATAAACTTTAGCACATGCAATGCTTGCAGTATTAACCAAATCATTTAAACTGCTTTCTGAAGATCTGATCAATAGCAAATTATAGATATTTTCATTGTATCTTTAAAAGGAGAAGTACTAGTGTCTCATAGCAGATGGTTAGGTCTATATACAATTATATCAAATTACCTCAAATTGATTGTTGTCTTAATAATAAAATGGGATCATTTTGTGTGACTGCCTAGTTATAGTTTTTATTCTGCTTTCTAGTATTCCTCAGGATTCAAAACATATCTGTGGAATAAAAGTTTCACAGAAGAAATGCTATTTTCTTCTTTTGTTTTAAATAAGGCTTATCTACAGACTCCATCCATGTTCAAATCTCTGAAATTATATACTCCTTTTATATAATTCATAAGCTAACACACAGACCACCAAGATGAGCCCATGTAAAACAGATATCGTCTTCATATTAAATACAGATTTTACAAAGTCATATTTCGATGTCAAAGTCATGGGAAATATTTTTAATGGAAGTAGTTATCAGCATTATCTGAAACAGGGCTACAACTACAGGTCAAAATACAATCAAAATCCAAAAGCCAGGACTGGTTTTACACAGGCTTTTTTCTTCGATTGCCTTGAATACTGCAGGACTTAGTCTATTTACATAGGCATCCTCTCATGTGAGCCAGTACAAATCTAGCCCTTGGCATTCATGTGACAGATGGAATTCTGGTTTATGACATCAGGTACAACACACCTTGCTGTTACTGATACAATCACACAATCACACGCACATACACAGCGACACCAATGAACCCATATAATATCTGCATATACAGCAAACTTTGCCACTGCACTGACAGCAGATGTTTTATTTAAATTATTTTATGACAGGAGTGGAGAAGTTTATGGAAAGAATCCAGAAACCCTCAATATATCACTAACACACAGAGTTACTAAGGCATCTAGAAAACACAAGAACACCACCAACAACAACAAACGTATTTAAAAAGTCAACAGCAAGAAATGTAATTTAAGATAAAAAGAAATAAAGTATGCTCTGCACATATGCTGTTTGCTTTCTTTTTCTGCTAGTCCCCTAATAAAAGTTGGTGATGCTAGGAATATCCATTAACTTCCCAATACACAGGGACACACTGGGTTCATTTCATTGTAACCAGTGCAGAACACGAGAATTTTAAATATTTTTTTGCTGACAAATTAGTTTATCCTGTATACAGATAGATATATGTATCCACACATACATATATATATTAAAGAAAGTCATTAAGTCCTGCATGATTTTTAAAATCAGAAGACAAAGGATACCTGGGACTGGGACACACACATTTTCCCTACAGAAAAACAAATGTGCGTGCCTGCACATATAAGTTTTGAGATCAGAAAGATTTCTACAGAGATGTATTAGAGATGAGTCACACATTCTCTCCTTGATATCGAGACAAAGGAAAGAAAATTCCGCATAAATCACTTCACAATTTCCCTGTAATGCTCCTGAATACATTATTATTCACCTCACCTTTTCAAAGACCACGATTTTCATCCTTCTGAGGATTTTTCTTTTCTTTTTTTTTTTTTTTTTTTTTTTAGGAATACAAAAAGCATGTTTTATTTATGAACTTGAATTTTTCATTGAGCAATTTTCAAACAGGTCTCATAGCTCGTTTATCCTTATTCATTTCTTCTTTTTCTTTTTTAATCTGAAAAAGTCCCTTGTTGCTTGATTTGCAGATCTGTATCAGCATGCAGGGTTTTCAATAGGCTCAGCTAAGCACCGAGCAGCTCAATCCCCCTGAGCACGCAATGTAAGAGTCAATTTAGGGGCCGGATAGTTCTCTGCTCACTCTGTTCTCTGTCACATAAAACATCATTTTACTCACCCTGGCATCGTAATAACAAAATTCAATTCTTGGTAGTTTCTCCAGCATGGCACAGGACTGCTCAGAGATGACGTCAGAACACTTACTGAAGACTTTGCTTTTAAAAAATATAATTGAAATCCAATATCTTTTCTTCCAGTGCTGTAAAATCCTTACCTCTGTGGGAGTCTGAAGATAACATATAATGCTTTAACTTTTACTTCTTCTTGTTTAGGAAATCAAATTTATAAAAGTTTCGGTTTGTGTTACTAAAAATCACTCACTTAAGTGTAAAGAATTAGAAAAATATAAATTACTATGCTATCATCATTTTGCTTAAAGCAAAGTATTTTTTTTTCTCTCTGTCATACAGATTCACTTCTGGTTTTCGTTTGCTATCACTTGTTAATGTATAGTTTATATCTAAAACTTTGATTTAAATCCCATCACTGGAAGGAACAAATATGTTTGTATACCTATATTTTAAAGGTCTTTTGTGCTACCCACCAGACAGATGGGCAGGCAAGCACAAGCTAAGGGAAACCTCACTTGCATTTCTCAAAGTTAATTCTCCCTGTTCCAGATCCTCCCGACACCCGAGCGCGGGGAAGCTCTGGCTCAGGGCTGCCACTGACCATGCGTAGGGCCAGCCAGGCCACCCCAGCACGAGTACCAGGCTCCTCGCTGCTCTCCAACACCAGAGTTATGAGATTTTAAAGTTTGGCAGCTTGATCTGTTACTTCTGTTTTGCAGAATCACATACTCATATTCCATCTTTGTCTTGCAGCTCACCTCATCTGTCACTGGGAAATGCAACTAAAAATTGCTCCAATTTGGCTTCTGTGGGTTTCTTTCATTCTTTTTTTTGATTTTGCTCTTTTGCACGACATGGATTTTACCTTAGGCAACAAACTAACTCACCATTTTAATAACAGAGAATACTATGGCATATTTCACTGTACTTTGGTCAATTTGTTTTGCTGAAGTCAACATGAAAAACAATTTCAAACTTCTTAGTAAATGCTTCATTTACGAATGCTCCATTTCAAGTGCCTACAGGGTTACAATCTGGTCTATGACAATTTTATTAATTTTTTTAATCAAAAGCATTAAATCAAATTTAAAATAAATAGTACCCCGCACTTCTGTAGTGCCTTCCAGCACAGTATAGTGAGTGCTTCACGGCCAGTAATGACTGTCGCTTCAGTGAACCCCGGGAAGATTAAACGTTACTCTGCAGCATCCCTGCTGCATTTGAGGAAACTGAGGCACAAAAGATGGCTTTCCAGATTTTTGAGATTGATCTTTAAACCTTGGAGGTTTGCAGTTTTGTGAGCTCATTGTAAGACAACCAGACCCTTCTTTTCAGAAAAACATCAAATAAACACAAAAATTACTGAGGTGAAGCAAAAAGAAAGAAAGAAAGAGCTAATATAGTACATTAAAAAGAAAATGCCCCTAAGACAATTTCCGAAAACAACCCAAAAGCTTCTAATTGCTTTGGACAGCAAAGTCATCGGATGCTGAGGTGAGCCCAGGGCACAGCCGCCAGGGCCACTGGCTTCCATCAAATCTGGAAAAGCTGGAAAAAAACACCAAGTCTCTCATCTCTGCATTGGCAAGGCTGCACACCCTCTACAGCCCCAAATCTGCTACATAACACAGGATACACCATGATCAATGGCCAAATTGCATCTTCCATCAAGTCATTCCTAAGCTACCCAGAAACAGCACAGACTCCTTGTTGGAAATGTGCTAAGCAGGAATGTCTCAGAAATCACATAAATCCTAGAGCCAAAGCTCTAGAAACATGTTGTATATTAACTACAAGAGATGTGTATATACATATATATATATACACATATATATAACATTTCAAAAGAAATACCTCAGTACCTCTGTCGGTTGCACCAGAAGAGGTAGCAGTTTTTCAATGTAATTAAGTGCTTCTCAGAGAATTTCTTCTCAGATATTTCATGTTATTCTTTTCAACATTCAATAACTCACGCTGTTCTACCCTGAATCTCATCCCTCTCCTTTTTCCTCCACCAGAATCCTAGCTATTTTCTAACTCATCTATGTAATTGTGTCTCTTACTAATGTTGCCATCTCAGCACTTGCTGCTTTTTCAAAATGAATGTGCCTTTCAAGAGCAAATCCCTCTTGCCCTTGCATAGTGCTGACCTATTTTCCTAACTTGTTTTTTTTTTTTCTTTTCACCAGTTCTAATCCACAGCATAACTCTAGTTCTGCCATTTATCACTACCAAACTATTTATCTAAACAACTTCATATAAACAACTCTCACTGTGGTTTTCCTTAGCTGAGGCCAAAGCAAGAGGGGCAACAACACTTCTGAGTGCTGCTTCCCATGCTCATTAAAATCTGAGTTGCATAAAAAACAAACAAACAAAAATCCCCACACATATATTACAGGCTTGAATCCCTCTACATCCACACCATTCAAAAAACAAACTTGAAAGTACAGCAGTCATATATGCATTAGAGAGGGCTGTGTATTAGCAACTCTCCTCACGACAAAGCCAGCTTACAGCTTTCTCTATACGCACCGTTTGCAAGGTTGACGCAACCATTTGGGGATCAGCCAAAATGGCACACAATGGGCATCAAGTGGGATTATGAAGGGGCAGACTCTGTTCAGTACCATGCTGGAACAGTCCAGTTTAGACAAACGTTTTTCTTAGTCACTGCTTAGTAAGTTAGAAACTACTTGAAGCCCGTTACAGCTTCCAAATGTACAGCAGCCTGGTACCGATTTCAGATAAACCACATTCATGTCCCAGATTAGCCAGGCAGCAAAGATGGCCCAATCCAAGGGTCCCTTTAAGAAATGTTTATTTTGGTTCAACTGCTCGTGTCAATTTAGTGAAGCTGTAAAAATTTACTTTTAGGTAACCAGGAGAAGTAAGGCAGTATTACATTACCATTCCGAAGCGTATTTCTTTAAATCATGAAAGGAAAAACTTGAAGGAACTCAAAGAAAAAAAGCAAACTCTGGGGCTTCAGAACTTGAGAAATAAAGCTGCATTGAGCTCTCTTCCATATGTCTGGACAGCATCTTTGGGGACTTCCACTTTCCCAGGATATATTGATTTTCAGACTAACTGAACTTATGCAGCATCCTCTTAACACTGTTTCAGAGCACAGGCAAGAATCGCTGCAGTAGTAACCACAGAAATTTGGCAACAAAGCTTTTGTCCAGTCCCTGTGAGTTTAGGTTTAATACTTTTAGGAACTGAGAGTATTTTGTACTTCCTTAAATGCCAGTGAATTTGAAAATAGATAGTACTGGCCTACCAACTAAAGGGGAAGGAGAAAAATTATCATCACATAAATCAGCTCACACAGATACACAGTGAATCTTTGAAATAAGATAGATCAGTATGCCTTATAACAAGGTGAGACTAGGAAAATTAAAGCAAACAAATAAACAATTCTTTAAGAAAGGCTGGGATTTCTCACTAAAATTAATGTAGATCTATATGATTTCAAGACAGATATGGGCAGATAAAACACACATTGGTTTGCTTAAAACTTGAGAGCCTAAAAAAAGCAGTAGATTCCCCCCTGTTAGTGTCCATACTAGTTTCTACAGGATATAAGCACAGCTCGATTCTGGATTACTTATAGGCTCAGAGCAGTGCTCTGTTAATTATAACTTCTTTCCATGATTAATTTCACAAAAACCCTTGAAGAAATACACTGGACACTTGCACTATATGCCTTGCACAAAAAAAAAAAAAAAAAAGGGAATCTATAAAATTAATGAAATGCACTTGGCTTTCTTTGCATATATCCATTTTAAATGTAGTAATGAACAGAGAGAACAAGAGCAGAGTCTACACATGAACAAAGGAAGACTAAAATAATCTTTAGAATGAAAAAGCTAATACTTTCCTTTGGAACTGATGGCAGGATAATATTACCTAAAGAATTAATAATCTGAAGAGCCAGCTAAAAATAAAGTGATCAAATTTGCCAGTAAAATAAAGCTTACGTTTAAAACATAATCCTTTAAAACATAATCAATGAGCTTTGAGAGACTTTCCAGATCATCATCATGGCTAAGCTTTGTGAATGAAGATATGGGAACTTTCCAGATACAGATATATATATATATCAAGCTGGTGGACTGGGAAGTCTAGTAACTGAGGAAATTGAAACCTGAACACATTTAAGATAAAACATACTGAGAAATGTAATCTAGTCTAAGTCTCAAAGGGAAACATCTTGGAAAAAGTAGTGCTACTTCTCCACTGCTTTAAAATAGCAAAAAGCTCCACCAATCAAATAATTAGTGGATGATAGAAGTGTAGTAGATCTAATATATCTGAATTTTACTGAGGCATCAAATATTTTCGCAGCAAATTAGTTCTAAAAGTGATTTCAAATGGCAATTCTCACTCCTCTATCCTCTCAGGGTAGTCTCGATTAATGTAATATGTATTTATTAATATTTTAAATTAATTTTTAAAAAGGAAATTGGTAGCTGTACGCTGTAAGATATTAACAAAGAGAAAATTATTCTAAAAGCAAAAGGAAGTTGTAGTGGGAAAAACAGATAGCTAAAAGGATGGGGATATTCTTCAGTCTGATTTCCTAAATTCTTAGCTATTTTCAAGAAAGCAGGTGAGGAGTGTAACAATTATGTACCTTATCTGCAGGCAACCTCATGAGACAGTAGGAGAGCACTCCATGGCCTCACTGCCTGCTGTGTAAAACGTACTTCCTTTTACCTAGTTTAAACTGATCTGGCCAATCCATGTTGCGCACAAAATGCACAGGAAAGAAGGATAACTTCATTTCCACTTCTATCCTTCTCTGAATGTGGCTGGATATTATTTCTTTTGATGGTGGAAAAGCAAGACATTTTTAAAAGATT
Organism: Crypturellus tataupa; assembly: GCA_034781795.1. Taxonomy (NCBI): domain Eukaryota; kingdom Metazoa; phylum Chordata; class Aves; order Tinamiformes; family Tinamidae; genus Crypturellus; species Crypturellus tataupa. The sequence goes on from JAWLRI010000833.1 coordinate 6,453,283, forward strand.
TAGAAACAGAGTGAATAGCAAGAAAGGATAAACTTTTCCATCTGTGTAGGATTATATTGATATTTCTGTGCATCCCACACTTACACTGGCCAAAGGAGCCCAGAAGACTGAACGGATGCAACCGCCCGGTGGTCAGCAAGTCTCTCCTGGGGCTGGGGAGCAATTCTCTTGCTTCAAGCACTTGCACCTTCCCCCTGTTACAGGCATGCACAAGAGCAGGCATTCAGGGCTGCATATGCTGAAGCAAACACTTCCGGGCACCGGGAGGTTGGAAGCTCTTTATCTAACCAACTCAGGCCACCTGGATAGTAAGTACTTTAGTACTAGGCACTCTGTTAACAAAATGATATAGTCTAAAAGATCAAAAAGTGACAGGTTTAGAATTTTGCTTTTCCCTCCTTGAAAGAAATCCTGAAAAGACCAAGTACAGGTTAGGATCAAGCAGGATTAATTGTCACTGCTTGCCAGGCAAGAAGGTCAAACTAGAATTGGCAGGGTGTGCAAAGCCATGGGGCTGGAGGGAGCAAGGTGCAATGAGGCTAAATATCAGAACAAAGTCCTTAATAGGGTGATATATCAAACTGTGAAAGTCTCCCAAGAGAAGAAACAGGACTCCCACTGCTCAACACGTGTAAAAGTAGCTGGGACAAAGAACTACAAGATACGCTGTGAGGAATAACTCAGCACATAGCAAGGGGATGGTGCAGATGACCTAATAATATAACAGGATTTAAAATGACTAGATAATTCTATTATCATTAACCACATTCACAGTTGTACAAGCTAAAACACTGTTGCCATGGTAATCAATCCTTATGCGTCCTTGCAGAAAATGACTGCAATAGGAGGGCTGGAAATGAACTGAACGCTTCCCACCCTCAATGAACCTAACGTACCAGTCAGTCGGGTAACTTTATCTAAAAAGGGAGTTTACATCTAGCCTCCCCTGAGCTTTTCGAATACACATTAAAGCACAACTGAGGATCTGGCAGTAAGACATGGATTATATGTAGACTGAAAATAGCCTTAATTCCAGGTATGAGCAACATTAGTGCATTTTCCTCCTGCGCCAAGAGGCCCCTCTCTCAACGCTACTAGAATTTGCTCAGCTCAAAGGAAAGCAAAAATCTATGCAAGGACCGAAGTGCAACACCTGTGAGCAAACCCTGCTGCCAGGCACAGAGCAGAGCCCCGGCCCCGCACGTGCGAGAAGGCAGAGGGGCAGCAGGAGGGAGGATCTCGGCCCCCGTGGGCTACGGAGCCCTACAACTCGCAGCAGTGAACTACTCCCAGGGCTATTCCCGAAACACAGAAAACCTGGAGTTGAACCCTCAACTGAAAACGCACCATTTTTGAAGATTTCAAGTCACAGAGAAGTATGAATCAAAAATCTCTGGATCACGTTATCATTTCTAAATTGTGAAATGTATTTGTGCATGGCTGTTATTACAGTGTAATATTTCACTGTGCCTTCTCATCAAACATGGGAAGTGGGCACTGGTTTGGTTTTCTGGTTTTCCCTGCTACTTACAGCAGCAGTAACAGAACGTTTCTAAGGGAACCAGGATGGTAAATCTGACTGTAATGAAATCCTTAAAGCCAGGGAAAATTTTGGAGCTCTAATTTTGAAAAAAGAGTTTAAGTTGTATCTCATTTCTCACAGTCCAACAGGGTCTGTAGGGATCTTTATTAGTAAAGCTGGAAAACCTTACCAAGTTTTTTTTAATTGAAAGTAAAAATTGCACTAACAGTCCTCATCCTCCAAAACAAAACCTTTTCAATAAACCAGGCGAATTCAGTGGGAAAGATGGCTCAAATCACTCTGCACAAAGCACTGTGCTTCCACACTTCCGGAACATGGCAAAATGCTCTAGGTGTGTGGATTTAGAAGGAAAACAGTGTAGAGGCAGATCTAAACAGAGCAGAAGACAACTGGTTCTGCTGCAAAGAACTTCCTTTCAAACACTGCTCTTGTCAAGTGAACAGAATATTTCTTTTGGCTTTTGATAGTCTAACATCATTGTTAAGAAAAATAAATCAAAGTAGACCACACAGAGTAGACAGTATACTAACATTATTAGAGCCTAGTATGGAAAAGAGGACACATTATCACCTGTTAATGCTGGCAGATGCTCAAAATCTTTGTTTTCTGCTTGGCAGCATTGCACCAATATTCCTAAGAAACCAGAGGAAGTTTCAAAAGGAAGCAGGCCCATACTTGGGTCTGAAAGTGAATTTTTCAAGTAGGTATGCCAGAGGGTAAAAATAAACTTTAATACTTAGATACAAAAACATTTGTATTTGCTTATTTTATTATTTTATTATTTTATTATTATGACTCGCTTATTAAAAAAAATAGACTTGACCTAAGGAATATACCAGAATTCTGGTTAGAAGCAACTATGCAAAAAGGAAAAAAAAATCATAGCAGCAGTAGGATTTTTAATATTCATAAATAAACATGTGCAAAATATTTGGTAGAGGTGTCAGATGGTTACTCTTGTACATTTAAAATGTTATTCATATAATTTTTTTGAAAGAGCTTGTCAGTGATGAGCTCATGGAAATGACTCAAGTTCAATCATAATGAACTAGATAATGAACTAGATAATGAACATACCTATGTTCATGAGACCTCTATTAATTGATGAAGATACATTCCCTTTTATTGAAAACAGTCTGTAGAACACTGTATGTATGTTTTGTTTCTATTTTAATGTATTTCTTTGTTATTTTTATTGGAATTTAAACAAAAATGTTCCTGCTTGTGTGAGCCTCAAGTCATTAGCACTAAAACTTCAGCCAATGTTTCATGAGAAAATTACTGAATTATGTCTGTTTATGATTATAACACAAATTTCTCAGGAAAATTATTCCCTTGTGGGCATTAAAAACTAAATGAGTATGAAAGACTAGAATGTGTTTAATGTGACCAAGCTAGCCTTTCCCGCCAAAATTCCTCAGTTTACTCCAAAGTAATTTTTCAAATTTTAAACTCAATCTAATAAAAGTTACTTCATTTTAAAAATGACATGCATTTACTAGGAAAAAGAAAAAACCAAAAGCTATCATTAAAAAATCCAAATCGTGAAGGCCAAGAATTTTACTATACAACTGCTGTAAATGTTTTTTTTAATGCAAGTTCATGGATGAGTCAAAAAGAGCATGTGTGAGAAAGAGAATGAAATCCCAGTTCAACTGAGAAATTAAACTGAAAAATTAAATTAGGGAGCCAAAAACAGACATGCAGATGGGAAAAACTGGCAAAAATAAAAAGTAAAAACCATACTCTTAAGTACGAACAGATGCAGTGACTTTAAAATATTACTCCTTGAGGATACACAAAGACAATAATTCCAGGATGTAATTTCTGGGTCATCTACTGCTGCACAAGAGCCACAGAACATACAGTATTGTACACAAAAAACGTGTCAGATATAGCAATAGCCGCACAGCCAAGCCACTAAAATAAAAAGCAAGAAAATTAAGATCTGACACTTTGACATCTTTAACAAAAACAACAAATATTAACTGTGTAAATCAGACAAGAGGTGACTCAAAGAATTCACTTGCAAATTTGTAACTTTACAGGACTGAGCAAGAATTAGTTATTTCAGCATTCCTAAAACATTCTTAAAACACTGTATTTAAACTTAATGCTCCGAATGGAAGCAGAACCACTTTTCTAAGATACAGCATTGCCACATTTTGCTACATTAATAACTTTGCTGGTCTCTAATCTTACTGAGTGTCCTTGTGATTTCACTCACCACAATTACCTAAAAGTTACATTTGAATTATCAGTATTAAAATAAAGAAAAATAAGACAGGTTTTAACATCAAGAAAATATCATGTATGAATTACAAGTTTTAAGCTAAATTTTTTTGAAATTTTTTTCTTCAAATCAGAACTGAAGATAAATAGTTATAAGTAGTATTTTTAAAAAACATTGCTTACTGCTAATATTCCTGATTGCTGAATAAATTGAATCAACATGACCACACATCATTTAAAAAATCCACCATCTTAAGCCAGCAACATCCTTTTATTCTGTCTGTGGATATTTATGTGAAAATCCTATATTTGTGTATTTGTGACCTGTAAAAGCAAAGTAAAAATTTTAAGAGAACAAAATGATATTTTTATTACTCCTTTAGTTTGCAAAGAAGTGGATCAATGACAAAAATTCTAATATTCTAAATATAAAAATTCGTTAACTGTCTGTTTTTAATTTCTGTATTTCCAGTATATAAGTAAATATGTCTATATACATACAGGTATATATGAATGACAGTGAGAATTCAGAACTGTGAATTATAAAGTGAAATAAAAAGTTTCCTATAATGTAACTCGCAAATAAAAAGATGCTGTCAAGGAATTGGCTAAACTTTGTCTTTTGCACAGGCTCCAACTTCAGATGACCTAGAATGGTACACTGTTTTATTAGAGCAAAACCAGCAACTTGTAGTTAGCACAAATGGACAGAACGGGGACAATTGCTGTTTGCCTTGCTGAAACACCACGGAGGCACTTTGGAGTGATCCAGAAACTACTCAGACCTCCCTAAGACACAGCCTCAATTTCTCGCTGTGGGGACACACTTTGCACTGAATTCACCCAAGCCTCAGAATAGGCAGAAAAAAAAATGCACGAGTAATATCAGTAAATCAAAACAAAATAATTATCAGGGGACTGCATTCACAGAGACTGAAAAATACTCTTTTCTTTTATCCTTGATCTAAACAATTCCCAGCCTACATCTCAAAATTTTCTGCTGTCCCCTGACACTCCAGTGCCTCCTACCCGATCTTTAGTTTTACACTGAGACCAGCATTTGTGTATCCAGAAAAATGTCAGAGTCCTTGAACCCTATTCATTTCACCTACTCAGAATGCCAGAATATCCAGGACCCTACTTAAATTTTCTGTCAAAATGTTTCTCTTGCAGGGACCAGTTCTACTGACCTTCAAATAACTAGCAAACTCCATCAGCTTTGATGAGAAAATGAGTTGAAAAGAGCCTTTACAAAGAGAGAGCTATTTATAGTGATGAAGAGTAGCTATGAGTAAGAAATAGTGATGGGTTTACTTTATAAAATCTGTGCTTTGTTGTTATAATTATTGCCCGGAAATCAAGATAAATAAAAACGGTATGATGGAATACTTAATGTCTGTTTCTATAATTTTAAATAGAGATGCTCACAGATATGACTGCTTTCTTTTGGGGCATTTAATTTAGTCTGAGCTTTGGATAAATAGGTTGAAATTATGAGCTATCATAAATTCCTACGCGTTAGGAAAGTAAAGGTTTCTGAAGACAAATGAGTGTGTTCCGAAGGAGGGGGAAATTAAGCTTTAGTACAAAGTGATTCAACACTGGCTGACTGCCTAGTACGCCCGAGTAATGTTACAAGGATCTGTTTTTTTATTTTTATTTTGAATACCTCAGTCCACAGGTGTTTATTCTACAATACTGTAAATAACATGTATGTAAAAACACTTGCAACATACAACCTCAAGGCAAATATTGCTTCTTGGAAATAGTTGCACATGTACACACACCAGTCTTAGCATTAACACCGCCTGGCTTCAGGAAAGAAGCACTGGGCAGAAGGAAGGAAAAAGGGTCCAACTCCAACAGCTTCATGATTGCCCAGGCATGAGGAATAAGCCAGTCCATGTTATGTGTATGGCTTAAAACAAGCACAAAGCTAAAATCGTGACCATTACCTCTGGTCCTTCATTAAAAAAATAGATTAAACAGGAGAAAATAATTTTTAAGCTGTGAAAACACACACTATCCTAAAGGGCAAACACATTAAGTAAGGAGAATAGCAAACATTCTCCTCATATTCTGAACAGTCATCCCCGAGATGGAAAAAGGCAGAGTCTCCATCAAATGAAGTCTGAAACAATCACATGCAATTTGCATGGAAGTGAATGATGCCCTAATATGGAATTTGGAAAACAATTTTTATTGTTAAAATATATAAGAAATAAAAAATTAAAATCTATTTCAGGATCAAAAGTCTTTACAGATTTGTATTACAGAAAATCTTTACATTAATGTTTGTGATGCCCCTTGCTGCACACAACATCTCCTCAAGGAGATTGTTTCCTCAAGGAAACCGGAGATGGGCTGTATTTGTTTTAATTCCTTGTACCTAGGAAGGTGTGTCTGCTAGAGTTTCAGCAACAGCTACAAAGTTCCTCTTTTGGAACAGGGATTCAGCAAATATCCTTATCAGTGCCATGAGGCAGGCCACAGTTGCTGGGCCTTATAAAGATGCTAAAAATCATTTACTGTATGAGATCAAACACAACAAAACAAAGATTGCTGTTTCTTTAATTTCACATGCAATCCATATAAAAGGAAAAAATATGTATATTTAGTACATCCTGATTTCCTAAGCAACCTCCTTCCCTCCCTCTTTGCTCTCCTCTCACCTCCCCAGTCCTGGAAATTGTTTCAGTTGCACCATTTCACATGCATCACCTGGTAGCTTGAAGGCAAGTTTAGACTGGATTGCTCTTCTAATCAGTCAATGAATGGTTTGGCAAGGCCAGTCCTTTGTCTTCTTTTTCTTAAAGTAATGCCAATGAGATAAATTAAAATCTTATGGTATATCACATCAGCTAGGTCATATTACGTAATTCCATTCACTCTGTTGCTGCACTCACTAAATCTTGCTGTGTCACTTCATGTGGATTCATGGCAATCCTCAAAGTATCCTATAAATTACAGTAACCACATAATACAGCCAGAGAGAACTACATTCAATAATGAAATGCTCATACTTAAGCAATAAAACCAAGATTAAATGTGAAACCCAAAATAAAACAAAAACCCAGACAAATTACTTCCATGTAATTCAATTATTAACTCTAGGTTAAAGAGTACAATTCCCCTCCATAGAAAAGTGCATTCGTGTCATTAAAATAACCTGTCCACATATGGACTGTAAAAAATAAGCACCTTTGCTGTTTACATCAATGAGAGACCTAATCCACTGCCTCTTCCGCTATAAAATAGGACCAATCTGGGCCTTTCCTCAAAGTATCAACCTCCTTCTTAGTCACTCAGCTAAAGAAAGAAAGTTTCAAAATTGTTCTGCTGTTATTCTACAAACCAGTTAAAGATAACCTTCCCATTCGAGTAAAATCTGTCAGCATTTTTCTTGACAAAAATAACAATTTTCACAGTTCCTTTCTATTCCAGTTAGAAATAACGGACTTGCTGACTCAGCAGTAATTTCCCTGATTCTCACCTGAAAACCAGGGCAAGAAGCGCAGAGCCCTAAGATCCATCACTCTGTTCCACTAAACTCGTCCATTCTATTGTAGGAAGAAATACAACTTCCACTATAAACTTATAATACGAAGATTTCTTGAAGATAACATTAGCCATATAGAAGAAAATACCATCATGATGGGAGGAAAATCCATCTTTCTTCTCTTTTAAAAACCTCTCATTTAAAGAAAGATTCTTATTTTTCCATTTCAAGACAAAATCATTCTGTTCTGGAAATGAATTTGTTTTATACTTTTCTTAATCCGAAAGAGTCAAAATTAAGCTAACTTGAAGCTTTAGCTAAGCACAGACTGACTTGGAATGCCAAATTACAAGGCAGCAAAATCTAGTAAATTCTTAATCTTGGGCTTTTTATGATTTAAAACTGGAAAAAATAAAATGAGGATAACGTTCAGATTTTGAACTTTTTGAACAACTTTGAGATGGCAGAAAATAAAACATATAAAGCATTATAAAAGCACTGGGTTTTATAGATGGCATCTCTTTTTTCCAAGGAACTAGTAGCTGTCTTGTAGGTACCTGTATTGCAAACCATAAAGCAGGTATCCAGAAAGAAGTAAAAGGCTTGCTAGAGAAAGCTGAAATGTAAGGAGAAAAGACAAATAACAATATGAAAATACAGAATTTCTTTTTAAGCAGCAGTGAAGCAAATAATCACTTACATATTTATATTTTGTATAAAAGGCTAGAAAGCAGAATGAGCATAATGGGGAATCTAAATGAAGAATGCTTTACCAAGGGCAAGGGAGAATCCTCTATAGACACAATTAACAGAATTGGTTTAATACACTTAAAATTTTCAACCTTTGTGGTCTTGGAAGTGAATAAAGGATCTGCATCTATTTCAGCTTTGTACAGTGGGTGATACTGCCCTGCAAAGTTTCACAGTGTTGCAAACTAATGAAATAAATTACTGTAATTTGGTTAGATCTATATTCATTAACTGTATTGCCCACCAAGGGAATGAAGACAAATTTTAATTTTACTAATGTATTTTGCTGGAGCGCGACTGCAGCACTCGCTAATGAAGGGTCCTGTCCTGCACTGCTCATTCCCTCCCCGCATCGGCTGTCCTGGCACTCGGCTCCCGTGGGATTCCCGAGGGCGCCAGCTCCCAGCCCAGCAGCAGCAGTGAATGGACAATGAAAATAGGGACCACAATCCTGCCAAAAAGCATGGAAACAGAACCAGTCCCTCACCGCCCAGAACACACAAGCAGAAAACATTAAATAAAAGGGAGAAAGAAAGGAAAGCAGTGCAAGACACCCAGTTGGGATACAGCGTTATGGACGTCTGGACTGGAAAGCAGATGTTCTGTAGGATAAACCTCTTCACGGAGTGAAGGTAGAAAAAGAAAGGAACTTTTAGAAGAAGATAGAAGACCCAAAATATCTTTTAGGTGAAACATCCTGTCAAGCACAGAAAGAAATTTTTTTAAATCTCCTTCTGCTGTCCATGATGAGACAGCAGGTAAGCAGAGTCACAGATAATGCTGCACGCTGAGCCGTTTGGAGAGATATTTAGAAAATAGCAGAAAAAAAACAATGTCAATACATATAAAGTTCTTGTAGCACCTCCATATGCAATTTAGGAGAGCATTTCTTATATCCCTGGTACCATAACTTAACTACCATTAAATACCATAGCAACAGGATTATTTAGTTTGGTCCAAAAGTGCAGGATTTTTTATTTTTTGGTTTAGGCAATACTAGCTGCTCTGACAGTGCCACTGGGGTCCAGCTCCTCTCTCCTACCAAGCAGGTTTTTTACCCTTCAGCTCAGCACACCTGCACATCAGCGGGGCATCACATCTGACCCCGGGGCATTTCCTCCGCTGTAACAGAAAGTCCCTATCTCCTTTTTGTAAAAAACATATATTTTTTTAAGTTGTAGACAATAACGACTTCTCTCAGCATACAGCTACACTGTGCCACTGAATTCCTATCTACACAACAGCACTTATCTGAATGTAGGCTGTAGCCTCCAAACTGTCTCACCTATTTAGTACACAGCATGAAATGACAGATTATTTTCAAAGGAGAACAAGATAGATGTCAGCAGGAAACATTGTTTATAAAAACTGCACTACTCCTGCTGTCCCCAAGCAATAAAGTTGTTTATTCCAACCTCCTATCTAATGTAAACTGAAGCCCTCAGCATTGAAAAAAGCTAGGAGCCATTCATGACTGCAAGACATAATAAAAAATATCTCTTTCCAAAATATACAATTAGTGTCACGCTCAAAAATGTCAGTTTTGCATAAAGATGCAAGTCTACATTTCATGCCTTTTTTTTCTTAAAGTATCACAAACAACAGTCTGAAATTTGATTCTGTATCTGCACATACTAATGCACTGAGCATAGCGATAAGCTTTTATTTCCCTTCTGTGGCTATACTCACATATTTTTTAAATATGCATGCTAGTATATTGATATTTAAGTTATGTTTTCCAGGCAGAAAATATAGTTCATACTAATCGCAAATACATCAAGTTAGAACCTGAAAATCAAACTGGAAATTAAATACTGAAAAGAAGGTTAGAATAAAAAATCTGGATCTGAAGCAGTTTAAAGTCACACTTAAGCCTGAGCAAGGCAGCATTTCTGAGCCTCATGTGTTGCTAGAAATGCAGAACCTCTGGTCACCGCACAAGCTGGCTTTGCATCCCATGTCCCTTCCCACGTGCTATGGCAGAGTGGGCTCCGGCAGGGACATCTCCAGGCTCGGGGGCACTTCAACATCCCCGGAGTCCGCAGAGCCTGGGGTCAGCCCCGGCCGGAGGGCCCAGCCCAGCTCGCAGCAGCTCTCTAGGCCTCAGCACTATGCGGCACTCACAGGCCCGGGCTCACTAGTCAGTAGAGCAATGTTTCTGTCGCGATCTTGCACAGATTAGTGATACCAACATCTTTTTTTTCTGGGAGGTCAAAGGCTATGGGAAATTATTTAGCAATTAAACGTTATGCTGTATAATATGCACAAAAATGCCCCAAAGACGAAAACAGTCATTAAACGGAAAAGAAAAAAAGGAAAGGAACAAGTGAGAAGTTGGACATCAGACCAGCTTCTCGCTCAAGAGGTTTCCAGTTTACAAAACATGGAAATTGCAGACTGTTACATTTTATCATCAAGATAATAATAAATTCTAAAAGAAACAGCAAAAATACATCTTTTGGACAAGGGAAAATATAGGAGAGGTACAGCAGTGAAATTTGGTATATTTACATACATTATCTTTAGCGCTACATTTCCAGTATGCCTACTGACGTTAATGCTCTGCCTTATATTCACTGTGCAAATAAAAATGAGCTCAAATACATGAGCTGCATTTCTACCCCCAATACTTTAACATTAAGGTATAAAACAGATGCAGGTTTTTTGTTTTTAAAGGATAAATTTGACAACATGGGTGAACTGAATATGAGAAACCAAGGGAAATCAGTGATTGAAATTCACCAGATTTACCTCACCGATTTTAATACTTTGTCCAGGCCGCCCCCAACCCACCCCGACTCTGAAATGCACTACATTATGGCATCAGAATGTTTAAAAAGGTATATTAAATCATATTAAAAGTAGGTCTTAGTGTACGGAAAATAAAAGCTGAAGGCAAGTAGTCTGTGCTTGCAGAAATAAGCCTCTAGTGTTATTTGCACATCTGATCTCATTACTGAAAAATAACTAGAAAAAACGCCTAAGATTAGGATTTTATTCTACCATTGACAGATGTTGTGAACAAGAATAACTAACAGGAAAAGGGAGACAATACATTAAAAGTAATGTTCTACAAAGTGAATTTCTGCCCACAAAGACAGCAGTAGTAACCAACTTCTCTTCCCATTTCAACATACAGTTGAGCTATTTTCATTTCTGACTTTTCCTGGGTACTAGAAAAGCTCACAGGATGTTAGGAGTCAGACCTGCTTTTCAGTAATAACCATGAAATTTTATTTCATCTCCTAAAATTAAATCTTTCTTATTTATTAAACCGATCAAAAGGGTGATTGGTGCTGTAGCGCACAAGCTGCTAAGCCTTCTGAAAAATAAATGAGCTTGCTTTTATTTGTAACAAATACAGAATTTACTTATATGCGTATATATATATATTTACATGTAGTTTTAATGGAACTTGTATCTTGATTGCTGTCGATCTTATCGGGGCTCCTACACTGAGCCGAGGAGAGGCAGAATTCCCCCTTCCCGCTGCTCTCGCCCCTTTCCCACCGCAGGGAACAGCGGGGTGGCTCCTTCTCCGGCTGCAGAAAGAGGCCCCTCCATGAGAGCCAAAGATATTCTGTTTCAACTCCAGGTTTTCTGATTGCTGCCAGTTTCAATATTTGACTAATGAAACCGAAATGACCACCCTAGAGAAGCCTTCTGTGTGCTGAAACTTAACAAATTGCTGAAAAGTTTAACTCTTTCATTCACTGCCTTTTCATGTTGCCCTGCTCTCAAGCAGCATGATTTCAACTCTTGAGGTGAAGTGAGGAAAAAGATTTCCCAAATAAAAGCGTTATTACCATGTCTCTGAATAAATTTGGGAAGAAATGCAAGATTTTTCAAATAACTCCTCAAAGCTTGATTGCTGGGGAGGAAAAGAAAGCACTGTGCAGTACAGGGAGTTTGACAAAAAAAATCCTTTTTAAAAGATTTCAGAACAAAATTAAAGATTGCAAATTTTGCTCATAGTAATTGCTGATCTCTAAGAGAGAACTACTGAAATAATTGAGTAAAACAGCAAGGATATAAAAGTCTTTTAAGTTTCAAAAGGCAACCTAAAACCCTATTTGCAATTTTGTTTTATAATGGCAAAATACGGATCTTTGCTAGAAACACTTCATATAACTTACTTTGCAGGCTTGAGAAATACCAAAACTTTCTGAGACTTACCCTGATAGCCCTGTGAGTAACCAAAGGGCTGTGGAACTGAACTGCGAGCAATCCATAGGTGGAAATACTCAACCAGCATAAAGAACCGTAATACCTTTAAGGACTCAGAAGGCAGAATTAATCTTCTCCATTCCTTTGATGCATCCCTCTAACTTAGCGCGACTCCAATTTAGCAGAGCACAGCACAAAAGATAGGAGCGAAACCAAGTCCGACCAGAAATTTGCACGGCTTCAGGTCTTCCTCTGTTTTAAGGTCCTAAACCCTTGACAAGCCCCCATGATAGCTTTTTCTTTAACAACTCATAAAATCTCTCTAACTCTATGCCCTTATTAGCCCCTGCGCTAGCAGACTGCAATGACTTCCCAGAAGTAGGGGATGCCGCAGCTGGAGTCGCGGAGCAAGCTGAGATGCTGCCCCGATCCCAGCTTGCACCGTGGCTCGACCTGTGGGTAAGGAGACGTGGGCCACACAGAGAGAGCTGCGCTGCTTTGGCACTTGGCACCTCCAGCCTGCAAAGCACAGTCCCCGTAACGCTCAGCCCTGTTCAACATTGACAAAGATCACTGTGGAAAGAAATATATTCAAAGGGCCATAATTAGCACAGCAAGCTTGGAAAGCAGCATCTCCAGAAAGCCTCCATCCAACAGCCTCTGGAGCCTGCAAGATGAAGCCAGGGCTTTCCACGACTGTCCTTTCCGCAGAACCACAAGGCCAGGTTAGACCAGGACTATTATCCCTGATATGAGCCATCAGTTCTGCCCTAGTGCTTTCTTGGCATGGCCATGGCCTTACATCTCATGCCAGACTTACTGTCTGCTGCCATTAATGCACATACCGGTAGGGTGCACAGCACATTCCAGCTCCCCAGCACCGTCCTGTCGGATATGCACAAATACGTCTGGAAGCTGCTTCAAGACTTGACTATACTGGATTACTACCCTACATTGCAGTGCAATTATCCGAGTTCGCCTTTTTTGCAAGTCTGTTCAGGTTACTCATTTCTTCTGAGGGCATTTCTATGGTTTTGAACACAGAGTTTCAGTAAAGAGGCAAAAATAGAGGAGATATGGAAAATCATGTAAAAATACAGAAAAAAAAAAGGTTATGTGCAAGCTAAGCACTGAAATGGATGGGAATTTTTCTGTATCCATTTTTTTTTTTTTTTCACAAATAATATGCTTAAAGCCCTGGACAGTTAGATAAGTCAGGACTTTTGTCTCTGGCATAGAGCTTCTACAAGAAGTATCATAACAATATAGGCAAGAAGAACCATGACTATATAAGCAGAGACTCTGCTGCCTTGCCGTTTGTCATTATATACAAACAAAAATGTCATTATGTTGTGAGATTTCTAGCTTGCTTTTTATCAAGCATTCCAGAAAATTCTGCTGACCTAAAAAGGAAAAAAAAAAAAAAAAAAAAAGCCCACAGGTAATACTGAAAAATATGTCGGAGGTAGAAGCCCCCAGAAGCAGCAAGAATACAACTTGCCTACAGTGTCTACAGCCACCCCCTCCATGCTCCGCAGGCCCTTCCCTCCGCACACCAGAGGCCCGTTCCCTTCTCCGTGCGGGCTGCCGGCTGCTGCTCCCACCCTGGTAAACAGGCTGCACTCTAATTAATTGGCCTGCTGATAGGAAACCTCGGAAGGATCCTGGTCTTCCAAATACAGGCAGACTCATTAACAAATTAAATGAGTGAATGAATGCACACTCTCTCTCTCTCTCAACTACAATGAAAAACAAAGCAAAAACAAATCTCCCAAAACTTGCCCAGCCCAGAAATGGAACGAAATTTGCAAGCTCAGATGCCAATCAGTTAACTAAAGTAATAAATACACTCTGAGACAAGCACTAGTGCCCGATTATTTACCTAATTGATGAATAAACACATCTAGTTACGTTGTTTAGAGACCAAAATCACCACAAAACTTAATACCTCTTTGAAAATGAGTGTTCATATATTAAAATATTCACATAGCCAACATTTCCTAAGATCACTATTAACATTCCTTATCCAACTTCTTTTGCTGAAACAGCAGTTTCATTAATTACCACAGTAAAAATCTAATGACGCATGAAAATATGCCTCAAAAAATCAAACAAACAAAACTATTACAGGAGATGGCTTCAAGAGGAGCCATCAGGTGCCATTCAGGCGGTGGCACCAACTTTACATTTTGAGTAAGTATGAATACAGAGAGAGCAGCTAAATGCATCTATACTCCTCTACTCCTCTTCCATGGAAAACAGCAACAGAATTACCACCACAGTTGCAATCATTAAACGTGCAGAGGAACATACACAGCTATCAAGAACACGAACTGAAATAAATGTGCAACCAATTATAAAACAAAATAAAAATAATTAATAGCTCACATTTGGTTTTGCTTTTTTTTATAGAGTGGGATATTTCTTACGTTCCTGTCTAATTAAGAAGGAAGTTGAATAAAACATATTGGGAATATGGTAACTGAATATTTTGGAATTGGTGATGCTGGACTTCAAATATTAATGTAACTTTCGTGCGTGACAGAGAACAGTTATAAAATATCAGCCCAGTTCTGGATTCTAAAAAACATCCCCTCCAGCCACCAGGCACAGCGTAAAAAGCTCATGTTGTATCAAATGCTAAATCTTACTTGAAATCTCCTGTTTATAAAGCAAATCAAGTTTTTATACATTACTGCTGTAAAATACAAAATTTGCATCTTTATGTTCAATGCAAAATGTCAACATTTTCACGTCACATTGTATGAAGGAGAAAAGCAGGGTTGTAATCCTACATATGCGTTATTTATCTATAGGATTTCTAATATATTTCTAGTCCTCATAGTAAAGATGAATTTTCCTTACACATTTGAAGAAACTTGTTGAAAAATTTCAGGCAAATGAATATATGAAAAGATTGCTAAATAATCTTAATTTTAGACCTTTAACTCTTCATGACTCCCAGCATATAATAAAATAAAAAAAAATAAGATAAAATTATTAAATGTCTCAAAAAGCCTATGATTAAAAGTAATATGAATATAGAAATAATAAGTATGATAGCAATCTCTTCAAGCACATAATTAATATATAAAGAATAAAAAGCATTTGAAAATGCAACACCACAATCGGTCTGCAAATGGCTGTTCTATTGCAGTATTATTAGCTTTTCAACGGTTAATTGTTTATCAAGATGATACTCTCTACATAAAATAACCCTGTTGGTATCAGTTGCAAAGAACAGCAGCGCTTCACATACGATAGAAATGCGCATGTGACTCAAAAGCGAAACCATTTGCAGCTGCCCATTTTCTAATGCAGCTTTTGGAAGCGGAATGATCCCATTACAAATTTAATCTGTATAACTCTGATGCTTATATCACGCTTCAAGAACCACTATCACACAAGAATATATTTCTTTGTAATACTCTGGACTAGCATAAAGATTAGACTGATAAAGTAATATATATATATGCATATATATTACCTGTTCTTGCCTCTCCAGCCACTTGTCCACCATGGGATGACTGGCACTTAACGATGAGCGAGCATTGTCTCTCTGAAACTGGTTAGACCAGCTACTAGTATCTCGTGGTAGGCTTCTGTAGTTCTCATCTTTCTAGTTTAAAAGAAACAAAAAAGTGTCTTATAAAAAACAACCAGTCCTTGCGCGTTACCAGTGCAGCTGGTTATTACGAGAACGCATGAGGAGCACCCACGCAGGCGAAGGTTAACGTGGCTGCACGCGGGCAGCGGGCTCGTGGCGGCCACCTGCGCGAGCCTGCCCGGGCCCGGCACCCGCTTGTGCTTCACCTCCACTTTGCTCTAACATAAAACCTCCAAGGGATGGACTTCCCGTGCACCCATCAGCGAGGCTGGCTGAACACGGGCCTCCTTAGGTTCCCTCCTCCCATGAGAAACTTATTCTAGAGCAGTACTGCTTAGTGACAGCTAAGGCCAATGTGTAATTCTCCCAAGTCTCCCCATGCCATCAATTGCACAGTCCGAGCTGTCTCACTGCTCAAGGCACTGTCCTAAGAGGAGAAATGAGAAAAAGCACAGTAGAGAATCCAAAACTGGAATTTATTATTCCACATCACGAGGAAACATCATGACTGGTGATACGTTTTCCTTTAATGCATCAGTACTAAATGTTTATGTGCAACATATCAACATATCAAGTAAAGAACTCACACTAGCAAATTTCTTACAAAGCTTCTTTTGGGGTTTTTGTTTTTTTTTCTTACCCCTGTTTGCTTGGTTTGACGGAAAACACACAAATAGGGGCACATTTGTACAGCAACAGCAGATGGAGATTGTGCTGACGGAGACACATGTATCCCACTGAGACTGATAAAAAATATTTTTTCTTTTAATTGGTGAGTTATAGTTTGAAATTTCTGCACATCTTTCCCACAAACTACAAATTCTAATGCTAATTAGTCCTTACAGAGCCCAAACACTAAATGCCAATAAAAACACACAGGCAGATCCTTAATGATGGGAGTTATCCTTAGCCCACCAAAGTCAATGGAACTACCCCTAATTTACAGCAGGCTCCATCCCTCCAACAGAAATAATATGTGGAACTGCAATTTTACTTGTCTGTTCAAAGGGGGATTATAAATATCCTATAAAGATCCTTCAGAGACGGAATATTTTTGCCAGTCAGAGTTTACTTATCCATCCTCATACCAATCCAAACAGTTAAGAGACAGTATCAATCTTCCTGATTGTTATTCATGTGCAAATAAAGTAGGATTAGAGTCTACACAATTTGCAATGCTATTGCCTATATGAATCTTGAAAAATCTCATGGAAAAAAAGTTAGTAAAAACAGTGCACTTTCATAGTTAAAAGCTATTTTTTTTTTAATTTATATAGCTCATAGCACATTTATGACAGACTTAAAAGAAAATACTTCATTCAATAAGCATGATTATTATCTTCCCTATTTACTGAATTTGTGGTATCCGTTTCTATCTTTTTCACCAGATCTTTCCTCCCATGTCCTTTACAATTTTATTTCTTGCAAACATGTATTTCCTGGTTTGCTAGGAAATTCAACTGTCACTACCATTGTGATATGTAGCAGTTTTCCAAAGCTTCCACTGTGAGAGGTGCCTCTTTCCCTAAGTACCAAACTTGTACCAAATGATGATAAATTCTTTTCCAGAAAAGAACTGGGAAAAAAATCTTCCATTTCAAGAAATTAAGGCTTGAATGCAACTAGCACAAGATATCCTTATAGTATAATATCTGCGCAGATAACCATCCTAACAAACCAACATCATAAATTAGTTTACCCTGATGTAAATAATTTATAATTTCTAGTTTTCAGTGTGGTTAACCACACAGCAAGCTAGTAAGCAAATTGCTCAGTCCCTTGTTTAGAAAAGGGCTAAGGCAAGTCAGCCACTACTTTCTTCAATTGTCCCTTAGCAGAGCCATAAGAGACTGCAAACAGTGTGTAGGAATTGATTTTTTCCTGTTGCTTCTCAAATCTCCTTTTTTGGTGATCGAGGTGATGCACTTGCTATAAGCCAAAAAAAAAAAAAAAATGTTCAACATGAAGGAAAGGCAGAACAACAAAATGAGTCCAGGCAAACAAACAGAGGGATATGTATTGACGTACAAAAAAGGCCCCCCATACAGTTGGTTCATGAGTTATTGCCATCTGACAACAAATTTTTTATCGGACAGACTATTGCCTAGCCTGAATAAATAGAAATTTCTTCCTTGTTTGTAAAAAGAGACATTTTCTGTATTTCTACCCTTCAAATGTAATTCCCTTTTTGTAGATTTATGTGTACAATTTTCAATTCAGACGTGTAAACAAAAATCTCTTTGTAAACAGCGTTCCAACATACAACAAAGTGTTTTAACAAAAGCAAAAGAGAAGGAAAAAATAAGAAGAAAGTTCATCAATGGATGTTCTTCAGTCATTCAAATGCTAAGTCCGTGATCTGGATTGTGCGAGGCTACATATTGGTTACACTTCCTATTGGAATTTCTTGTTCTAAGAAATCTTATGTGCTTCAGCACATAACATAGGTCAAATTAAATAAGCAAAGAGTCCAATTATACCTCTATTCAGGGTAGCCTTACTAATACTGAGAATTTTGCAAGGAGTTTACTCACAGAAAAATATTTGTGATAACTAGAAAAATATATTCACTCCATTTACCTAAATATTTCTTCTGTATTCCAGCTTGGTAGAGGACTGCTTGCTTCCTGCTAGAAGCTCAGTAGCCCTTGGTAAGCCATGCAGCACATCTACCATCAGAAACACGAGCTGGAATGTTACCCAGATAAGGTTCTTGTGACTTGCTCTATTTTATAATGCTGCTATTCAAGGCCGCTCAAAATAGCACTGTTGTCAGAATGCAGTAAAATACCTTGGCGGTGCTGGAATCACCCACGGCATTACAGTGATGTTAGCCAAAGAGTGAAATTTCAGAAAAACAACCTGCCGTAGACCTTTGTTGTTGCTTTTTTGGCAAAAGGCTATCTCTGTACTCCAGCGGGGACGGCCATCACGCAAGCGTTGAGAGCGACCAGAAGCACCGAGACCAGCACGGCTTCACCAGGGCACAAGGTCCTTCTCTTGGACAGCTGCACAACAAAACCCTCAGATGCAGAAGGCATCTGAATATGACACAGACATCTGTACAGAGGGAAAACACACAGCTACAGCAATGTGCAAATCCTACATGGGGATTTACTGAACCAACTGCTATGCAGCTTGCTATAAAAGGTAAAATATGAAGATGAACAACCCAGAAAGGTTTTCTTCTATTCAGCATGATCTATTTTGAAAACCCAAAACAAAGCACGAGCACACCTGCTCTGAGCATCCATCTGACTGGAAAAGCTGTGTGTTGCTTTAAACTTCAATACCTTTTAGAGACAGATTTTATGGCAAAGAAGCCATCAGGGTCACACTGAGCATTTGCGCTTCTTCCGGAGCTGCAGCTGGCAGCCCTCCCGGGACTGCTACTGACGCGGATCATCAGTTACAATTAAATGCTCTAATCTTTTTTCTTTTTTCTTTTTTTTTTTAAAAAAAAAAGAGGAGAAAGTAGTTTTTTTTTTCCCCCAGGCATCTTTGAGGACGGCATGCCATGTCAGGTTTATAATATTTGTAATGGAAATTGATCAATAAAACACTAAATCTGTCAAATCACAGTATTACAGCTACACTTAATATGAGTATTTCCCAGTATTTTTAATGAGGATACATATAATAACACCTCAAGATTTAGTACCGTGTGATTTCCCTGCAAGGGTTTGCTGGAGGATTGGGTGAAAGGGGATAGAAAACGTGATTTCTCTGTACCTTCAATTTTAGATGATTTGCAGTATATAACAAGCCTCTCATCAAAACCTCTGCAGCTTACAGATTAAATGATGACTTGCAGGTCCAGGCACTTTAATTACTAGCTACCAGTGCATAAACTCACTAGTGATTTTGTCCTGCAGTTGTAATATCCAAGCCTCATCAGCATCCCTCCCCCAAACATAACACCCTCCATGCTGTAAGGCGACAGTGCCAAGACTATTAGTTCATTTGCTGTCAGGTCACTTCCTAAACAGTTAAAAAATTGGGTTTCCTTTTACTTTCTTTTTAAACTTCTATATGTCCAATGTAAAGTAGCAAGATCTCTCAGTATTTTCTCTTACTTTTATTGGATAGCAATATAAGAAAAGATTGAAATAGACTGAAGAGCCTTTCGGTATAATTTTCTGGAAGATAAAACACAAAATCTAAGTCAATTTTTCACTTTAATTATTTCCATGGCATATTATCTACCTCCTCTCAAGGATTATTACTGAGACAGACCATTCATGACACTTTGTCTTTTTTTTTTTTTTTTTTTGTAAACTGTAAGTTTTGGAAACTATTTACAGTTTGTTTTTAATTCTCCTATTTTGACTACACAGAAAATACAGTGGCATTACCATGGAGCTCTTCTGCTAACCTTCCTTTATTTGGAAAAAAAAAGAAAAATACAGAAAAATAGATATTCTTCCAAATACAATAAAAATATTTTTAAAAAATCTAATTCATATTGTTTATCAAGAACAGTCAGACTGCCATTTATAAAGGGACATAGGATAATTTATGCATACTAGTTCTTTACAGTGGTGTAAAAGGACTATAAAAGGATCTGGCAGAAAAGGAGGACATACAGAACACACAGAGACAACACATGCTAGGGCCTGGATGCCAAAGAGAAGTGGAGCTGCCCACTGATCTCACCGCACAGGAGAAGGAGAAAATAGGAAACTGGAAGATGTGTCATGCTATGGGGTTGATAATGCAAAATAAATCAAGTTTTAAGATATACTGCACTTCATAACAGCAATTTAAAGAGTTTTCCACAAGAAAAAAAATATAACAAAAACTCACTCCTTGGTGGCCTTGTGAGAATAGAAGAGCTGAGCTGAGCCGCTGAGATACTCACTGATGTGCCCAAGTTCATGGAAGTCTAACATGTGCTACAGACTAGAATGAAGATTTCACATTCCCAGTCTTCTCCAATCTATGCAAATTAGACTTATTAAAGTGTGTATTACACTTAGTTTTAGAATAACTGATACCGGTAAGGTCTATCCTTGAGCAGGGTCTCAGATAGCTTGTAGCTACGCTAGAAGCATCCCCAGTTTGGCTTAACTAAGGTCACAGAATCACTGCAACTGCGATGGCCTTAGACAAGAATTATTCATGCTAATGAGAAACGAGCCAATCTTTAATCTGTTGAAATTATCCATATTACTTGACAGATTTTTTAGCAAAGAAGTTTCTATAATTGCATCTTTTGGTTGAATAAATGTTGCCCTAATTTCTTCTTATGCTCAAATACATATAACAGAGCATGTTAGTTCCTGGACAACAATATATCACACTCAAGTGGGATTCTGGAAAATGTTACTAGCAAATAAATAACAAATATATAACAAATGTATAACTAATGCAAATGCTTCTTTGTATGCAAACATGAATATGTAAATGTAATAATATATACATACACCAGTTCTTCACCTTGTCTGAGGGCCTAATAAATGGGCTCCCTGTATTTCTATTGGAAAGTAACGAGGACTCATGTGTTAAAGAATTACCTTAGCTTTGTGCTTCCTCTCAGCTCTGACCTTGGAAATGGATCATTTCCAGTCACCCATAAAAAATTTTAGGATGCAGAATATACATATCTAACATTTTATCCAGGAACAGAGTAATTTTACATTTCCTCTCTATGATGACAGTAAAAGAGAAGAAAAAAACGGATCATCTTCATTGCTGTCTATAGTTCCATGAACAGAATTAATGTCTTATGCATCAAGACTAGCCACTAGATCCCAATGAGGCAAAAGGCAATTTAAAAGTCAATGTTATATTTAACTTCTTCTATCTCTTTACCTTCTGAAATTTCCAAAGTTTTGCAATTCCAATTCATATCCTCTGTGCTATTTTTTGATTGACAAGCAAGGCCTGACTTAAAGAAAAAAGCAATTGCTAGGGGCTGTGACAAACGGATGTTTTTCTGTGCATATGGTGTTATACGTAGATATTTACTGGCAAAGAATACGGGCTAAATTAAAAGTAAACTAAAAATTGTGAGTCTGCCAATCCAAATCATTCTGTTGATCTCAGTTGTTTACAAAGGAAAATCAAAAATATCACAATCTTTGCATGTACGCATGCAAAATCAAAAATTACCAGGCACTGTGCAAATTGTTAATTCTCAGATGGAGGGACAGAAAAAAAGTTCTTCTCTTGATACTTTTTAATCTCAGAATAAAAATTCAAGAAAGAGAAGTTGAAGCAACCAAAATATTGGTTGATATTCTGTAGTCAGAATTCAGAAGTTGGATTTTATTTCTGAAAGCTTTTTCAGATGACATAAAAAGCCATCATTTTCTGGAGCTTCATTGTGAATAAAAATAAAGGAATTAATGTCATGATACTACAGCTCTGATTCTTGTACACATTGCACTCAGAAAGTAGTTTCCTTTCTTGTTACTCTTTTGCATAAAAGTGAAATATTCACCTAGACCAATTATAGACTATTACTGAAGAAGTTTGTTTTCATTTCTTATATCCACATAGGTCTCTGTGACTTCTTCCAAAGGTAGCAAAATAATGACCAAATTAACAAATTAAGAATACTTGGAACAACATTACACTGTCTTCTCTCATGTGACAACACTAATGGGATTGCATAAAAAAGATTTGTGCAATTAGATGTTCTATTTTTAAATTTTCTGAAGGGAGCCAATTCCCACCTCTTTTTGCTGTACTGCTTTAAAGGCCTCTAAAGATTTTTTGTTTATCTAGCTAAACACAAATCTACGTAGTTATCTGCTTATAGGCGATATAATTATGCACAATCCTGCCATTTTCAACAGATACTCAATTTTGATCCCAAATTCATATAAGGCTCAAGGCCTCTTGGATTTAGATGAAACATAAATTTAGATGAAAGTATTTGTGACATTTTGTTTGTTTGCTATCAATGTCAACATTCCTTCTCTCCCAAGAAGCCAGAAGAAAATTGCAGGAGTGGGAAAAAAAATGTTAATAAAGTGATTTCAAAAGTATACTCTAGTATTTAAAAAGTGGACTGTTCATACCGAATCTATTTTGGGTGATAAGGCAGTCAGCAACCCGATAGGAGCCTGCACCTTTGTGTTGGAAGGCGCTGCCCTGTGTGCGCAGCCCCGGCGGTGCGTGGGCCGCCAGCCCACGGCACCGCTGCGCGCGGCCGCCTTCCACACCGAGTAACGTAAGCAGGGCACTCGGCAAGGCTCCCGGGAAAGCCCGCAGTTCCAATGACATCCTGCCACCTCGGCCTCACTTGAAAATTCATTTCAGACCTCAGGCAGCGCTTTTTTCCGGGCCTGCTGGAAAGAGCCTGTGTATGTATTTAGACGTATAAGCTCTAGTGCACGCTTCTCCTTCAACCTGAGCTTACAGCAGCACGGTTGCCTTAGACCCCTCACGTCTCACCAGGGCCTCCTTGCTTTGGCTTCCTTCTCCGTTAATTGACAACTCTACCTTTCCATCAGGTTGAAAAGCAAAGAATAAGTGAAATCCGTTTCAGCCTCCAGCTATATATTATATTTAATAACAGAGATAAGCTTAGAAGGTGACTGGATTTTCCTGGATTGAAAGCCTGTATTTCTCTCCTGGAGCTCGTTGCCTCTTCATTGCCATCCTAGCCCTTGGCCATATTAGCCCCACACAAATCCAGACTTTATTCCAAGACTACCTATCTTGGCTGTCTCTCCTTGTCCTGTTCTATGACTAGTATTTGCAACAATGACATAAATTCTTTTAAAAATACAATTACCTTAAAAAGGCTGAAATAATCACCAGTTAACCCTTTCTGAACTCATGCCAGAACCATAAAGCAGAGCCTTGTACTTCAACTACAGTTGACATTTTTTTCTCGCTTGCAGCACAGCCAACATCCAGACCTGCTTTTCCCCAATAAACAACCATAAGATGAAAAAAGAAAAAAAAAGCATCCACAGAAACTCTTGAACGGCAAAAGCTGTGAAAGTCAACTCATGTGGGCTACAGCTAAGCAGAAAAGAACAAGCTCAAATCCATTAACTATTGCCAAAGAAAGAGAACATGTCTTCCTAACCTTGAAGGAGATAACCAAGCCTCAGCACCTAACTTCTTTTTATTTATTTATTGACTCTTTTATCAAGCTGTTCTTCAGATGCAGAATTTCTCTCTCCTCATATCCAAGGTGAGTGGAATTTAAAAAAACCTGAGAGGAGGCGGGAACCGACCAACAATGAAAGTACTCCAGCGTCGCCAAATGAGGAAACCTCAGCCGTTGGCTACAACAGAAATATTCCTACGCCACGAACTTGAGCCTTTGTACAGCTGCACTGTCTTTCAGAGGCAGAAGCCCGGCACTTCCTGCAGGGACAGCAGCAACATCCTGGGCAGTTCCCGTGGTTCCTCCTGCCTAGCAGGACGCTGGCTGCGCCGGAGGCTCTACCTGCCTGGCAGCTGCATCTGTCATCGTTCAGCAAGAGAGATGGGCTCGCGCGGCGCCGCGAGACGGAGACGTATTATTCCTATTTTACAGATGAAGAACAAAGATTAAGAGCGCCCAGCGGACCTGCTCGGCCTCACAGTGGAAATGCAAAAACAATAACCCCTCCAGCTTTCAGGTTTCTATAGTATCTTATCAATAGGTTCTTCATTTTATTTCTTCAATATCCACCCACTAATCTGTGTCTTCTAGAGGACAGAGGGGAAATTTGATAGATTGGCTGTCACAAATGGGTGTCTTGGAGTGCGAAAACAGAAAAAGAGCAGAAGAGAGGGAGGAAAACACAACTTTAGCCACCTCTTGATGGCATGGCGGGTGCTGCTGCATTTTCTCCTGACAGGACTGGTCAGAGCCCGCTCCTGCCTGTGCACACAGGACTCGGCAAACCGAACAGCACAGCAGCGAGCAAGACGCTCCTTTATCTCTCTGTGCAGAGGGCAAGAGTTTCTTATTATTTTGAAACTCAGGAATACTGAGCTCTCCCATAGAGAATTTCATTTTTATCACACTGAAATACCACTAGCTGCTCTGTAAGAAAAGTCAGATGAAAAGTCAGTGGTATCCAGTGAAAGGACAAGAGGCTACGAGCACATACTGAAATACAAAAAAAAAAAAAAAAATCACTTTGAACACAAAAGAAGACTTTCCGACTGTGAGGGTGACTGAACGCTGGAGGAAGTTGCTCAGAGAGGTTGCGGAGGCTCCATCCTTGGAGACCTTCAAAAGCCACCTGGACACAGTCCTGAGCAGGCTGCGCTAGGTGCCTGAGCAGCAGGGATGGCCAACATCTCCAGAGGTGCCCTCCAACAGCAGTTAACGTGTGATTCTACACAATCCACAAATTTTATTCGTGACCCAGTAGAAATATAAGACTTTTTTTTTATTTTATCTTGTACTCTCTTTGGGTGCGTTTGCTCTAAACCATTTCATTGCCATATGACAAGCTGACAGCAAAGAGTTTCTGTCACAGGAAACTGACGCACAGAGCTTTTGTTTTTTAAATTGCTGTCCATCTCTATCCTATAGCATCATCTTCTGCATTAGAATAGTTTCAAAATTTGTAAATAACTCTTTCATTCTTCCTCCTCTCGTTATGCAAAATCACATCTGAAATGACAAAACTCATCATTATCGGGCCAAAAAGTGATAAAAAAAATTGCTCAAATGAACCTGGATAAAGAAATTTCATGGTTATTTTATGCCTCAAGACTTCTGCTTAAATCATTGCATTTTTTATTTAGAGAGCAGAAAGCAATCTTCATTGTACAGAGGTTTAGACACATCCTAAAGGTGACACTAGGCCGGTGGCATTTTCTCTGAATCTCTCCTTAGCCGATTCTGTTGCTTCTCACCACTTTACCAGTGCTCTTATCTGGCATTTGCTATCACTCTCTTGGATTAGTATGAGAAAGACGGAGACTCCCATGAATCAGCAGCAACATTTCAGTCTCTGGCTCCCACGACGATGCCCAATCTTTTAGCCCACAGCGTTCCCTAGTCAGTCTAATCTATTTACACTCTGCGAGTTAGAGTCCCTAGCTATAAAATGAAACCAATAGACACATTCCCAGTACAGAGCTGTTAAGCCCTGCAAGTTATAATTAAAATCTATTGAAACACTGTGCATTAGCTGACAGTGATAGAGCAGACTTGACTAAGCCACATAAAAAAAGACTTAGAACCAAATGAAACTGAATTGCATTTTGAATCTGTTTTTCATCCTGACATACCGTTTTTGTTAAAGTTTTTCATGTAATGCATATATGCTTCTTTCCTATCTGGAGACATGTCATTACAGAAATAAACCTTTATACTCCGTTTAAAAAGGAGTGGAAAGCATTCTATCTTATACATAAATAAATATAAGAAGTCTGCAATCCAACAATCTGAGAAGTTGTACTGACCAGTTTCAACCTAACAGGAATAGTTAAGATAACTGCAAGAGAAGTCCGTGGCATCTCATGGTGCTTTATAGCTAAGGGATTTAACACAGATGAGATTTAGATCAAAGAATCTCCTATATGGTTTCTGAATTCTTCCATTGCACTTTAGAGAGCTCACAAAGATAAGGTTTGCAAGTAGGAAGATAGCACATCCTAAAAAAATATATTTCTGCAAGACATAGCTATTCTCACCCTCACAACACCCTCAGAGGTCAAACCCATTTCAAAATAAAACAAACAAAAAAACCCTGATGGCTGACTAAACAGCAAAGGCAAAAAGAACTGAAAATATGTGCCAAGAACCATCCGCTGCACATTTCCTTCTTGCTGATCAGCCCGCAGAGCACATTGCCATTTGCTTTGCTCCAGGTGGGTAAATCCAGAAGCACGACGTGCACCATCATTTTTCTCATTGCAGTGTCCTGAGCTGTCCTTCCTAGTGCACATTTTCACTTCCTCAGTGCTGTTATCTTTGAGGTAACAATACCTGAATGAAATTCTTAAAAGTCACAGTGCAAGATTTTTCATCAGCTACTGCCATGGCAGAACCCTGCACTAAGGCAGGCAGGTTAACCAGATAGGCTGGGCAGGTTTCAGAGGATCTGGATCTAAGCAGATTTGTAATGACATGCAATTCTTCACCATGAAAAGGAATCCAAAAAAAAAAAAAAAAAACACCCAAACACACACACACACAAACCATTAAAAAGATAAACAGATAATTAACTTGCAGGCATTATAAAGGGCAAAATATATGATTCCTCTATGTATGTTTTTCTAGTATAGTGACATAAACATCTAAGGAAAATAAATCTGATTTTCATTAATGCAACTCACACATTTTAAGGCCAAATAGTTAAGCCAATTTGCTTTAGTATTAAATTATTAAGAATCTAATTCAAATTAACAATTATTCAAAAAACAAGACTATGAAAAAACATCTTACTGCAGTGAAAAAAAACACCTACGAATGCTTCAGCTGCACACAATCTGTTCAACTGCACAGTTCAACACAGTTTAAACAAAATTACAGCTTGCAAATCAGGTATTACCGCAGGCATTTGAGAAGTTATTTTTACTAAGAGATTTCTTCTTGTTTCATTAAAATGACTCAAGAAAAGAAGTGAAAAGATTAAGTCAAGCCTTGAATTACTAGGCAATATGTCTCTCACACACAGAAGTATTTGAAAGTGATTTTAATATTCATTTTAGAAAGAATCCCAAGAAGTGAATTTACCTAATAGAGCTGTTGATAATCACGAACCAATTTTGTGAATACTTGCATATATAAGGAGACCTAATTGTTTGGTTGATACCTCCCATGAAAAAGATATAGAAGGAAGAGATCAGGAAATGACCCAGTTGAGTGCAGTTACTGCCACTACAATAATTTTTAAATAATGAGCAAGAATAATTCTTCAAATAAATAAGTAGCTGGGTACACGATGTGTATGGTTTCAAGTTGCACATAAAGAACCAAAATTAGTCAAGATCCTCTGTCCTAAGGAAACAAAGTGTACTGTGATAATTTAACAATAAATTCTGTCTTCAAAGTGGCGTGATCCAAAAAAGAAAAAGAAAGAAAAAGAAACCCACAGAGCTCTCAGAACACTTTCATAGCAGTGCAAGGGTTTTACCTCAAAGCATCATCTTTATTGCAATAGATACCTGTCCTGATTTCAACACTCCATTCAACAAATGGACCTCCACCAAACTATACTATCACTCTGTTCATTCTCTTTTTCCTGTGGACACAGAAGAATTCCTTCTGCAGAATCCATCAGCATCCTACCTTTTGCTTCTTCCCTGGTGCCCTTTTCCCTTTTTCTCACCCAGAACTACTCGCATCTGTCCTAGCCCTTCCCAGCCTTCAGTGCGTGGCAGCATTCCCAGCCACCTCCTCTCATCTTGGGATTCTGCCCATTTCCCTGCCATTCCAAATTCTTACCCAAATGACATTAGCACCAACAAGGAGCCTTCTCTCACTCACTTGCTCCAGAGAAATAAATCTCCCTGCCAGATCCATGCAGTTTCCCTCTGATAATCCCTCCCAGAATTGGACAGGCTTTCTACCTGTCAATTATTTCTCTCTAGAGGTGAAGGGCTGAAAGTAATGTCACTTCATGGAGTCAGGAGGTGGACGAAGCTTTTGGCAACTCTCCCAGACTCTCCTGTCTTGTTTCTGCAAGCCATGCACAGATATTGCTGGGGTAAAGTTGCAAACCTACAACTGTGCTGCAAATTGCAGCCCAAGAACATATGTTCTTATGCTGTCAAGAGGGAGAACTGCAGTGAAAACATTACGCAGTGCCAACCGCCCACAAAAGATAGATGGGTGCCCAAGCCCAACGCACAAAGCAG
The DNA here is from genome assembly GCA_034781795.1 of Crypturellus tataupa. Lineage (NCBI taxonomy): Eukaryota > Metazoa > Chordata > Aves > Tinamiformes > Tinamidae > Crypturellus > Crypturellus tataupa. The sequence goes on from JAWLRI010000833.1 coordinate 6,481,855, forward strand.
AAAATTAAGAATGTTCTCTTTGCTTTGCTTGAAACATCTATGTCATCTATAATCAACGAAACCGTCTGGAACAAAGCACAGACATCTCTTTTTGTTATCTTACTAGCTGAAGAAAACAACCTAATATTAAAAAAGTGACAAGTTGTTACTGTTCAAAAAGCCAAATATGTTTGTAAAAATTTTGTGTCTGTACCTCAGTAACTGGGGAAAAGACTACAAAAATGAACCCTCTGAAACAGTAATACAGATGAAATTGTAGCTAATAACGGGAAAGAAAAGGAGAGGTATTAATATCAATTCTTAACAGGAATGAGATTCAGTATGAAATTTTGACTGGCGTGAAGAAATCAATAAGTTGAAACACTAATAAGTGATTTAGCGTAACTGAACTCGGTAGATTAATTCATAACATATTTTACACAGGCGATTATTATTTACTTCCGGTTGTCTTCAACATCCTACCTATTAAAAATACTACATTCGTGACCTGTTTCATGCAGGATATTAACAAATGCAGTGTGTTAAAAATGGTAAAACAACTTACAAGTATCTGTTATACTAACCTATATTTGTTCTCTCCCATCTTCTTGATTTAAAGTTCTCTTGTGCCTAGCTTACAATCACTACATGAGATCAAATGAATTCCTTTTCATATTGGTCCAATACACATCAAATATTTCCATGAAAATCAAGGGTAAGTACAACTAATGATGCAAGAAGACTAGTGTGAAAGATTAGCTGTTCAGTCTTCAACTTCAGACACTCAAAGAAATCTGATTATGCTGTGCAAGGCTCTCAATAGCCGGGCGTCTGGAGTAATGAAGTGTAGTCCTATTATGATTTCAGGGAAAAATAGCTGAAAATGGTAACACTTCACATGGATTAGCTTATCTGCTTTCAGAACACAGTAAATGACAGCTTTCCAAACCAGTCTGTCTGTGCCACACCACTCCAAATGACAAATAACAGAACCTTTCCTACCTGGCAGCCTGACCAAGCAGACATGGGAAGGTATCAGATTACACTGACACCTCTGTGGTTTCTCTGTGGATTGTGGACTTCTATGCCTATGATTATTGTATTTTTCTTAATATTTTTGAAGTAACTAGAAATAGATGAGTTTATTAGAAGTAAGTAAGGGCTTCATTATCTGCAATGTGGTTGTCAAGAGTGCAGAGTCTTTGTGTTTTAATACTACATAGAAATAGAAATAAGTGGTTTACTTTCCAACCGGACTTTGTGCTGTACTTGCAGAATGGTATTTTCACAGTGAAAGCCTTCATAAAAATGACTCATTTCTATTCGAAAATATATGTTCTTTTCCTTTTGAGTTTGATTTTAAATGACCATCACAGTTTTGGACAATGAAGTGGACTGTACAGAAAGGAAATATACTTCTTTCATTTTTTTTCAATATTGCACTGAGAAATTTCTGCTGGCTTCTCTAGCAACTAATATAGTTCATGCAGAGATACTGAAACCTTATTGGAAAAAATGAAGCAGAATAAAAACACACTGTCTTTCGCTGTTATAGTTTTAATAATGTTATCAAGGAGAGACGATATTTGCAATTTTTGTTTTGCATTACTTGACTAGTGGCTCAGAAAGTAAAGAGCTAGCAATGCTACAGCAGAAAGGAGCCAGACTAACCGCAGACACTCAGTGGCAGTAGGATTTCTGTGGAGATCAGTAGAAATCATTATACACACGGCCTAATTGCATCCAAAGAAAATGTGCCTATTTAGGTCCTGCTTTGCAAATTAACGAGCGAGTAGAACTGCAACTACAGTTAACAGCAAAATCAAATTTCTAAAACACCCACTGTGGATTTTACTGGGGAAGTCTAAAGAGGAGGACACTTGTATGACTGTGATAGTACTCTCCTTATGAGGTAGTGTGTTGGGCAAAGCCTTAAAACAAATGTTTAAAGCAGGAGCAGGTGAGAGAAGGACAAAACAACAACTGAGGATTAAGGCATATTTCTCATTTATCAGAGTAAGAGGGGAGAAATACCTTTCTTTCATGACTACCAGGTACTCCGGGGTTGTTCTGCTTGAGAAATCCTGCTGTTGTGGACCACCTTGTAGGATTTTTTCGTGACGGCTCTTCTGAACAAAAGTTTGTATCACTTACAGAGGTTGAGAGGCCAATCAGTGCAGGGTCACTACTACGTCGTACATGAAGAGGCATATCTGAAGAATAAAACAGACAGTAAATAAACACTGAGTAGATTAAATACACTTTTCACATTGGCAAAATATTGTTTTAAGCTCTGGATGGGTGGTTTTGCCCAAATGTGGTTTTGCAGAGTAGCTCGTTATTGACCTCAGCTTAGCTCCTCGAGGCCAAGGCATGTTTGCTCAGAACCACAGCCTTGCTGCTTGAGCGTCTGATGGGAAAACAAAACTCTCTGAACCTAGCCAGCTCTTTGGCTTTTTAAGTACAAATACGATAGCGCTAATATCCATGAGATTATGTGCATAAAAAAAAAATAGCATAAGCCTGGGGAAATAACAGTCTACGGTCATTTACCGAGCTTTTTAAAGAGGAAGTGCCTGAAGGCCTAAACTTAACAGCCCCGCGTCAGAATAAAGGGTGAATTCTGAGCCCTCATTATGGCCAAGACTGTGCTGTCGAAGATCAAGTGGGAATGCCCCAGCACCTTGCTGCCAAGATACCGATGTGGGCACCTGCGTATCAAACTCTTCTTCCCAGCGAAAGGCATCCTCCTCCCCTGTTAAGGCATGTATGCTCGGTGCCTTTCTCAAAGCTCCTGGACGTGACTGCTTTCTCCACTCTGCCCTTAACTTTCTGACAGCTGAAACAAGATCTGTGCTCATTTACCCTGGTTCCCTTTGCCTTCCAGCTGGCATGACTGACAGAATAAAAATATTTCATTAGTAATAAATGATGTAGCAGGCAGGCAGACTGAGTGAAAAGAGATCTTTTTTAGATACGTGAAGAGGTCAAACCCATTCTGGAAACTATGATGGCAAGTTGAACTTAGTTTCTTTTGAAACCCAACTTAATTTTTCCCATTTCATTTATTATCCTGCAACAAATACCCAGACATCTGTAGTCTCATCCAGACATCTATAGTCTCCTCACACAAACAGCAGTCTCATTGCCTGCATTTATGACCTCTTAGCACCCTCCCGTTCAGTATGGGAATTGATGTGACCTATGTGATTTATCATTTTTATTCCTTTAACTACTGCATTCAGAACCTTGAATGCAAAATTGAAAGAGTGAAAGCTATGATAGGCAAGCAGCAGTTACTGGCAAAGACGCACTGGACAACACCCAAAAAAGAAAACCAAAAATAGTTTTTAATGCTCTGATGAAGCAGTCTCTGAAGAAGCTCTGAAGAAGAACAAGAACAGGAATTTAATAGTTCAATACTCCAAGTTTTGTAATAACTTTAAGTTAATGCTACCCATAATAATATCAACATACAGAGTCCTATCTTGCATGGCATTACAAAGGCTCTCAGAGAGTCATGCCACACAAAAGAAAATGTGTAATTTTTTTTTTCTTATTCTTGGAGCAACTAGGACTTCTGCTGCTAGGACATGTGCTAATAGTACATCAAAGGACACCAGAACAGTCATTCTATCTAAATTCTATCCAATCTGGTAAATAATAAGTATTAACAAATATTTTTTCCCCTTATCATTGTACTTCTTTTAGAAATTCTTACACTGATTTCATTTTTATAAACAAAGATATTCACTACAGTTAGTTTTCAGCAAAGAAAATGCTTTCTTTTGTAAGGATGCATATTGAATTTAATATAATGGAAGTAGAAGTAATTAAGGATATTTTAGGAAAAACACTTTAATTATGCATGTTTGGTCTAAGTTAATTCTACTTAGATTTTGGTTATTCAGTAAGTATAGACTCAGACAACTCATAATAGAGGTTCTTCCTTTAATTGCCTTGTCTTCAGCTCCTTCGGGTTTCCTGAAGCAGCTGAAGGCGAAGCCTCTCATTCTCCCCGAGATGGTAAACACAGCAAGAGTGCACCACCAAATCCCAGGAGATCTGCACAGCACAGATGACACAGCTGTAGTCACAGGCAACAGCCCCACCAAGCATAATGAAGTGACCCATTAGTGACGGTATCTGTGCTGCGGGCTGAGCTCTGCGCACACACTCTCACTTATTAGATTAGCCTGGTCAAGAAAGTGGCTCTGCTGTATGAGTGGTGCCACTTAAGAAAAATACTCATTTATATTTGTTCCAAGCAGCAGCCCATGAACATTATCCTGTTTGCCTTAGCTACCAACCCTACAACACAGAATTCTCATTTTCAAACATGAGTTCATTTGCTCCTTATGCTTGTACATCTATATATAAGCACGGTGATAACAAAATGTTCTTTTATTTTTACACTCTTCAAATTACTTGACATAACGAAAGTTAATTTCAGTGAACTTCTATAGGAAGAGAAGCTAAATTGCCAACAAAGAAATAAAGAAAGAAAACTGAAGTCAGCACATTTGGAGAAGAGAGGGCAATTATCATGTCATTGCCTTTTACTTTGCAACTAAAAAGTGACAGTTTGAACCATGTTAAGTAGCAGAAAGTTCTTCCCATTCAGAAGGTTAATCATCCAAGAGATTCCCAAATATTAGTATGTTCCAAAAAAACACCATAAATGTCAGAAGTCTCCCTTTGTACTTCATTGACTGATAAGCCACTTCAATATAGCCGATTTAATTTTATTAAATTAGTTATTGAAGTATTTTGAGGAATTTGTTAGACACTTCTCTAAATCCCCAAGAAAATGTGGTTCTGTCAATGAGAAGAAACCTGCTGATCATTTCTAGCTTCTCTTCAGGAAGATGGTTCCACACATAAGGATAGACCTTGCTGAACAAACGTCACCACTATGAACTATAAATTCCTGTGAAACACAATCACTTGGGCTGAATGTATGCAAAGCCAAGCAAAACGAGAAATTCAGTTTTTATTGCTGGCATGGGACAGGCAAATGGAGCTAGCTCTACTGCATGCTGCTTGGATATGGACAACACCTCTCCAGCTATTAATCCGGGAATTGAACCCTACTCACACTGTCTTAACCACAAGTTATAAAGATAACCTCCTTTATGCTTCTCTTCTGTTCCAGGTCAAGAGATTGCTGCTGGTCGGTTTTGATACTATCCATTAAAACAACAAATATTGAACAGGTTCTTTCTACCGATATGTTGTTCATTACAATTTTCTGGTTTACTTAAATTCATAGATTTGAAGAGGATATACTTTGAAATATTAAAAGGAAAATCAAAGGAAAGGAACTTAATAATTAAACCACAAGATGAAGCACGCGAGGGACCGATGCAATGTCACTGATTCCAGGATGATGGTTGATACCGTTTGAAGTCTGTGGTTTCTTTGAAGAGTGGATAAAACAGCAATGAACTCTAATCACAAGGCTTCAAATTCTCTGTGGCACTAATGCACTGTAAATATTGATTTGCTTCCATGGTTAAGGTGCCTTTTAAATAAGCACTTGAAATGGTAAATCTAATAATGAATTACAGGAAGTTTTAAAAGTCTTAAGAATTAAGGAAATATTAAATTAAAAATCATGAAAGTTACCACTAACTCAGTTCTTGTGTCATATTCAAGGACCATAAGCATTCAGCCACAGTTCAGCAACATAATTTGAGAAGAACTATATGTAACAGAGAATCCCATTAAGTTATGGGTAGAGCCCCTGCTAAGTTTAGAAAAAAAATAGTAGGATAAACTCGTAGGATAAAAAATAACCTGGATAACAAAATGCCCACATCATAAACATGAAATGCAGACTAGAAGCCTCATTTTATTAAAAAGAACAGAAGTCTCACTATAAATTATAAAAACAGCCATCATACATTTTATAACCATCTGTAAATGTTCAGATCACACAGTTGTACCTTTCTTTCCGGCCACCCATTCCATTTTTATTTTAAAAGGGTCATCACCTTTCCTGATTTTAAAATATGCTCACGAGCAAAAGTATTTGAGGTTCTGGCAAGTTTCACCCGTAAACCTGTCTTGTACAGGACCACTGAATGCAAACGATGGTGTTTCATTGCAGAGCTTATACAGAGATACAGATACATAATGTTCCCATATCCATTTCTTCTCAGGTGCCAGCTTAGGAGGACACGTTTATGGGAATTAAAAATACAGAGCATAGCCAGGACCACTGTGAAGATTTCAAGTGATGTTTCATTTCCTCAGTGTCACTGGTGGCTCACACACTTTGGTTTGCAGCGATTTTAAGTTGGAAATGAAAAATGATCTTTAGGTCACCTCTAGCCACCTACACACCGGCAATCTGCTATGACCATGACTTACGGGAAGACCTGATTGGGACTTTTGATTTTACTTTTCTTTTTTTCTTCAACTCTAAACTTTTTCTGAGGAAAATGATGATTCACTAAAACCAAAACCTCCATGGAAAACAGCAAATTTCAACAAGGAAGTGTGTCTGAACATAGGTAACTGTGAAGACATGGACTGTATGCACAGGATGCACTGAAATGGCAGTGAAGGAATTGGCCTAGGGATGGGGGGGGAGAGATTCAACTCTGTCACCCATCCAGTTCCCCACACCACTTACATGTTTGTTTAGATTATAAATAAAGGATAAATTAGGGTCTTCAGGAGCATCCTGAGGCATCGGAAAGCAAGGCTGTCTGTTTCTTTCTATTTCAAGTTTTGGGAAGTAAAAGCTAAGACTTTATATTTATATTTGTCTATATTTAACTGAAAAATATTTTAAAAAACATTTATTTAGCCCCTAGTTTCACGCACCAACACAGCTCCTATGATTACGGTTCACATTTCAGCAGGTTTGATTCAAGTCTTCACTCAGCTGCAAATGGAGCCCCAAACATTCCCCATAACCTTAGAAATCACAAATCCCCCCTAAATTGGCTCATCTTTCCTTTTTACAGATCTCTAGAGACAGGATGATGTTTACTTCCAAAGAACACAGAAGCTGTTATCAATTCAACTACAACACAGGTTTTCACAGTTTTTTCTCTTCTGAAATAAAAAAAATGGGGAAAAAAAAAACCACAGGAACTGACTATGAACATATCTATAAACAGCAACCACCCTACACCCATAATTCTCTACAAGAAAACAAAGCAGTGCAAACCAAATGTAAGTGTCTAGTTAGAGAAGAGAAAAATACTTAAAAATATAAGGACATTCCTAGAAGAAAAAAATTACTCCCTGGAAAAGAACATGATTCAATACAGAAGCCAATGCCGGCATGCGATGTGCAGGTGACTGCTGGGAGAGACGTGAAACAGCAGCGCTACTGACCCCACGTTGCCTGTCGCCGATCTCCAGAGCAGCAGAGCTGTGGACACGAGAGCAATGGAAAAGACTTTATTCACTCTCCTTGGGGCCCACAGCAGTAGCTTTCCTGCCTACAGAATCCAGCCTACTCCTACCTAACTTCTATTAAATAAAAGAATTTGAACCTTTCCCAAAGTTAATATTCTTTACTTGATCCAAATATTCAGAGTTATTTGTTCTGATTTTTTCTTTCCCCCGTTTTCACTAGTAATCTTCCCTTTGTCTGCAGAGCTATCATTTCCTTTCTCGTGTCGCAGAAAATTGTAGCATTGCCCATGCTTTTCATCACCACATGGTGCTAAGCAATGCATACCTTCACTTCTGCCTTAGTTGAATTCACTGTTGCTGTTCATTTTTGTAAATATTTTTCTAGGCTTAACTGGTTCATAAATCACTTAGAATAATGTATTTCACTTATAAGATAGCCCTCATGGTGTGTTACCAAAAGCATCCTCAACTGGGCATTAATATATACCTAAGAATCCCATTTGGCCTTTCCTGTCATATGAATTCCAAGTATGCATTGCAATCCCTAAACTTTTTCAATAGCTTTAATATAGCATCTTTGTCTTTATAATTAAAGTACGTGTTCAACTTAGATCAATATTCTTCAAATGTATTAGCTTCTCTTTGTTCAGACTGAATTAAATTGCATTTTTCCAGTATATGCTTTACATCTCTATTGCATTTTTTATCTTTCCTCAATTCATATTATTCTCCTCTCCTACTTCAGCAACATCTAGAAATTTAATTACCGTACTATTTACAATACTGCTTCTTCCAGACCATTAATAAGCTGTTAAATAAAACCAAGTCTAGCAGGAATCCTCATGACACCTTACTGGACAACTATCTCTAGACTGACACATTAATTTGCAAAGATTTCTGCTCCAATTTAAAAACCCTGTTGAAGTGTTTATGCTTACATTAACTTGGAATTTCCAAGATGTTGAAATTTCTATCAAACACTTTAATATTTGCAAATATTACTTTAATTGGGCATCATTCACCTATAACTGCTGTACCTTGCAAATGAAAAGTGTTAATTTATCTACAGTGATTTCTCATTCTTAATTGCTGACTTTTCAGTGTCACGGCCTATCTTTCAGAATTATTAGAAAGCTTTAGATGAGAGAGTTTGGTTAATTAGTATTTATATTCTTTAAAAAATTGTTTACACTTAACAATGTTAACTTCTAGAATCAATTTCTCTAAACTAGGACTTCTTTGTTAAGTGACTACAACTGCCTTTCATTCCTTTTAAGGAGAAAAAAATCGCTTTCACACAATTTCTGATATTCATAATTATTGCATGCACTCAATCATATATTTTTATTTGTTCTCCTGGCTTTTCATCTTAAGCCAACAGCTTACACACTTCCTCTGATACCTATTTTCTATTATTTCATTAAATGTTGTTCTCTGCTTTCTTATTTCTTTGGCGTTAAAGTGGGACCCACTAGCATTCACCCATGGTAACATCAGCACAAATCACAACTGTTTTACCTGTCTTCCTCATGCCACTGCCTTGTGCAGCAGCAGGGCCGAGCTGGCAGGGGGTCCCAGCAGGAGGGGGACTCAAGAGGCCAGTCCCCACCTTGCAAAGCCGGGCCCTGCTCTAGTGGGTTGTGAGATGCAGCCTGCAAATTCTGACAGCTGTGTGATATGTTCCTAACTGCCACGGTAACTGCACATAAAATACACATTGTCCTGCCAAATTAAAAAGGCAAAAAAAAAAAAGTGCTTTTTGCATACTTATTAGAAATACATGAAACTATATTGATATACGCAACATAAAAACCTATGCATAGAAAATTGAGATCCCTGAAAGAATGGAGCACCAGGATAATAATGTAACCCCATCACCAAAAAAGTCTAATTATAAAGTGAAAGAAAAGCCCGTACCTATTATCATTTTCAATTTCTTTTAGTAGAACTTAAATTTTCCATTTTCCCCAACAGTGCCTGCTTGATGACTTTGAAAGTTAAAAATAAGAAAATATCAACCTGTCACAGTTCTATTTTAACAATGAAGTAACATTAAAACTTTAAATTCTTTTGAAATAATAATCTTTTTTCTCTTTCTCTAATATTCTTTCCTCTTACATAGGAATGCTGAAATTCAGGAGGAAAGAGATGACTGTACCTTGAAACTAAGTTTTCTTTGCCCCTGACTTTTGTATCAGATGAAGGAAAGATTTTTAAAACTGAAATTAAAAATTAATTATCTATATCCTCTCTGTTTCCTTTCTCTCTCTGTTTTTTTTTTTTTTTTTGTATATATATCTTCCTATGTCAAAATAAAAGACAAAAATGTCACATCTTACAAATGTTCTTCTCTGTTAAAAAATTACATTTCAGAATGTTTTAATGAATCAAACTCTCAGTTTTCTGGTGCGCTCTGTATGGATTTCTTTATATCATCTCAAAGTGCCTCCTTCTTACCTACTTTCATACCATTACTACAGATTAAGAAAAAAAATGCTATCCTAGCCCTCCATATGCTACAAATTTTTGTAAAATATTGTTCCATTCATTACCTCAACCAACTGTGCAACAATAGAAATATCATCAATTTTGCCACAGCTGAAGCTTTTTTCTTTCAGCAAAGATCACTCCTATCTAATAAGACTCAGATTGATATTTAGTTATAATTGTTTTATAATGAACACAGAGTACTTTGCATCTTCATTCAAAAGTCATTTTGCAAATTCCAGTAAATTCCTTGTTGCTTTGAACTGATAGCTCCTCACTGCTCTGAGATACAGAAAGAAACTTGGCACACGCTATCTTTGCTAGAATTTGGAAAAAAAAAAAAAAAAAAAAAGCTAACTGAATGGTAAAATTGCTCTTGCTAGTGCGTATAATAGAATAATATGAAAACTGTATATTGTTTATGTCTAAATGTTTTTGGTAGTCTCAGGAAGGTTCACTTAGAGGAACAAGTCTGCAAGCTTTTCCTACACACAAGGCAAAAACACAGATACAACAGTAGGATTTATACTGTAATTTGAACTTGGAATAATATAATTTGAAAAATGCTTGTAACGGTTCCTTCCTCAACGAGTTTCAATCAGGAGAAACATGCTGTTGTTGCCAATGCCCAATCCCCCTCTCCTTCTGCTCCCCAATCCACAGCAGTTCTTTTATATGAAGAGTGGAAAGCCGGGTAAATGGTACAATTCCTTTGCAGTACTAGATACGATGAAAACTATCAAAATTATTTTTCACCTCCTCTAGCCTATACCCATTTGTGATATATCCAGGAATCAAACTCAGAAAGAAAGACTTTTTCACTGACTATCCATCCCCTAATAAACATAGAAAATGTGACCCTCTGCACCCCTCGATGCTGCCTGGTGATGTTGAGGGACTCAAGGTGACGTAGGTTGTGGTACCCCTGGGTGGGCAGCAGCATGTGGCTACCCACCATGTAAGTGTGGGGGGTGGCAGTGCAGCTGCTTGGTCCACGCTGCTCTGGTTCGGTCTAAGAGCTGTGAGTGTGCCCAGCTCAACGCGGAGGAGCCTCACGCAACCTATCCCACAGGGTTACTCCTCCCTCTCCAACTTGCCAGTCTGGGATGGTGGTGTTAATAGAGTAACACCCAGCTAGAACTTCATAAAAACTTCCACGGTCTCATAATATATCTGTGCTAAAATCTACCACTTCAAAATGCCAGGGAGAAAGCATGAGTATTTTTAACTTAGTATTTTCTCTGTCCTGAAGTGTCTCCTCTCCTTTCTAGGCTGCAAACAACAAGTCTACCTCAGCCTCCCAGAGCCCGAGGGTGCACAGTGCCCAAGGTGGCTGACGATGGTCACCTCATACGTGGATCATATTGGAGGACCAAAGGGTTAGACATGCTTAACAACCAACGGGTATGTGCGCAATTAAAATCCCTTGCTAAGAGTCTGCCTTGCACAACTCTTTACAAAGAGGACAAGGGAATGTTTCTCCCTCCCAGTTCTCCATCCAGACCTAATGCAGCATCCACCGGCTCATGACCTATGGCAGGAATTGACTTTTCGGAAACACGGGGGTACCTGCTCTGCATGCACACTGAGCGGCAGCCTCACAGGGAGGCTGTAGCCCCCACACGCGGCACCAGGCACCGCCAATCCCCCAGCCGTGGCCCTGGCTACCTGCACAGCCGCAGGCAGCCAGGAAGGGGAAATCTACAGCATTACCATTGCGGCTGGGGGGAAAATTCCCAAGCTGTTGGAAACATGGCAGCAGGAACAGCGCGGGATAGTCCGCAGTGCACACAGCATATAGCAAATAGCAGGTGGCAGCAGGGATGCTTCTGCCCTCAGCACTGAGCCACAGAGGAGCTGGCTCTGTTTACCTCAAAGAGCTTTGAAACAGTGAGGAAAAAACATCCTCCTTTGCCAGTCATGAAGGACATGCTCCATCTCGGAGAACGCTGTTGTGCTAATCTGGCACTTTGGTGGAGCAGCCTCCTCTGCCCAGCGCGAACGCTGCGTGAGGGCCTCCTCGGGCGCTGCCCATGTGGCCTGCCAGGCTCACTGCACTCCCAGCAAGGGCCAGGAGCCGCAAAAAACACAGCAGTTGTTTTTTTTCCTCCTGAGATTTAAAAGCACTCACTCACATCCAGCTCACAGGCCACTGTGAGGCAGTAAAATGCAACATTTTGGGGGGGCGTTCACATCTCAAGTTGGGTTTGAACCTGCATTACCTAAAGTACAGTTTCGTTATAAAAATTATTTAGATAAATTTCTAACTTAAGTGTAATATGAAATCAAGGAAACCCAACTATAATCTTTAATTTACTTCATCAGATACGTTCCATCTGTGCACACATTTTTAGTATCTATGTATGTGTACAAAAATGGCGGGAAAGTAACAGATTCTACTGCCTGTCTCTGAATTTCTCATGTGACAGAAAAAAATACATCTTTTATAACAAGATATATAAAAAAAAACTACCAATGGACAGCCACTACCAAAACTACCAATGGACAAGCCACGTCTTTATTTTTAATGGCATTTTTTTCTTCTTTCATGTCTGAAACATTGTTGTAAGCAAATTCATAAACACACTCATTGGAAGTGCTACCAAATCTCTGCCAGTTAACATTTTCACTCTGCTCCCGTCTGCCCCCGATGACCAAGAGGAGTAAAAGAGCTGCAGCAGAGGTGGCAAAAGGCCATGTCATGCCGCACCATGTGTTCACCTTGGCAAATCTTAGCAGAAGGCCCTTCTGCACACAGGGACTAATAGAGCTCAAAAGCAAAGCAGAGCAGCATAGAGACATCAGGAATATTATTTCCAGCCATTCAGGTACAAGCATAAAGCTGAATTCCCAAAGATTTGCACGTTCAAGTACAGAAATGAACCACCACCGCCTCTCATTTGCAGGGGATGCACGGAGCAGCCAAGCCCGTGACATGGCAGGGCCAACAATGCGGCTCCATGCAGTGCACAGCGCTGTGGTGCTTTGCCTCCCCTTTTATTAGGGTGGGTCAGAGCATGGTCCAGAGAGATGTAAAAGGCAGGGGGGACTACACAAGCCCATCAGTATAAAAACAAGCCCTTCCCAATTACATGAGCAGAGAGTGAGAAACTCCAGCTATCAGCACATCATACTGCAATCTTCTCATTAACTCTTAAGGTTAAAGATCACCTTCTACAGAAAGCACAGGTGCTCCCAGTAGCCAAATGGGAAGTGAGGCAATTTAGACTACACTGGAAGTTGTTAGTTAAAACTGTTCAGGTAATGCCCACAATGGAACCATAAATCAGAACATGTGCAGCACTCCAAAGGAGGGCAGAACAACAGAAATCCTTAGTTCTTCTTCTCTATTAGAAATAGATTATTATGATAAAATTATCTTCCCTTTTTTTTTTAATTAAAACTGTGTTTAATGAGTAGTAGGAAACTTAGCAGCTGCTTGAACCAGTGCAGTGTTGACCATTGCTGTTTGCATTTATCGGATTCCTCACAGTGACAGGGAATCAGAATCACATGTATTCCCCTGGAAACATGAAAAAAATCTCCATGTTTCTTAGCAAACTCTAGCAACATCTCTTTTCTTAAGTAGGAGAACACTCTTAATTCACTGGACTTTTTATTCTTCACTGCATTCTTGATTATCTCTCGCTTTTTTATTGTATAGCTTATTTGCCAGGGCTGAAGAAAATCAAAAATTATTCCAGTTCAAAACCAAGAACAAACCAAGCTGAAGTTTAAAAGGAAATCTCACTACATGACACCCAGTGCGTGCATTTTTGGATCAATGACATTTCATGCTTGCAGTTGCCAATTTGCATCATAATTTGTGATTGGTTCCAACACAGAGATGAAGACTTGGTTTTCTTAGTGGAGAAACTGCTTCAGCCTGAACTAACAGAAGATAGATACTGAAATACCACAATACAGGTTTTATGCTAGAATTTGCTAGGTTTTCAGATGAAGAAGGGAGCAGAAGCAAAATACTGTTACAACTACTTTGGCAACAGAACGGTGCTTTCTGCACCTGAATGCAGCCGAGTGCCCGATGCTGTTACACACACATTTCTCCAAGGCACGTAGGGAGCCCAAAACCTGCCCGTGGGGTTAAGTGCCTGCAAGCTTCCACCATTCACCTTGCAGCCACAGGTAAGATATGCTGCTAATATCAAAAACAAAAATAATTGAAATAATTGGTGATTTTTTGCTTGCTTTCTCCACAGAAGTTCAGTGAAAGAAAATTCAGGTATTTTCTGCTTCTTAAAGGAAGAAAGTTTTCCTGCATGAACACTAACATTGAGCCACACGAGAGAGCTCTCCTGCACTAATGGAGTTACTCCTTTAACCCACCTGAGAGCAATGGATTTTAGAGAGCAGTTCTTAACACCATCACTTTTCCCTTACATTAGAACTTAGAAAGCTTTCTGATGTTACCACCTCCCTCTCATATCGATTTTTCAACCCACGTATCCTTATGAGGTTCATACACTGCACCTGGACACCAGCAGCGCAAACATGGGGAGGACGGACTGAGGACCAGGAGCAACCGAGCGCCTCGGGGCTCCCCGCCACATGGACCTCTCTGCAGCCTATCTGCCTCCAGCAGCAGCTCCGCTGCTTCTCCACAGCCCTCGCCGCAAGACCTGAGTGTTACTTGAAGACACTGGCCACACATATTTTGTCTAAGCTCAGTCTTGTCCAAAACATCAACAAAAAATAACTCTTTCTAGGATTAAGGACTACAGTGTTTTTATGTAACACTCACTGCTCCTGACTGAATACTATTTTACTGGTTCTTCCCCCAATTTAATATAACTAACTATACTGAAATTCATGTAGAAGAATAATAAGCGCAGAAAGTGCTTATTATTGCTTAGTTATCTATATTTACATAATCTGAGGGCAGAGATAAGTATTTTAACAATTATATGAGAAAATATACGTTTAATATTTTATATCAAGCATCAAAAAAATCAATATTTTAACAGAAAATCTATTTAAAACAAAAGCAAAAAAACATAAAAGCACTCAGGCAAATATTTTAAAGTTCTATCACAGAACAAAAGTATATCTGCATTCTTACAGACATGCATTAGTTTTAGTGGGGAGCTTAGTTTGTACACAGACTGAGACACTACCTTCAACATTATTCACATAAAAACTAAAATACTTGTTAAATGTTTTTGAAACTATATTTTTTTGAGGACAAGTTCATTCCTTCATGTTTTTCTCCAAAATTTGCAAAATTACTTTAGAGCTTATTAATTCATAACACAGTCAAAGATTATGTTTCGGATTAGCTACGGATTTGTGGGGGTTTTTTTAAGTATTTGAAAATATTTTCAAAGCTCATTTAACATCCTATGTCTGAGACTCAAAGTTCAAAATTAGGTGCAGGCAAAAATTATCCACTGATCACACAACACATACACAAAATTTAAACCTATTTAGCAAATTTGGAAAAGGAAGCAGGACTAAGCACGTACAGGAAAATAAATCCGAGTCTATATAAAGGCAGATTGCCCATGTCACTCCATAAAGGAACATTTTTCAGATTATCTGTCTGCATCAACTTGGTATGCAACTCTCAAGTCATACCGGACCTCAACTCAACTTCAAACCTTCCTCACAGCCTCTGATTCTTTTTCTTGCAAAAGTGTCCATGTACGGGTTGCAGTTCTTCTCCCTGACCACACTTACTATCTTCTATCTTGTGACACAGCCAGAGGGTACAGAAAGCCACCTTTTCAATATAGAGCATTTCATTGCCCTATTCCTGAGGGGATTTGACAATTTTGCTTTACTTTTCATTTATGGCAGACAGAGGAAGAGAAAGACGACATGACCATTCTACACCTTGAACCAGGGACCTGTAGAGATTACCAAAGAAACAAGCTTAATCTATAAAAACATAGCATTAAATTCTGCAGCAAAAGATACGTTTGAAAATCTTGATATCACACACACACACCCCCAAAAAAAACCCCAAAAATCTCTCCCTGGTCCCAAACTGGCAAAACAGATGAAGATCTGTACAAAACAGGTAAGAAAGCTCTTAGGCCAAGATTCGCTCAGCAGCATGAGACTGACAGGGATTTCCACTGACTTTAGTGCGTGGCAGTTTCTTCATCGAACCTTTCCAAACAGCAGCACAACATCAGCATGAGAACAGCAAGAAGGAAACGGCCACCACCTGTGTTTGCATAGGAAAGGAAAGAGTCACTGGGTGGTTTGCCACAGGAGCAGAGAGGAAGCTGACAGACCATGGCCAAAAGCATGGGAAAACTGCAGAACGGGCTGGAATGGGCAGAGCAAACAGAGGACGAATGTGCAGCAGGAAAAAAATAACATAAAAGAAAATATTAAGGAAATAAAAGGAAATAAAATAAGGTAGATTGTTAAACACAAAACCCCAAGGCCAAGTATGTGAAGAATCACTCACTACACATGCATGCTCACAAGGAGAGACTCCACACTCAGCTCCTGAAGACACCCTGTGATCATCCTGTCAAGCACTACACGAGGCCAGGTACACCATACAATAACATCTGCATTGAGACTTTAACTTCTGTTGGCAATACAGAAAAATATTGACTCTAATATCAAGGCTCCTGGAGACAGAGAATCCATCACAACCCCCAGGTCTGTCATTTTTAAAGCTTTTCAATTCAGTGAATGTCTTCTGTGTCTGAGACATCTATAGTCTGTGTTTCAGGAAAGGTAATTCAAAATGTCACCAAGCACTTACACAAATCTAACATTGCACACAATACCATTTTGCCTTTTGTGATTAATGCTTGCGGAATAACAAAAGTATAATCGTGTGGAATTTATTCTTCCTTTTCATATCCTTCCCCACCCTACCAAGGCCCCGTTATGCCCCTCTTGGCATGGGCTAGGTCTCAGGTGGCAAAGACTGTTCTGCCAAGAGAGAGGAAAGGAGAGGGAGGGCAGGAAAGAGAAGCTAACTAAGTGCTCGGCGATAGCCATACATCATTTACATGGCTCCTAGAGTAACTGCTCATATGGTAAAGCAACATTAAGGAAACAGTTATGTATTTTTATTTGCCCCTGGGGAGGCGAGCATTGACTGCCACTAGCTTTTTTCTGTTCTGATTCGTGCTTCTTTGTTCTTCATGCCTTCTCCTTTCCCTTCATGTTTCTGTTCCTGCGCAGATAAGAAGCAGTTGCCTCCTTTCTGAGGTTTGCAGGCAGCATCCAGTTCAGGATCTGGGAATGAGCAAATGGAGGGAGAAGTTGCATCACGTCACCAGCCAACCTTGGGCTCGCTTAAAACTCAAGGGCCCTGTCACGTCCTCCACCTCTCACCTTCTGCAGCTTGGTAACTGCAGGCTGCACAGAGCCAGGAGGAGCCTTAATAAGTAGCCTTGGCATCTCCTCACTTTTCAACGTTAAAAACCATTCTTTAGGCGTCTTAAAGAACAGGCCAGTAAAATGAAGCAAGGAAACAGAATGAACAATTTGTATTGCAATAGAGGTGAATAAATAAATAAATTTAATTTTGCTGGTCAAAGTGAAAAGAAAACTCTGAAGCTGAATACTTCTATGAAAGAGTGAAAATTATCAACAGTCTTTTTATACCTATGACTTCAGGATTTGATCAAGAACTTTTTCCGAGGCAAGATGAAACAGATACAGAATTTTTTTCACATGCTATATATTTTACCCACTAAATTGAAAAAAATACGGTTTTCCTTACAAAAAAAAAAACATGTTAATAGAGTGTAAGGTGCATTATTGGCTTTAATTATTTTCTGAATTTATTTAGTTTCACAAAAACTAGGTTTCAAAATGTAAATCAAATTCCTTATTGCCACAGAGGTCTGAAACTCCATTTCTTTAAGAGTAAATTTCAACTACGCGCCAATGTGATCTAGTTTCAGATAGAAAACACTGAAACCCTCTTGTCCTAGAACTCAGAGACATCTGCCAGAACTGGAAGGTGAAAGTAGAGCAAAACATAACCTTCACCTTCACTCAGAGCCTTTTAAACACTATCTGATTTTCAGAAAAACCTTGAAAGCAGATGTACTAGGACAATGTTTAAAACATCTGGCAACTTCATTTTCAAAACAAACCTGAATGGGGGAGGTGGAAGAGGGATTAAAAGCCTAGAACATGCGAACAAATTAAAAAACTTAATTAAAAATATTTTCAATCATCCATAAAACATTGTGACTTTCAAAAGAAAAATGGACATGAATGGAACGAAATTCTAGCCCTGCGAGAACTGCAGCCTATGCACGGCACATACAGCAAGTTGCAAATTGCTTAATACGAGTGAAGTTGATGTACTGCCTTGAGGGTCTGAGGAGTAATTTAATATTCAATTCAGTCCTTAATAGGAAACCCATGCAAAGAATTCAAGTCCAAAAAACACTCTGGCAAAATGTAGAAAGAAACAGACTCCTGGAAACTAACTTGTGTACCAGCAGTCACACAGACAGAGCAGTTAATCTGTGCATAAATATTACTATCACAATAAAATGCCCTGAACATCATAAACATGGAATATATGTAAGTGCACTTGTGTATGTATTTATATGAAAATACAAACACATCTGAGACGTTTTGGAATAAAAAGTGTTTGTGTGTGTGCGCGCACCTGCACATATACATTTACTTACATATATAACTATAAAAAGATGAAAGTCAAACAAATAAACAACAAAGTTCCAGACAAGAATGGCGGGAGAATGTTTTATCCAGTTCCTAGGTGTGTATCAATGCCGACAGAAACATATTTATGTTCCTGTAAACTCTCCTTCTATCTTGAGTAAAAGAAAGAAAGAATACTGCATCTTTTATGCAATCGTACATGGCAAGCAGGTATTTTCTGAACTGCACTAACATCACAACAAAATTAGGAAGGCTGAACCCTCCAAGCATGGAACTGAGTTACTACTTTGTTCCTTCACAGGAGTTGGTGAACACTCTTGGGCAGCAAAGTATTTGAACAATGCTAAGTACGTAATAATTTTGCTATCAGCAAAACCAGCAAATATAATTTCCCCACCTCTATAGGTGGAAAAAGTGAAAATACTTCATTCTAATCTTACCTTTTAAATACCATAGCAAAAAGTTATGGGAAATGAGGACGACAGAACCGTCTCTGTTCGACTACTTAGAAACTGAACTTAAAACAGAAGTAAGGATAAAACATCCGTATGTACAGTACTCAATAAATAGTGCCTGCTGTGTCAAACTAGAGTAGTCTCTTTATACACTTATTTAATAGATATTTCTCACAGGTAAATGTCATACAGTTCTTCTGTAAAAGCAGTTCCACATTTCTTTCACTGTACCACTCCTAAGCCCTTGATTTTTATTTACTTTTCTGTTAGTCAAGAACTCAACTAAAATTTTGAATAAAACATGAAGACACTTCACTATGCAAAAGTCAGGCAGTACTTGACCTAAAATCCCTGTGTCATCTAATGAAGGTCTTAAACATCAGAGCTTAAAACGAATTGGAATAGAAGAAGCTAATGTCGTTTTTACACTTGGTGAAGAAAGTTTTTAAATACAGGCAACATTTTTAAGGTTTTGGCTGAAAAATATCTAAAAGCAGAGAGATAAAAAGAGGATTTATCAAAAACCGCAGCAGAAAAAATTGATTTGTCTAGGCTATAGAGCTGGTTAATAAGATGCATCCCTGCATTACCTACCTTATCAGGAAATAGCGAAGACAATTTCATTCTTTTATAATGCAATAAAAATGAACTGCAAGCAATGCTTCAAATAGCATTTCATTTGAAAGAGCCTCCACAGTTGTTGCTCACTCCGTGCTCTCTCATCCACTCTGCAAACCTGCAAAGGCATTTTCCTTAGGAGCCTATACTGGGGGGTGACTCTTCCCCACTTAGCCGTTCCAAGGCTGACCGTATATTCAGAAAGCTCCCCAGTACCCGGAGGGCTGGGATATCCACAACAACAGTAAAGCCGTGAGAGCCACAATGATACTCATCCCCATAAAGCACAGGTGCCGTGAGACCCGCTGGGGAACACAGCACAGACACTTGACTACACACAACTTCGGTACTGGTTTGGTTAAGCCCTACAGAGCTCAGTAACTCCATCTCAGGTACGTTCCTCCAGATTTAGTCTAGTTTTTGAGGACCAAGTGTTATATCTAGAATGTTTCTAGCTCCACAGTCAAAGGAAAATAGTCAATACAATTATTCTAGGGCACACTCCGCCTTACCCTGAAATGGCTTGCAGAGTGAGTGAGATGAATTCATCCAAAGAGTGACCATCACCCCCCACAGGTGAAAAATGGGGGGGCCTTCAGTGATTGACTCAGTTGCAGAATCAAAACTTTGTTGATATTAATCCCATCCATAGTGTCAGCTTTGAATCAGCTGTTGCTCAGTGACTGACAAAGAAGTCCCAGTTTAATTCCAGTTGTGAACACTGCTGTATGCTGAGATGAATCAAATCCAGCCATTAGGAATAGGGCTTTAATGGCTGATCAAAGTTTGCTCTGAGAAGCAAGTCCCCCAGCCTGCATGTATAATTTCCAGAAGCTAGCAGAAGAGTTTCATTTGCTATCTTTGTAAACTCCTTTACTGTGTATTGTGTAATAGTAGTACTACAAAGATTTTATATTCACATATTATTTATATACATTATTTTTGCTTTTGTTTTTAAACTCATGAACTTTTATGTATATAAAACATATGCATTTTAACTGATTTAACTGATCTGCATTGACTGTTGTACTAATCAAGATTTTTGGATTAAGTGAGATTACCTTGAAAATCATAAACACTTAATCCATTTGACAAAGCCAAAGTTCCCTGCTGCAAAACCTCTGTGGAAAAGTTTTCCCTAATGTACACAGGATTCTTTCCCTAAATACTTTATCTGCTGCTAAATGAACCCACAAAGGCATTTCTGAAGCTGGAACTCATCGTGTTTGCACAATGCACATAAGATTTACAACAAGAGGTGGGTGTGAGAAGGAATAGATTTGATGTTTTGAAAGCTATAAAATAAAGTAATAAATGAATCTCCATTCATTTATTCCTTACCCACTCTTTGTTTCTACATCATTTTTCATTTCTTTTTAGGGAACGAGAGAATAAATAAAATGCCAGGAACTAAGAAACTGCCTATTCCATTCCACTAGTAGCCCTCTGTCCCTGTTTCATCCACCTCAATAGCACAAATCAGAAGACAAAACCCAGGAGTCAGCAAAAGAGATGGTCTATCCCCAAAACATCTCCCCATCTGAAAACAGGAATATGCCAGTTTACATTTTGCAAATGCAATAAAAGAGGGAGCAAGCAGCTCCCCTGTAGATTAAGAACAAAAACTAGAGACAACGCTGTCATGGAAGTCAAAATATATTCTTAGTTTAATATCTTACTGCCTTGGGCTAGTGGTTAAAAATATAATCCACATGCTGCTTTGGTTTTGCTTTGCTTTTTTTTTTTTTTTCTTTTTTTTTCTTTTCAGCGGTTGCATTGAGGACTGTTGTCCAGGCCACAGTGCAGCAGTGCAGCCAGCAAGGCATGGAGCCAGCAGCCTCAGAAGGTTCCTTGCTAGCCCTATAACCAGCTTTAAACAGCATTGATTTTTCTACCTGAGGAGGCTGACCACAGAGCATTATTAATGACTAGGTAATGGTCATGTTTGTAACGGCAATGCAGTCCCTCTTTCTAAGTGCTTTTTTGTTTTCTGTCTGCAAAAGAGATTTCTTATCAAATAAAATCATCCCAATTAAGACTGAGTGAATAATTAAGTACATTTGACAAATTCTGTATCCTCTCCTGTTGGTAAACTGTCTGTGAGTAATTTATATGAGTTCTCCACCGCCCACAGAGACTAATGCTCCTGCCTCAGAGCAAAGCAACATGCAACCTGCAGACCAGTTACTCTTGCGGGCTGGTGAGTTCGGATACTTGGGACGCTTTGAAGCGTAGTGTTTATCACATTTCGAAATAAGTAACTATAAATGCTACTCCACGTTTTCAGAAACGACACACAAGGACTATCTGTTACAGTTGGCCCAAAGTGTAACACATACACATGCCTCCCTGAAGAAAAAAATACATGGGATGATTTTCTGTACCCTGAAAAAATATTTTCTCCTCATTTCAGATTCACATCCCTTTATCTTCACTGTGTTGCTTCTTCTCTGCTTACAATGAAATAACCTGAAATATCAGAGTAATCAAGAAATTATCGACAGAAGGGGTTGTTACACTTATTGCTATTAGTATGATGACAAAGTGTTTCAATAAACAAATACATTTCTCAAATAGATTTCTCAAAATAGGAGTAAACCTGTGGCATCAGAATACAATGAACTTTGCCCTGCTACTTTGTGTTTCATAAAATGCTTTAAAATTTTCATGTAAATGTAAGCACAGTTCCTATCAGAAAAAAAACAAATCTCTCATTAAAGAAGGGTTAAAGAAAGGTCCATGCACACACACACAAAAAAAACCACAATACACATGCATATGTAAACATTCTTGGAATGCATCTGTGATTTCCATAATAGTTTCTTATTCAAGTGATCATTAAATCTATTTAACATGTCAAATTCAGACTAATATCCAGGTTGACTTCTTAAAACATTCAAATTGAATATAATTGAATATTTCATGTCTTAATAATTTTTCTTTATCATCTCTCTTGTACTCTGTTCTGTAGCTATAATCTCAAATATCACTATATCATTTCATACTGCATCAGATCCAGTGCTATATTTTTATTACTTCTCATTACCCATCCTCAAAGAAGATGATTTCACCATATGGAATGAATGTTGAAATGCTCTATGGTCACTAAGGTTTCCTTTAGATCATCCAGTAAGTTCTAAAATAGTTTATTTTATTGGTTCCAATTTTTTTTTAATCCTAGTAGAAGTTATAGTATTTTCCTTGATGATATACCAAGAAGATTGAAGATACAAAAGGTTAATTTAGCAACTTAAGCAGTTTAAAATCCATGTGTTTTTACAAAAGTGTCAAGGTCTCAGTAAAGACCACATGGTTTTTAAAGTGCTTCACAATCCAAAATTAACAGCAGAACGCGACACTTGGAGAAAATTCCAACTAGGGATCACTCAAGTCAGAACTGAGAGTTACAGAGGGAACCGATTTAGCCTCACCGCAGAAAGAAGCACCTGGTACTGATTTTTTGATTCAATAACTCTGGCTTTAAAACAATCACATCCTTGCTAGAGCTACAGGAATAAGGATAATAGGAATTCCTAAAAGGTGAGGAAGCAGACTTGCTAAATCTTCTCAAAATATTGTGCATGAGAAACCTTTCGTTTTTCACTGCCAACGACTCAGCACAAGCCTCAGTTCTAGGTTCTTTTAATGTTATCCTTCATGGTAAAGGAAACATCTTAGAACCAAGCAAGTATGTCAGAATGAGAATAATGTTTATGAAATCTTTTGGAAGTCATTCCAGTTACTGTACTGGGCTCATGGACATTGAATATACCTACACCTTAACACTGCTTCCAAACAAGGAAACTTACAGGAAAAAACCCACTTGGATGAAAAGCTCACTGGAGCCAGCAGAAAACTTCCCACTGATTTAAGCAAGCTTTGCCACTAAGCCATAATCTTGCATTAAAAATGTGGATGGATTTGGCTGCAGCAGCTATTTAACCTTAGAGATAACTCCATCTGACAAAGCTCCAAATAGCTGTTTTGATGAGCCCATTTTTCTCATCCACCTTTTTCACATGTCCTGCCTCCTTAGTTCTTCAGTACTGGCAAGAAACAGGATTTCCAGATACAAGGCTGGCTCGCAGATGTAGAAAGGAGACAAAGAAGAGTGCCAAAACCTCTGTCATTTTTGAAGCAAGAATGAACATGAACTTAGCTCTGCAGCTCTGCCAACACACTAACAAGTACTGCCCCAACCCTTTACACAAAGGCACTTAGAAATATTAATGAATTAATCCTCATTTTCATTTGGGGCTCAACAGATAAGTACTTAGAGAAGCAAACTGAAGTGTCATAGTTAAAGCAGCAATTTTGAGGCACTTGAAATTCACATATTTATGCACTCTTTCGACTGTTTCACTTCGTATTGGATGTTTTAAAGATTCAGATTGTGAGATGCTATGAAAAGACACATACAGCGGGTCCTTACAGTGTGTCTTGATGATGGATGACAGTGTAACCTGTGGTTTCGAGGCAGTGCCCAGCCAGACGTCCTGCAGCTCCCAGCTGCCTTCCTGCCATACGGTGCCGTGCACGGTGGTGCCCAGCGGTGACAACTCACCCCTGCCGTGGGCTCACAGTGCTTGCTTGGGCCACAAGGCGTAAAAATAATACTAAGGCCTACTAGTTCCTTAATATGGCTTAGTGATCATTTGTAAAGAAAATTTCCCCAAGAAAAGCCAACTGTCCTTTTCTTGGTGGAAATGGAGAAGATGCATTTGAAGTCTTGGCTGCTGTCAGTTTTATCTTGCCTTAACTGAATAACCCATTTTTTTTCCAATGCTTGGTCATTGACTTTGAAGCATTTTATTCTTGCTGCTGTGTTTCAACTCTCTCCCACTTGTTTACAATTCAAGTGCAGCATGACAGCAGGTCACTCCAGTCTTCCTGCTGCTGAGCAAAATACAGTTGTTCCTCCCAGCATTTTACAACACTATTTAAGAGAGCCCAGAACAGCATGTGCCTTTGATGGGAAAGCAAAATAAGGCAACTCGCAAGTTATCAGCTTGTAACTCACCATCGTGGCCAGATCCTTCACAGAGCGCTGTGCTGCCAGCCTTTCCCGAGCCCCACATTGTGATTCCCTTTTTCCTTTCTAGTTGTAGTGACTGTGCTCACCTCACTGATTTCATGATATTTTATAAATGGATGAAGTGAATGTTGCACTGAAACCCTGACATACCAAGTGCCTGAAACACCATCTTAGCTTTTTATATTCCAGTTCAGATTTAAAATACTGAACGGTCCCTAATCTAAGTGAGCCCTCGGGGGCTATCCCTGATACATGCTTCTGCTTTGTCAGTGAGCTACTAACAACTGCTCAGAGGGCAGACATAGACAGATGGACAAATTTAAAGGTAAGCAAGGTCATGAACTTCTAAAATATCAACTAATTCACAGAGAAAGTCTGCATGTAGACTCTTAACTGTGAGTAAATTTGTACTTACTGCAGGATAAAACCTGCATGCACACAGGTATCTGTAGAAGATGTGTCTACAACTTTATGTCTTGCTTTAGCCATCAGCCAGTTCCTTGTTCCTTTCCCCCTTTAATATTTGTTTACAGCCAGTCGTACATTTACTTCAAAATATTTTTAATATTCTCATTTATTACTTTTTTTTCTTAATTTTCTTATGAGAACAGTGATGGCAGAAAGTGATGACAGGAGCCCTGCTAAAGGACATCGCAGAAATATATCACAGAAGTGCAATTTTCAGATAGTTGCCATTCATTTGTTAGACACAAGTTCTGGTCAATGTTTTGGCCCGATGCTCACCCTCTGAGAAAACCTCGCAGTAGCCCCATCTCTGGGTTTTAAGTAGCTGACCCAGCTACCAGAACGAATCCTGCAAACAAAAGTGCTGGTTTCCCTACAAGGCACGGTCGGCTTAACCAGGTCACACTGACACCAGCTAGCACAACACCAAGCTGTGGGAGTGGGAAGCTGAACACAGACTACAGAGGGGAAAAAAATACCACCCAAGATGCTTGCAAAACTCTTTGTTAAATATTTCACTAGAAATATAATTTGCCTTAAAAATATGTTTAAGCAGCAAACACTCATTTTGTCAATTATGTTCTGAATCACAGATTACAGCTTACTTGGGAGGTTGGAAAGGACATCTGGAGGTTATTTGGTCCAACCCGTCCCCACCAAGGCAGGCCAGCTTAGATGAGGCTGCCCAGCGCCATCTTCAGTCAAGTTCTGCTTCATCTCCAAGGACGCAGATAGCACAACTTCTCTGGAAAATCTGCTCCAGCCTTCATGATTTTTTTCTCCAGATATCTCTTTGTAGCTGCCCTTTTGCAACTCAGGTTGGTCTCCTCTCACCCATGGCTGCGCACATCTGGTTTCCTAGTCTCCATGCCTCCCATTAGGCAGCTGGAGAAAGAAAAGGCCCCCACTCCCTACACTTTTCTACTTCCAAGTGAGTAAAAAAAAAAGCAGTTCTCTCTGCCTTTCCCAATACTTTTCCCAAATAAAATTACATGTTAAAAATGCTTTTTAACTGTAACTGCTGCAAGAGAGAGATTTGAAACATAACATCACATCAAGACCAAGAACTAAGACCACCCTTGGTGACTTAATAGACCTAAATAACTTAAAAGGAAATGCAGACAAAGAGAAGGCTGTTTTCACAATATCTCATGTAGTTGAAAGTGGATTTTATTTACAATATGTAAATGCAGGAGTGTGAAACAAACAACTTGGTTCACAGGCAGTGCACCCGCTGCTGAACTGTCACCGCCTGACATCCTGTCTTAGCTGCCAAATTGCTCATTAGGTTTGGCAATTTTCACCTGCGCCTCCAGTTTATATTTCAGCAGGGAATAGGGATCTGTCTGCTTTAACAGTCCTCTCCTGCGAGCTCCCAGCTCTGTGCAGAGGGCACGTGGGCTCACGCTGAAAGCGTCCAGCAGGCTGTGGGCTTACAGAAAGGTCCGGCCCTCCTCATGAAACACAAAAACAAGAAGTTTTACCCTAGGTAACAGAAAAGCAGCAAAAGGAAGAGCTAGATGAGAAACACAAAGAAACGAGGAGCTTGCAGGGATGAATCGCGTTTTCACAGTGCAAAGCCACACAGGGGAGGGGACCAGCACTATTTTTATTTCTGCATTTAGTCGTCAAGATTCAATTTGCGAAAGCCCCCCCGCCAACGCAGAGCCAAGCACAGGCTCTGTTGTTCATGGGAAAAGAGGGAATGCAGATGAATATTACTTTTCCAGCTGGACCTGATCTCGCTAACCTTTCCCTTTCTGGGCGAGGAAGGATGGCGTGATCTATAAACAAACAAAAGGGGTAACATGGCAACGGGAACAAAGAGAGGGAAATCTCTGCAGGCCCCGGAGCCCCTGCCCATGGGAACGTGGTGCAGGTGAGCGCGGCAGCACCGCGCAGGAGCAGGGCCCGGCTCGCGAGCAAAAAGCACCCGCGATGGAAAACACAATGTCTGCAGCGCTATAAACCAATTTCAGATGGAATACTGTTTTTCATTTGTTAGAAGTAAAATATTCACCACCAACCCTACAATTAGCTAGAAAATTACAATAATTACAGCAATTTTGTATCCCATCTCCAATCCAATTAATAGATATATGACCTTGTCAACATGTAATAATCAGGAGCTGCATCTACCACAAAACTGGATGGGTTTTATTTGCTGAATAGAACTTACACAGTAAGAAGACAATTATTTGAAATATTGAGAATACCATTTGTATGCTGTGCTTGGCTTCACATGTTATAAAGGAAATACAATAGGGATATTATTTCCATTTTCAATGTATATTTAAATGAAATTCTTGAAATAGGTATATTTAATAAGGGATAATATAACTGGACTGAGATTCTAAGTCTGTTGTTTGGAACGTTTAGAAACAAAATATATCTATTGTGCACACCAAACATAGAGGAAGACCTTTGATCCTTATTAACATATTTATGACAAATTCTTCTACCTGTTTTATTTTTGCATGCTTTTACAAAAACTACCAAAAGATCTATAATTCTTAGCAACATTCTTCTGCATGCCTAGAGACTTTTTTACTGCAGGGTCTCAAAGCATTTTTGGTCATTTTAACAAGCAGTGAACTCACTAAGAGATACACGTATTTACCAGAATGACACTGAAGATAAGCGAGCTGTCCAGTGTATCATTGAATTTTATCTGTGCTGCATGATTTTGATGCACTAACATCAATGTCCTGAAAAATATACCAGATACTCATGCTAAAGAGAAAATTTGTGTGCGTTTGTCTGTTCAAACCTGCCCAGCAGACAGTTTTTGACTTATGCAGAGAAATAAGGCAGGCATTTAGCACTGGCATGCCAGGTAACCTGAAGTGTCCTGAAGTTCCAGATCCTCCTTTGCTCTCTCCTGCCATTATTTATTTCCCTAATTTACTTCTGTACTCTAATAGCTTAGTTTTAGATTACCTATATGTAAGCAGACTTTCAAAATGCTATTCCCTGTTTCACAGAAAGCCCTCTAGGACAAAACCTCATTGAATTTCGGAGAGTTTTCTAACTTTTTCATGTGTGTTTTTAATGGATCACTGCTAGCAAGAATTCACTACTAAAAAGAAAGATTAAGAATGAAACCTGCAAAGGAGAAAATATATTCCTAGAAATCTTTTCAAAGTTTCTGTGAACAGAAGGATAGATGTTATAAATAAAGAGGGGCACAATGCTTCATCTAACTTTTTTTCTTACTTGCATCTTATTTTTAACTACAGTAAAAAATGTATAGTAAGTAGTCATTTAGCTCTTTTTGCCTTATTAAACTAAAGTACACAACGAGTCTGCCTGGAAAAGCATTGTAGATATATAATTCCTACTTCACGGCTTTGAAACAAATCTTCTCCACTTTGAAATAAATAAATCAAAGGACGTTCCCCAGCTAGAGTTTATTTTGGTAAAGAAAAAAAATTACAACACGGTAAATGACCAGGTGTTTTTATTGAGTGGTAACAAGCATAATCTTCCAAGGTTTAGCAGAAAGTGCTCCTATTCTTAGCTTCTCCCTACCATTTTCTTCATCATTAAACAGAATGAAACTAGCAAACTAAAAGCTATGCAGCAACTTCATTTGGCTATTTTGCTATCATTTTCAGTGCAGGATAATTTTGAACCAGGAACACATACAGAGCTTATTGCTGCTAAAAGCAGCTTAGAACTAATTTATTAGAGCAGAGAGATTTATTTATTTGTGTTCAACAAGCATCTATGCAGTTTCTCAATTTTGATCAGCTTTCAATAAGGTCAGATAATGAATGATATTCCCAGTAGCACGAATGGGTAACAGTACTTGGCATCCTTGCAAATTAAGATGAAACGTGCTGAGACACCACGAGCGCGTACTCACTTGCGCGGAGGACTGAAGGGGTGACCTCAATCTCACTGGTTGCTTGATAAGGCTGAAAGGCCGAAGCCGTGTTGGATCCAAGCTCGCTGCCAAAAATCTCTGGACTTTGTGTGCCCGTCGAGCTGGCGCTGGTGCCGTCACCTCCATGGTGCGGATCTTGCTCATCAAATACAGCTACAAGCTGCGAATGACAAATTTAAACTACTGTTAGAAAAAATTGCAGCAACATCAAAGTGCTGTTGTAGAACAGCATTTCATCACCTCTTCCCATCAAGCAGCAAGAAATATCTGTCAGCAGAGGCTCAAATCACTGTCTGGATTAGCCCAAGGGAAGGCAACCATTAAAAGCAAAGTCCAAAGGGTCAACAGCTCTGCTGCTGCTGCAGAGGCCCACGGGGTGGTCAGCATCAAGCCCAGACATGACCAGTTAACACCCCTGCTGGTAAACCACTTCAGCCTCCCCAGCAACACGAAACAACACAAAAATCAGAGTGCCCGTTGCCTGTGCATCAGAAGCTATGGCCCATGTTTTGATACCCGTATAAACACCATCATTGTAAAAACAAATCACAAGCAAAAAGACCTTTTTCTTCATGGAGTAAAGCCATACAATAAAAAAAGATGCAAATGCACACTTGGAAAGCTTGAAATAAATGCCTTACAGTGTTATAATCACTCTGAAACATCATCTATAATCTGCTACCTATTAATCTACTATATGTTAATATGATTTAAAGCTGTGCACTTCCATTAGTCCTACCTTCTCAGGCGTTTTTGTATGTTTGCAAATAGCTTCTCTAAGAAAAGCCTAAAAAGTCAAACAGTCTGAAAATTAGCTAAGTCACTAATTTAACAGAACAAGATTTACTAAATCTGTTTCACCAATGAAAGGGAAATATGAAAAACATGGTATTTTTCTGTAAATCTTAGATATTTTTTCATTGTAAATGGATGCTTTTATTTGAAACTTAAATAACCCTCTCTCAATTTATCTTTGGTAAACTACTGAAAGAGAAAAGGCACGCTCTTATACACATTTAATCTTAAAACTTAATTTTCAAGATAGGGAAAAAAAATTATGGTTAACAACATTCTGCAGCCTATAAATTAAACTATAATGTAATATCTGAAAGACATTTCCAAGAAAGCATTGCATTCTTCTGTCAAAATTGGTAAGGTAAATGGAGCAAATCAACTTAAACCCACGCTGATCTCTGCAAATTGTTTATTTTGTTATAACAATACTTGAAGCTTCCTATAACCTAAAAGAATCAGAGAGAATATTTTCTATATCTTTCTGATTTGCTGCTTTTTTTTTTCC
>JAWLRI010000833.1:6512196-6537074 GCA_034781795.1 Crypturellus tataupa
TGATATTGGAACGAGAAGCAGACTTCTGCCAGTGTCTCCCTACTTAATGCAATTCAGTCTCTGGCACACGTCCAAAAAGAAAGACTGAACTGACAGTAATAGTAAGTCCAGTACCCTCGGCAAGGCAGGTAAGGGGAGAACCTGGCTGGCAGCACCACACAACCAGAACATGTCCTTAATACACAATCCATTATTTCACACCTGAGAAAGATACATACACGGCAGCAACAGAAGAGCTGTGACAGCATCCGAAACACCGCACTCCAAGAGGATAAGGAAGCTCCATTTCTAACACATTGAGAAATGCCAATACCTACACAGAAATGGAAGCGTATCCCTCAAAGGAAGCGCGCTTTGCACTCATAACACTCACTTCCATTATGTCATTTATAACAAGCTAATTACCAACCTCCACCTACTGGAAATAAATTAATCCACAAGTGGAAACAGGCAAGGTATTGGAACACAGCACAACGGTGTATTTAACAGCTTCAAGGAAGAAGCATCAAATCTATTTCTCCTTTACAAGATGTGTTAAAATTGATCCCAGAACTACATTCGGTTTCTCTGAGGCTGGCTGACAAGTGTTACTCAATTTACGCTGCTGTATATATTTATAAATGAGTTCTACTGTAAGGTGCCTCCAGCTTTTTACTTCTTCCAACCAGTCACTCCTCAACTTCAGGAGTTCAGAACATCTGAAAACTAATGTTTCTCATTTCAGGCTTAGCTTTTGATCTTGTATATTTTTTCAGTTACCATTTTGACAGTGTCTAACCTTCAAAAGGCTTCATTTTCACTGAAGAGCATACCAAGTTGTTCAATTTTTTTCATGCTACATTTCAAGTAACATAACCCATGTTCAAGCTCCCTAATTCTGAGCGGCTCTACTTCTTTTTCTACAGTAGCGGCTTATAATTGAACACAGGTTTCCAGCAGCTCTGCTAGGCTCATTAGGAAGGTCTTTGCAAACCAATTTTACCAAGGTAATATTCACTCCTTCCCTAATGATTACCTAGAAAGTCTTCAGGACTGGAAGCCTTTAATGGAAAAGGCACAGTGTTGGATCCTGATTTTCCAGAGCTTCATAGGCCATTTTTCGGATGGCAAGTTATGGAACCAAGAACAGACAAAACATCTTCCACTACCATCCTGATACAGAGTATTAGTTTTTCATTTCTCCAACACATTCGTGATTAATTTGATACAGTATCTAAACCAGATTATCAGATAAGCTCTTATCAGCCTTACCCTCACTGGTAAACCTATAGGTTTGGTAGTTTTAAACCTCATGTTGGCAAAGATTACAGTTCCTACCCATGGGACCTGAGTCTGCAGGCACGAAGGAGCTGCCTGTACAGTTAACAGGCATGGGGAGTTAATCACCCCACGGCACAATACACACCGTTTCCATTTTTCAATCGCTGAACAGAAAAACTGGCAAATGGCAAATTGGCACAATAACATTTAGTAGCAAAAAACTACTTTGTTATCCCGAAACAAATCTAATAAGTGATAGTCCTAACCTAGACAGGCATATTTCCATTTCTAATTACAATAAGGCAAAAGCAACAGAAAGGAGTTTTCAATAGAGGTCTATGTTTTTGTCAATTTAACGTGGCATAGAAGAATCACCAATTTAAAGAGATTAAAAATTTGATCCCTAGTGTGATATTATAGTAGTGTTAAAAAAAAACTTTAAATCTTTAAACTTTAAAACTACCATTTTCAAATACAAGAACAACAGCTACAGAAAGTCATTCAATTTCTGCAACAAAATCTTCAAAAGGTCAGACTACTCTTCAAAAACAGACTAATCCAATTTTTTAGACTTCAATGAAAGACGTTCAAGTACTTTCATGAGAACTTTGCACAAAATATAAGATTTTTAAAAAGCAATTAGATTTTGTTCTTGATCAACTATTTTTGCAAGCAATCAGATTTTGTTCTTGATCAGCTATCTTGATCAGGTACTTTTAGACAACACAGATACAAGGAATTTCAGTAAAGCCCAGCAATATTTCCAGTGATGAAGAATGTGCTTGGGATACCTAGTACATTTTGACATTTTTCCCTTGTTGCTACCATCAACCTGGCAAGAGAAAAAAAAATGCAGAAGTGAA
Organism: Crypturellus tataupa; assembly: GCA_034781795.1. Lineage (NCBI taxonomy): Eukaryota > Metazoa > Chordata > Aves > Tinamiformes > Tinamidae > Crypturellus > Crypturellus tataupa. The sequence continues at coordinate 6,514,320 of JAWLRI010000833.1, forward strand.
GTTTAAAAAACAAGTACAACCTGATACACTTCTCTTTTGCCTATAAGGATCATTTCTAAAGTAAACAGCTAAAAGGAAAATGAGAATAGACAACAATGTATGGAATTAAGGACTCAATATCCACCAAGAAAATTGCTTACAAAGAACTTCCGTCTTCTAATTCTGTGGCCTGAGATATCACAATCTCGCTACCTTGGAGACTGGAGGTCTGTGTTCTGCGAGATCACTGCGGTCACTTCTCTATAACCAATACCACAGCTGCCCAACTTCCCCCAAAATCAGGCTGTGTGGCATTAATTATCCTCCTATCTTTATTCCTTTCTGCGAGTGATACCACTACGAGCTTATTTATTACTTTGGCTAAGACTGATATCATACTAATCAGGTTATATTTACCTAAATAAATGAAATAAAACCCAAGAAGGATGATTGATTTTAATTACTGACCACAGTATCCGCAGTTTGCATTCCTATATTTACTTTTACATTATTCTTCTATTCTAAAGTATACTAAAAAGAGTAAACACATATGCAGTCTCAATTAATAACTAGATTAAGTATTTGGATGCTAATTAACTGAATAAAATATGTTCACCCACCAGTCATGGTTGTTTACATTTTCATTAATTACTGAATAATAATATAGAACATATATAGAACAGTTTATCAAATGATGATAATGGCAATTATGTTATCTCTCCCTGCAACAAAACCAGAAACCCTCGACTTCACAAAACTCACAAAGTCAGACACTTTTGCTCTATTTCTTTGTCTTTTCACACAAACATCATCAAAAAGATCACCTAAATTTTATTTATCCTGTGTGACTTTCCAAAATTTTACATATCTCCTCTAAACCATATTGATGTATTTGATGCTGTCTCAGGTTTAGACATTAGCAGAAGATTTCTCAGACTGTTATTTTAAGATCAGGTGGGACTACAGCTCTATTTGCACACCAGGACAGCAAGTCATCGTCTGGTTTTCATATCCCCTGCATTTTCCTGTCCATTCTTTTTATCTTGAAGTGAACCTACAATCACTTATCTTTTTGATTCATTGAAGGCCATTTAAAATAATCTTTTCTGCTCACAAGGATGCTTATCAGACAGTTTCACACAAGGACATCCCCAATTTGTTCCACTGTTCAGAGACCAGCTGCTCTGCAGTTTGATTTGCTGGATAACCACAAACGCTACGATTCCTCTAGCTGAATTGTACGGTTCCTCTCCTAGCCCATACAACAGTTTCCACATGTGGTCTTCATTTCCACGGTTGCTCTGCCGGGCTGGAATTGATGCTGCATAGTTGCTCCTGCAGGATGGCCATTAGGATATGAAATTGCCTTTCACATAATGTATTCTCTTTCTGCTTCCAACAGAACACAGAGCAGAGCATTTCTAAGCAACTCAGAGAAATGGCACCATTAATACCCCTGACGAGGCGTTGACATTGGCAACAAACCTCTCTTCTAATTTATGCCCAGCCCAGGAAAAGATCTTGATTCTAATAACTGAATTGAATAACTTTGGAGTGAGACTTTGGATTTTGAGGAGAGAGATTTTGATGGTCCAAACAAGATTCTAACATCTAAACTACCCTAAACAGCCACCTGATCTGCTGATGTGAGAGAATTCAATTGATATCAGAACTCGACATAGGCTTTGCTGTGCAGCCAGCATCTGGAAGGATGACCTGGAGAAGGCTGGCAGAAGATTCAACACGGTCATGACTAGAATCCTTTCTCTGCAAAAAGCTTTTGCAGAGTGCTGAGAAGTCTCAAGTAAACCTACGCTAAGAATCGGCAAGTTGATCCTGTACCGAAATAGGCCTTTTGCAATGAGCACAACCAAAGCAGATTCCAGAGGAATATTAAGAAATTCTACAGCGCTCAGCAGAGCTGGCAATACCCAGGTGTGAGCACAACACTCTGCATGTTCCTCACTCAATACTACACAGCAGAACTACCAAGCACTAGTTTAATAAGGCCCAGCAGTAAATCCAATTCAGTTAATGACACCTCGGACTCCAATACAGCCTGAAGTACTAACAAGTTGCTTATCAATATCACATATCAATAAACAGATGAGTATAAGAGGAGAAAACACAAAATCAAGAAAATATTTAACAAAGTAGAAGCTAATTATTATTTAGATATGAAGAAAACTAACTATGAAATCAATTTGTACATTTTCTGATGACTAAAGGAACTTTAATGACACAGTGGCAGACCTAAATACTTATCATTCCTTGAGCTTCACTTTTCTACATGGCTCATTAAAAACCCATTTAAATATAACTACTGTTTCAATGGTCTGGTAAGAGGAAATGCAGGGGAACAGAAAGAATTCTAACAAATTATGCACTAGTGCTCACACCTTTAAAAAAATAAAAAACAAATAAGTAGGCATCCTGCACCCTACATCCTGCATATGATGTATCCTACACATCATCCAACATTTCAAAAGAAGAAAAAGGGCAAGCACAACTCAAATTTTAGACAAGCTCAAACACAAAGAACAAATCTATCTAACTTCAAGAAACGAAATTCTTTACCTCTACTAATTAATCAGGATCAGTCATGAAGTCAGACATATTTCAATAATTACATTTCAGAGTGATGTATCTAAAAGGGAGAAAACCAGCCTACGTCCTTTTAAAAACACTGCTGCAATTTATTTTAACTCTTAAATTATAACCAGAATTTTTTTCCAAAATCTTTTTAAAAAAATACAAATATCATTTTAAGGGTCAAATTCTACCACCAGATTAACTCTTTGTAATAGATCTTAGGTGAACTATACAAGGAGTGTAAGTTTACATAGAGATATAGGAAAAAGAAACCCAAACCAGAGGGCAGCTCTGGAGATCATGTAGCCGATGCGCTCAAGGCTGGGCCAGCCAGACCAGGCTGCTCAGATCCATCCAGCCAGATTTTGAGTGACTGCAAGGACAGACACACTGCAACCTCTCTGGACAACCAGTTCCAGTGTTTGACCACCCACATTTTAAAGAATTGATTGACTGAATATAATCTTCCCCTTAGGATGTAAAATAATTCCCAATGGAAAAAAAAAAATCACAAGTCTAATTGAAAGTCATTTGCAAATCTGCTGATTAAGTAAATACCTTTCACTTTCCCAGCTCAACATAACAGATTAAATTATATCTGTAAGATCAGGACTCATCTGTTACTTCAAAGGATTTTTTGATTTTACAGATAGTTTAAGAATCTTCTGCTTTATTAACTTTAAATCTAAGACATGATTCTGAAATAAGTAATACAAACGTATTATTAAAGCATTGCTTTTGATTATTTATTTTATAGCATACTTTGATCTGAGAATATCAAGAACTGATATGAAATTGCAATCTAATCTTCTCCCTTCAATTAGTGCAATTTTAGATATTGTAAGGTCCTAGGCTATTTTTAAAATATATTATTTAAAAAAATATATTATTTTTAAAAGATGTTTCCCTCCATCTCCCCACAATCATCTATTGCTGAGCTAGAGACTACAAGTACTCTCCTGGACCAGAAACAGGCCAAAGCTCTGTTTGATGACATTAACACATACCCCTAAATGCTGCCTTTCTGTTGCATTTTTAACCAATAACATTAAGGAAAGTGCCCCCATCAGGATGAATTAACTACCAGACCTTTCCTTCTCCATGGAGCGAACACCTGAATTCAGTCATCACTGGTACCTGGGGGTATTAAGCTCAATCCGCTCAAAAGAGCAGGCAAATTCCATAGTTGTGCTCTGACCTCCTGCAGGAAGAGTTTGGCCAAAACTGCAAACCAAACTGCAAAGAGTACAAAGAGCTCTGTAATAGTAAGTTACTTGATTAAAATTATGGGAGAAGGGATTCCAAGGCACATAACTATACACAGCTACTGCTAAACTGAGACTGAAAGCATGTAGAAAAACATTATCTCTTCTTCTTCAATCTATTTTAGTTCTTTTTCTTATGTGTCTCAGCAAAAATGAAAGTATTACTATCAGAAGCTGATTTCCTTGAGTTCATATAGTCCCTCCCCACTGTATAAAACAAAATACTTAATTCCATTTGGGATATGAGAGCAACCTGGGAAATTATCTCTGCCTTAAATCAGAGCTTTTTGCAATCATGCTTTTTGTCATGCAACTTTTGCAATGAGTTGTTTCTTATTTGACTATTCCTTTGCAAGCATGGAGAGTACAGTGACATGGTGTTCCTTAAATTCTCAGTTTATAGAGTGGGGACTCCTTCCAAAAACCCTTTGTAAAAATATCCCTCTTACTCAAGATTCAGGATGTGATCTGAAAAATTACCACCATATGTGATTTGCGGTTTTATCCCTTGAGCTCATTTTGAAAATAAATTGGAAAACCATATACCTATTCTGGCTTTAAAGAGGTACATAAAGAAATCACGGCAAGAGAGAGCAAGCACTCTGCCTGGAAAGCAGCAGCCACATCTGAGCGCAGGAATAAGCCAGCTCCAGCCCTTCCATTTCTGCTCCCTCAGCACAAATGAGTACGTGTGCACTACGCACAGGGCAATGCTGCCAATATTTAGAAGCTATGCACATTTTTACAGTGCATTATAAAAATCTGCCTCTTCTTTTGAAGAGGGCAGGTGTTAAAAAATACCCTGATTGTTCCCCACTCAGCTCAGCTTGGGGGTTCGGGATGACCCTGCAGGCCAGCAGATTTTCAAGTCAACAGCATGGCCAATACAGGACTTCTGTGCTTTACTCCTGCCACGGAGGTCAGCAGTTAAGCAGTGACGCTATGCAGTAAGTAATCCAGACACTGAGGTTATTAGAGGGGCTGGTGCCACATGGCAAGATATATTGCTGAAATAAAGATGCATTAAATCTTAACAGTTGTCTCAGCTGCCACTGGGAGCTGCAGTCCTTGAGTACTGGGAAAATAATGGTTTCAGAAACCTCAAAAAAAAAAAAAAAAAGAAAAAAAGGTTTTCAATTCCTCTGTTACAAGATTAAAACAGCATCATTTAAAATCTAAGATTGTAATTTTAACTGAGGTACAAAAGGTATCCAGTTAGTTAAAACACAGGCCAATCTTTGCAAGCTTATTAAACTTCAAGAAAATAGATTTTGTGAAATACCACTGCTAATTTTTATAGTATGTGCTGTTCAGTGTAATTTGCATGCAAAAGCCAGGAGAATGTGATTAAAAATACCCATCTAGAGACACAGATGAAAAACTTCAAACATTTCCTGATTCCCTTCTGTTCCACTCATTATTTCAATACCTCACTACAACAAAGGAATAGATAACACTTGTCCTTGACATTAGCCTAAATTATCTTCAGTGTACAATACAATATCTATTAAATTAGACCTATTTTAAATCAACTGTCAAGGTCTATTCAAAAGGTAAAACTCTATGTACCTTTTGCCTTGAGTATAACACTTTATTTTGTTGCAAGAAACTTTTTAGAGACCTTAAAAACAAAGATAGGTGTGGTTTTTTTAGCTAACTTCATTATCTAGTATTAACAAATGTCACAGAGACATTCCTGGCATTTTAATGCAACAGTCAATAATTAAATTCTTTTTGTGCATAATAACAAAGCTCCGAAAGAAGTCTAAAATGTAAACAACTGCTTGTTCCCTTGCAAATAACTTTTTATATTGAGTATTTTTTAATGTACCAGTAATGAAAACAGGGCAACTTGACCTACAGTCCATTAGATCCATCCTTATAAATCAAAAAATAAAATACACAATGCTGCATTGGGAGCTCCTCGCGCCATCGGAGGCCGCGCTACAGGAAGCGAGGTGCCTGGGAGGCGCATGGAGCTCGCGCCTCTCCTGCAGCAACTCCAAGATTCTCCCTGGATCCCCACAGGGGGTCTGCAGCCGCACACGGAGTTGGGATACCCTTCAGGAAGACTGAGCACGAGACCAGGTTGACCAGAGTTTGTGGAGTCTCCAGCCTTGAAGATACTCAGAAGCTGCCTGAACACAGTCCTGTGCCACGTGCTCTAGGTGACCCTGCCTGAGTAGGGGTTTGGACTAGAGGATCTCTGAAAGTCCATTCCAACCTCAACCACTCTGTGAATCTGTAATGTTTCAGAAGGTAGAAAGGGAGGGAATGCCAACTGCAGCAACAGTACCTGAACATCTCTAGGGTTTCTATTGCTGATAGGATTATAGCAACCTCTGCACAGAGGATCCACAGCCAGAAGTCTACCCATCTACCACGCACTATAACCTGCTAGGCATGGACAAGAACCGCATCCTCTTCACATAAGACACCAGCAGGCTAAACAACATGATGCCTGATCTCAAAGGCCCTCACTAAAACCAAGGCTATTAACACCACAATCATTGTCAAAAAGATCCAGAAGCAGCTTTTCAATGATAACTTGGCAGCTAAGGTTGCAGAAAGACACCTCAGGTACCAACTCCTCTTAAAATTACTAGAAATTAGATACCAAGATATTTTTGAAAGTCTGGTTTTAAAAGCTGCACAAGTACTTTTCAGATCTGACCTCTACTTGCTTTTGAAAATAAACCCTGACACACCAGAAGACAGCAGAAAGAAATGGGAGAGCAACAACAGAGAACTTCAGGAAAACTAACTCACTGCATCCAATTTCAAAGCACATTCACTTGAAATCAAATGTTTGTGTCCCTATGGCTGAACAGCAAAGGAGACCCCTAATATTTCTCCAACAAGTCTTGGCCCCCAGCACTCGCTTCTTGAGTGCTGTGCACAGAGTAGTGCCCTTCTAAACCGCGCTGTCCCTGCACATTGGCATCGAGTGCCGGGTACCTACATCACTAGATGCATCCCAGAATTACTTTTTAAAAAGATTTTTTTTTCCTTTCTTGCAATACTCAAAAGAGAAATTATGCTTACATGAACAACTGTTCCAACGTACAAACTTGGGAACACTGCATTGCTTTGACTGAGCCCATAAACATGAAAGCATTCAAATATGACACCCAACTGGGGAAGGAGATACAAGCTCTGCCAAAACAGGTTATCTTTAACCTGTGGACAGGACATTCACTGGAAATTTCCAAACGGATCCCTAGACATCCTAATTCCTGCCTGTCTTTTCTGGACTGGCTGAGCCTTTGTTTCTCCTCTCTCCTAGAAAAATCAGAGTTGTAACTAGCTGGCACTCCATAGCAGAACATTGGGTTCTACTTCTCTGTTTGAAGCTTTCACACTAAACTCAAAGAGCGTTGTAGGGTTATTAAAATCATGAATGATTTTATCTGCTGCAAATGGATTATTACACTGTCAACACTTATCTTCATTATGCAAAAATATGCAGAACTTAACATCTTTTGTTGAGCTGGCAAAACAGTATATTCAATAGTAACTCTATTTTTCATTACATTTTGCACAAGGTTAAAGAGTGTGTGGAATCTGATTTACCAAGGAATCCATTCAGAAGCATCACACCAGACAAGCAGTTCGACTTATGAAGCAAAAAATTACTTATTTTAAACCTACAAACACATACATTCTTCTGAATAGCACTTACTGAACTAAAAGTATGCTACTTCAGTTATTGTTTTCTTTAAACTTTATTAGTATATATGCAAAAATAACTCTTGACTATCTCATCAGTGTACTTAGAGAATAATTTCTATGTATGAATATATGCAGAGTTACACATAGCAACTGTTTAGAGCTATAAACTTAGAGCAACAATATCATTTAGCCATTGCAAAACAAGAGCTGTAGCAAAGAGAAAGAAATAAAATCTGAGGAAGAACAATATGGGCAAAAGGTGAGGGTGAAAAAAGAGGGTTCTAAGAGGCTGGTCTTATTGCCAAGATGTATTACAGCAGTCTGAGGTCTAATCTGGTCACTATGAGACCCTAGTCTCACTCAGACTGCTATGTTAGACAAGGCTTGAAATTTGTCCCAATTTTTTTTTAATTCTATCAGGCAAAAAGGAAAAAAAAAAAAAAAAAAAAACAAGGAGAGAGTGAGAGAGACAGGGAGACACTTGGTTCAAATATGTTCCAAATCCCTCATTAAAAAGTGTTTTATGACCCAGCACAAAGAAAAGTTACTTTTCGGTTTTTTCAATAGTTGTCCTTGAAAAGGAGCTTGCATGGCAGAGACATGTTTGCTGAATTTCTGCCCTTGGCGAATTATAAAGAAACATATATGTTACTGTTATAAATTTATATCCATGTCTGTTTGTTTTATGTTATTAAGTTAATGCCCATTTGATTAAGGCTTGGAGATCCTCTGTTGATTTGCAACCATACATATATGAGGAAAAAAGTTTTATTTAAAACATTTTCAGCAAAATGTAGCCAGAGCTGAGGGCAGCTTGAAGAAGCTCCCCGGCAGCTATGGGAGGCAGGGGAAACCGCTGGGGCAAAGGGAGGGAAGGCAAGCGAGGGTAATATCAACACCATGGAGACAGTTAGTGCAACTGTGCCAACCGGCCTTGCTCCACTGCCACGTCCCAGGGCTCGAGTATCGTCTGACTGGGGCCTTTCCTGAGACTTCTCCATGGCAGCTGCCACTCAGCCCCTTCCTAACAAAGGCCGTAACGACGCTCTCTGGAAACCGGAGCCTATCTAGAGGATTCAGGAAAATCAGCTAGCCGTTACACTGGAGAATCAAGGGCAGCTAATGAGAAACTGAACATTACATTTTAAATCCCTCATTATTTCTCTACAGCTTTCACACTGGTCCTGTTTCCAGAGCATCATGAGACTGGATTTTTCTTTCAGGCTCTTTGTTCTTTTGCACAACTCACAACCCCGTTGGACAAGTGCTCTCCAAAGGTCCTAGTGCTACCTAGAAACTTATCCCTTGCTTTCTGCTCTTCTCCAACAGTTTCCAGCCAAAAGAAAAGAAAAAAAAAAAAAGTCAGTTCAGTCTGGTTATCATTAGAGTGGGAGACATTTCTTCAGCATCTCCAACCACCTAGAACTAGCCTTCCTGCTCCACTACGTCATCAAGTTTCATTTAAATTTAAAGTCATCTGAAAAATAAAAGTATTCCTTGTTCATATTTCTTCTACCAGGCTTTGCTATTGTATCAACTTTTTGAAAATTGCTTCTGAGGGGGCAGTTTGCAGTTCTGGCACTCTACAAATCAAAGGCACATTGCATAAGGCTGGTACAGGTTGCGCTGTAAATTATGCTGTCATAAGTGATTAACATTTAAAAGGACTAAATAGAAGAAGCAGATAATACCTCCAAATCTGTTTTTAATTAAAATATCCTAGCAATTAATAATAAAAGGAAAAGAATAAAACTGAGAGAGAACATAGTTTCTAAAGAGAATAGTTTTTAGCTTTTTCATGAGGTTACCTTTTCTGATGTGTAATACCCCTTTTCAATTGCCTCAAGACCACTCACTTATTAAAACAACTCTACCACACAAATACAAAAAAACACATATATAATCAGAAACATTTATGCATGCCTTACTTTTTCAAATGTCCTTGTTTTAAAATAATCTTGCACCTCACTGAAAACAATCCTGTTTCAGGTTCTTTGTGCTTAATTGCTGTATCCCAAATGATTTCTCTACTTTCCAAAATAATTACTAAATATTTTATCATCCATGCTAAAACAGTAAAAGGACATCAACATTCAGCCCTGTAAATACTTATAATGAATAGTACATACCAGGAAAGCCTAATGTGTATGGCCTTCGCCCATAAATCAAACTGTCTTCCGCATTCTGACAGCTCCATCTAGCCACAGCAACACAAAAGTAACTTGATCCTCAGCAGCACAAATTAATTTACATTTGGCATAACCAGTAATTACAAAAACTCTTCTGGTCGAAAGTATTGCTTCCAGAAGGACTTAATTGTGGTTAACTATTAAATTAACACTTTTGCAATCGTACCTGTGCTTTAGGTTATTTGGGATGCAGAGAAACATAAAATCAGAAAAGTCACGTCTTTTAACAAATTAGAGCATCTGGATAACATCTAGAACAGATGCTGGGATGAGAAATTGGCAAGAATTCATAAGATAGGAACCTCATATCCCGGGGAGAGCCCAGTCCAGAATGGAATATAACATAAAAATCCAAAGTGCAAACGACAGAGTAGGAGAAGGGGCATGCAAACATCTGATGGAGCAGACGAGTGAGAACAACAGCAAAGCAGCCAGCGGCCGGCACCGGGGGAGAGAGGGAGCCCCATCGCAAGAGAGGGAGCCCCGCTGGGAAGCGCCAGCACCGCCGTGCGGACCCGCCGCTCAGACCCACGGCTGCAGCCGGGGAAGCACGCGGCCCCGCACTGCCCCACCAGCAGCTCCCCGGGGGCTGCCCCAGGTCGCAGGGGCGGCCTGGAAAGCTGCTAGCAAGAGATAGGTAATTTTTCTCTAACTGTTCCTCTTCCGTCCATCGATGACAGCTCAGATAATCTGAAACTCACCTTTTTGTATATGCTGGGGCACTGGTTGCCGAAGTAAGAGTGAACAGTGATGCTAACTCCAGGTATGCAGCTGTACACAGTTACGTATGAAAATACTAAAATAATTTGTACTGAAATGAGAGCTTGCTTCCTCACTTTCTTCTGGTTTTCCAAAATGTCAAGCACACTCAACTGGGATGGGGTAAATATCAGGCTCATTAAAAGCAGCCCCACTTCCAGAAGCACAGAATGACTACAGCAACGTTCAGAAAAATGCGTTTTTGTTACAAACAAACCTCTATTGGGTACTGAAATTGGGTTTACTTAAGTCTAACTTCAGGTGTGTAGGTTTGAAGCACTGTCCCACTGTGGCTTGTGTTACGCTAATGGAGTACTAGGCAATTTGCCACATTACCACATGATGAAATCCCTCCTCGGAAGTGACAAATGGCTGAAAACAAACTTTTTAATGCATTGAGTTTTAACTAATACAATTTACAGATCACTGATACAGGACTTTTTCCTTAAGCTGATCTAAATCAAAACATTAAATTCAGCTCCTTTACTTAGAGGGTTTAAGGTTCAAATCCTACGCTGATTCCCCTAAAATTCCCAAAGATAAATCCTCAGGGTTCAGCTACGGAATAGTTTCATTTTATACCTAATTCCAACAACTAATGCAGAAGGAAAGGAGATTAATCCACAACGGTGGGCATGTGCTACTCCTAGAAGTGCAAACTAGAGACATAAATCTGATAAGAAGCTTTGCCTGTGCCGGACCATGCACGGGTGGTCAGTCCCACCTAACGGGGCCACGTGGCCACGGGAGCAGGGTGAAAGCTCAGCCCAGAGAGCAGATCTACTAGATGCCCTCTAAAACCACACAGAAAACCTGCGGTTGCTACTATGTGCCTGGGCTCCTCACGTCTGGCAAAGATGAGCAACAGCAAACAAAAACCAAATAGTCACGAGAAAGCGCTGTCCTTGTGCTGCCTCCCCAGCTCGGCCTGTCACTATTTACTGCCAATCAATTCATTTTCTTCTAAAATGAACCTAAATAGCAAAAGTAAAAATCCTATACGCAGAGAAAGAAAATCACCTTTTTTTTTTTTTCCCCACAAACATAAATATCTAATATTCAGGCCATAAAAGTAGAAACACTATTCCAGTTTCAGAATAAATCATAACTGATTTTACCATTATTTTACTATATTCACAAGACAGACTTATCTATATTCCAGTAAACACCCCTCTCCATAGGGTGCAGTACAGATACGTTGGGTGGGGATAAGGGGGTGCCAAGGGCCTTAGATCTGCTCTGGATCAGGAAGGCGAACGCCTCGAGTGTCTCACCTGCTCCCCACATTCAGGGCAGAGATGAGAAAAGGAAGGGGAAAACAAAATCCTCCCAAGAAGGGAAAGGCAGGAAGGTCACATACTGCCTGCGAGAGGACAACACGCCTCCTCTCCCACAGCAAACAGAGGGGCAAAAGAGAGGCTGAGGACCATCTGGAAGGATCACATGGATATTAGGGCACCAGAATCAAAGCTTCTGGACTGAAGCTCACACGTCACCGGTGCAAAGATAATGGCAATATATCTCAAAGTCAGCAACTATGAAGCAGGCCTCATCCTTCGTCGAGGGAGTTAACAGTCATTAATTTATAGCGGAAATTCAGGGAATGACTTGTGCTGGGTCTGGGAAAGGCAGTTATTTCTTTTGAGGATCATTAATCCTGCCTCCTGGAAAAGCTGCTGTGGAGATCGTATCCTGATGCCCCCCCTCTGCTGCCAATGCGCTGCGATCGCCATCCGCATTTCTACCCATTCTTCATTGGTTTTGTGGCATTGACAGAAGTTGAATTTACAAGTTTGTGATATTTATTTTGGGTCCATTACCAGCTAAATGCCTTCAGTAAGAATTTAGCACGCTTTACATTGAAGACAGCTGAGCGGATTTCATTAAGGTTTTGTTACAGGAGGGGTCCTCGGAGAGAAGCACAACGCACCAGCACACTCTCCCTCCCACCAGCCAACATTTAGCCCCACGTGAAGCTCTTTCACTGCTAGTCCCGCTCTGCTCTCATCGCTAAGGCCCAAGGCTGGGATGGACTTTCTTCTCCTTGAGTATCCAGTTGCCTGCAGCCGAGGGCAGTGTGTGAGGCTACTTAAAACTAACTCCAAACCTCGTTTCTATTACCATGGACCTCATGTTCATCTACTGCAGAGACAAAGGTAGCAGGAGCTGAAGAGGACAAGTGGTTTTAATTCAGCCACTGATCTCTTCTGAGCAAGAAAACCTCATACATCCATCTATGAGGGGTGGATACTGATGCCTAAACACAGCTACAGCAGCACAGGCCGGGTGCTTCCCAAAACGGGCTGGGAGGACAGCAGGTGCAGGGCCTGGCCCACGTCCTCAGGCATGGCCGGGGTCAGTCCTGCACGCGGAGCTGGGCCGAGCAGCCCTGGCCCTCGGCGCAGCTTGGGGCGCACAAGTGGAAACGGTGGGCACAGAAATGCAAAGTCTGCTCATCTGAGAGCACGGAACAGCTTGGATCCATCAACAAGCCCCTCTGAAACAAAGCGAAAATAACTGTGGAGGCTTGTGAGCAAAAGCAATAAACAGTTCAATATAGGCCGCTCTAAATATTGCTTTGGAAGTACTTTAGAATCCAATTTACACTTGCTGATCCTTATAAATCCCACTTAAAATTAAAGTACTTTTCTATCCAACTTCCAGCAAACATCTCTCAGAAGAAAATCCTGCATCACAGCCTTTGCATTAAGATAAATTTCCAAAATTATTTTAGAATACAAGTGTGCAAAACAAAGTTCTATGAAATAAAGCTACACTGAAAAAGCCAAAATAATATAAGATATTTAACAGGATGTGTGTCTTTTCCCTGTGTTCACTTTTAGCCTAAAAAGTCAGTAATATTGCAGAACTCAGCAAACAATGCCTCCCGTACTAATGACATCAATTAAAACATTATTAATGCAATCAGACTTTTTCAGACTGCTTGATTTTTATAAAATCGTGAAATAAATATAGCAGAGAAGAACATTTCAGTGTAGGTTTGCCATACATTTCATTTCCATACGTTTCAGTTTTTTTCTCGAAAAGCTGAAATGAGAAAAAGATTCATTCAACTGAAGCTGTCAAGTTGCCTTCTTACAAGCTTCACACACAAATTATAATCAGGAAAAGGGCTACAAACCTCAGCAGTCACAAAAAGGCACTTGAGAGTGAAGCCTGAAGAGATGCTTCTGCTGCTTCTTCCTATAATCCCTCACTGGCTGAGTTTTGAAAGCTCTGACCACCTCTCTTTTTCTGTCTTTTTCCACCTAGCTTGAGGTCAATGATGAAACTCAAGATCAAAGATTTGAGATCAAGTGTATCTGCTCTGCTCTCAGAAACAAGGGAATTTGCTGGTTAGAAATTCTTTCTCCCCCAGGTAGTGAAAGCTCTGCATGGCCTAACTCTCCGGGGAAAGACTAGGCCACATGGACCCAATGGATGGCCTGAGTCTACCAGGTAACTCTTCGGTCTGCAAGAGCACACACGTTATTTGGCCGAGGGCACTAGTCTCTCGGCATTCTAGCCAGCAGCCCCCAGGCAGCATAGTGTAAAGGCTGGAAATAATCACATTTCCACCAGACAATCACTTATTTGCTAAGCCAAGCTCCCTTCAAAAGCAAAGAAAGGAGAGATGACCAACATCAACACGAGAAGGGGAATTCAAGGCGAGCATGGCTATATGTAGGACCAATGACCAAACTTGGTAAATGGAGGTTAGTTGTGATCACCTGCTGATTGAGGTGTAATCTGCCAAATAAGAACACAAGTAATTTTAGTTTTCGCATTAACTAAGTCACTTATTTGCTACAGGCACTGACTACTGGTGCTTACAAACTGGAAGAACGCAAAATGTGACTATAGTTGAGCTATACTGATTCACTGAGAAAAAATAACCATTCCTACCAGCAACTGGATATAAATGGCAGCTAAAACTTAAGTAGTACCATTTCATAAAATGTTCTGCAAGATAGTGATATCCCACAGCTCAGGATCTTTAAAGAATGCTAGCAAAGCAGTTAGCCAGCCGAGAGCAGGAAATACTAAATAGCTTGTCACCCGTGCAGGATGCAGACATATGTGTGGTACACATCATCTGGGCACCAAATATAGCCCCCTATGTGATCAGCCAGTCCCACTTAGATTTTGTTCTGCAGTAGACTTAACTTTGCAATTTGACCTTAAGATTCAACCATAAAACACTTGAGTCAGCTTCATTTTTCATTAACATTTTCCTGGGGAAATGATGTTTAACTTAAATCAAGAATCTAAGTTTGTTGTCTGAAGTAGCTGGTCTGCCTTGACTCTCCATACCGGCAGTTGAATTTATAGTGCTCAACCCTGAACAGCCCTCTGGAGGACAGTAACTGTCTTCCCCTGACTGGATACATAAGGATTGTAGCTTAACTTAGCACAAATCAGATGCCTAAAATCAGGCCACATAAATACCCTTCTGTGTTACTCACAAAGTCATTTAAAAATGGAGAGTAGCAGCTAAAAATCCCACTAAAAGAAGAACTAAAGAGCTTATTTCCAATTATTAAATTACTAGATGCTAACAAAGGTGACAACTACCATCAAATAACATTTACAACATATAAGAAACATTAACATCTACAGAGTCTCTGTTCAAAGAAGAACAAATATGACCTCAGTCACAGGAACTCCAAACCCTGTGTCACCTTTCCACATGGTCCAAATCAAAGAAAAATTTACTAGAAGGCTACAAAAACAATAGAGAATACTGATTTGACTGGTAATACAGTCCCACTGCTTTCTTTGTGGATCGAGCCTAATGTTTAAAAGCTAGTGTGAAAACAGGAAACAGAGGCTACATATGAAGTGCTTTTAAAATCATGCATTCTATGATCAGCTCTTCATCTTGAAGAAGCATCAAAACTGCATCAAAATGACACAATAAATCATTTTCACATCTTTGATTCAGCAATTTAACTAGAGTTGACTGTGCTCAAGTAATAAATGAATAGGCTACAGAATAAAATCTGGACAGCCAGGAGTCTTTAGTCTTGAACACATGAAAAGACCTTAGATTATCTTGACAAGTGTCCAACTGCATTAGCCATAGAGACAATCAGTCAAGTGTTTATTGATGTCATATGGAAGACTATGTGACACAGAATCGTTTTAATTAAAATACTAAAAGTTAGGGAAAAAAGGCCTGTTACAAAATTGTGTACATGGCATATGTACCATAATCACTGCCTGCAGGTTATACTGTGAACATGCAGATGTGCTAACCCTCAGGAATAATATACAGTCTAGACAAAAGCTGCAAATGATTTTAAAGGCTGCTCAACCCAGTTTCATTGAAAATGTCACCCAAACAGCAAATAAATTGATGGTTTACCCTCCGAGTACTTTGTTTCATTCCCCTTTTCAGGCTCTGCTCAGTCACTGAGCCCTCAGTTGCACTGGATGAAAACAGCTGTGTATCAGGAACATACAGAGACAGCCAATTCCCTTTTGCAGGTTAGACACAACCTAGTAAGGCAACCAAGTATAACCCTATGTTCCTCAGTGAATAACCACACTTAGTATCCCAGCTATGCTCCGACAAACACCAGGAAAGCATCTCCTGTCTTAACTAGGACATGGCTCTCATTGCAGTGCTGTAGGAGACATGAGGGACCACGAAAGTGGGTGGCTGTTTAGGCTCAGGATCCCAGTCTGCCTATTTTTAACCATCTATCTACTTTGTTCTTTCGAGATAAGAATTTTAACAAATACTTTGAAATCTTATACATGGGCCATGCCCTATTAACAACTTAGAGTCAAAAGCGTTAGATTAATTAGCAACTGAGGTAAGAAGGGATTCAAACAGATGATGAACAACAAGAACCAAAGTGATAAACGGGTAGCAATTCCTCCCCCATGCCCTCGTCGTTAGGCCAGAAATCAGGAACATCTTCTGACATCTTGCAACTCGGCAACCAGAAAACAAACAAAAAAAAACAGAGTAAGCAAATATATATTGTATTTCCTACGTGCCATAATCCAGTGAGAGCGGAGAATGACAAGTCTGCCTTACTGCTACAGCCCTGTGCTCGTGATGGATACAGAGCTACATCTCTTCAAACATAACTGCTCAAGTCACCGCACGCCTCCGCACATATGCCAGATACTCTTCAAATCTCAGGATGAATTATTCCGTATCCCCAAGTCAGGCTCCTCTGAAGCACGCTAGGCACGCGTAGGATGCCTACACGGTTACCACGTGGTACACCCCGAGCTTGGGCCAGAATCAGCCACCTTTCTGATACGATATGGCCCAGAAAAGTGTATTTCACTTTTAAAGGCTGTATTTTACTTCAGACTTTTCATTAGCATTTAAATTTTCTATAACATGGTCTGAGAAGAGTTAAATCCCTACAAAATACAGGCAACAGTAAAGTAATGGCATCTCACAAACAAGTGGATGCCTGTGTTCACAAAGAAGAAATGTTTTTATAATTCACCAGCAATTACCAGTGTCTATCTAACCAACAGCTTGTAATAAACCACTGAAATAAATATACTGCTTTTATTTTCCCTAAAATCAGCCTAACTAGCTCTCATTCTTTTCATACCATTTTCGACATCAATGCATTCTCGCCCAACTGGACAGAGAATGAACACATTATCTGTCCATCTTACAGGGCCCTGACAGCAGAATAAAATACTGTTATTACTGTCAAAACTCAAATGAAATATTCTGAACATGGCAAGAAGTTATTAGCCTTATATTCAGAAGAAAAGCTAGAAATGGTAGAGAAAAGCAAGGATATTTCTCCTACTTTTCCACGTTTTTTTGCTGGGAGATGTGCTTATTTTATTTATTTTCATTATTGAATAGGGATTTCTTTTTCTGTGTTGAAACATCTCAACTACTCCATTAAGGGGATATAGGATATTATTTTTAAATCAAACTACCTATGAGTAAGCAATTGTTTTTTTCCTTAGAAGCAACTTTATAATACTACCTAAATAATTACCTTGATAATATATAATCTACATTTTATACTTTAAATACAGGTATCAGCCATGTCAGGTCATTTCAGTGCACAGTGAATTTGCAGCAAGTAAGATCTGTGATATGCCTGCTTTTCTCTTTGATAAACATAAAAGGACTAGACAAAAGCAATCACTTTCAAATTCCTTTTCCAACAAATTTAAAAGTAAATACATAGATATACATGTATGCATGAGTGAGGACATATAAGCATCAAGTACAATATCAAACCATAGTTTGACAATGGAGAACAGGAAAGGGAAATATTTTTTTCATGAACAATTAAGTGATGGGAAGGAGAAAATGGAAGCTCAGTGAGAGCTCCTGTTTCCCAGTGCAATACTAGCAGGATCGGGAACAAGGCCGGAAACATTTGTGTGACCTTCATATGAGTTTGAAGGTGACGAGCAGCCCCGTGGCATGAGGCCGGTCTCCTGCTCCGGCCTCGCCACGGCCTGATCCCAGGCAACGGTGCCGGGCAGCCCAAACTATGAGTTTAGAGATGCCAAAGGCTTTCTCTGAGCATCTCAATATTCAAAAGTCTTCCACAGGGACCGTTACTGTTTGATGCTGAAATCATATCCTCAGATAATGTTCACATAAAGCTGGGATTAAAACAAATTAACTATGTAATAACATTCAGCAGCTGGCTGTTTTGACATTTAAGCAGCTAAGTCTACTGATGCCTTCTATGTATACTAAAGATAAAATTTAAGACCATGTGCAAGAGCAATTTTTGAATGTTTCTAGAAAACCAGATGTAAAGAACAGCCATACTGTGCCCATCCTCAGACCAGGGCAGCACCACTACCTGGTCTCTACTCCCTACTGCCTGGCAGCTCAGGGACATCCTACACACTCATGCTGCTTGGGGTAAGACTGTTTTTATTGTTAATTGATTAAATATAAATTTATAATACAAATATAGAAATATTTCAACCAAATATTTTGAATACTACCTAAATCCAAATTCCTGGATTATCCAAAGTCTCCTTTACATTACTAATGACACCCAATCAGTGCTATTATGTCACTAAATGCAGTGCTAAATGCACACTGCATTTCAAACCGAAACTTCTAATTTGTGGACCTAACATTTTTTTTCTTCAGTTTTTCTGTGAAAAATGTATAGGAAGTTCATCCATACAAACCTCAAAACATGTTCCAAAGGAGACAGGACACACATGATTTACACCCGATGTCCTCAGGAATAAGGCTTTCTCCCTATTTAAATGCCTTATTTACTCCTAAAGTTTCAGTGTATCTATTTTCAACTCTAAATACCATTTCTACTAATAAAGTAATTTTAAAAGTGCATTACTGCCTTTTGCGGGCTAACAGAAACTCGGACGGAATCCTGTGTAACAGCTTCTCAGACTGGAAGAACTGCTGTCGAGAGCAGCCAAATGCAACACTCCTCTCACACAAAATAAGCATCTTAATGTAGCCAGTCCTGGTTCTGTAACAATGCAAGAGAAATCATATCTGATACGATTTGCTCACAACATGGACAAATTGTACAGGTTTCTCTCAGGACTCTGGTTACTTCTAGTAAACAAGTCACTCTCGATGTTTTCAGTTCGTTCTTTGTTCAAGTCTGTTTTCCTTTCTGGAAAGTCTCAGTGCACAGTGGAAACACTGTCAAAAATAATAAAGAGGTGCTCTGAACTTTGATGGGTTTCTTTTAAGGTAAGTTTGGAGGAAGGGTAGAGGTCCTCCTGTGAGGATATAAGTTTTGCAGTCACGCAATGGTCACATCATGAAGTGTTTTCTCCTGATCTGTAAAACGATAGATTTTTAGTCCTTAACTGTTTAGAGTAAAAATAAAACAGCAGGGGCATCACACCGTAGTGTTCCTCTTTCTAACTGATCCTGTTTTTCATTATAATAAATTATATCAGGTTGTACTTATGCTCATTTCAGAAGAAAGAATAAAATAAGATTTTAAAATCTTTTAAATATATCAAAGTACTTTGCAAATATGGTTTGCATGTTCACTTCCTATGACAACGTTAGGAGTCTTTATATAAAGCCCAGAAATTCTGATATTAACCTAGTACCATGTCTTCCAAACTAGTCTTTTTAACAATATATATTACATTCACTATTTTTATTGATTTACATTGCCACAAAAGAAGGGGAGAAGGGGAGGGACATGTGGAATCTAAGAGGAATCCTGAACCTTAAATTTCTGGTGAGCTAAACTGAAAAAAAAGACCATGCCACAAATGTGCTTTAAGAGTAAGTGCTATGGTTGGGAAAAGGAGAAATTACTTATTTTCCTATCCCAATATCATAGTCTTACAGAACTAAAATTGTCACTTAAAATGAAATTTTGTTAAAGCATTGATTCAGAGCAAAATTTTGAGCACCTTATAACTGTATTAGTTTTGATAAACACATATTAATCATTTTGGTTCTGATAAAGTAATTTTGAAAAAGTAAATTTTCTGAACAAAGAAAAAAACTTTTATTTGCATTAAGCATAAACAGCACTATTTATCCATTATGTTTTGATTTTTTTCTTCTTTTCACAAAGTTTAAACTTTCAACAGAATTTGTGACTATTAAGATTTAATATTTGTTTTTAGAAATTTCCAATATTCAGTGAGGTGCTCAGTAACTAAAATTACTGAAATAAGAAGTATACATACAATAGCCATTTCAAAGGTCCTTCACAGAGGCCATTACATCAGTGAAAGTCCTCCTTAATGAAAATCTATAGGGTTTATACCAAATCATTTTTTGAAGCGTAAGCATGCTATCTAAACAGAATCCTACCACCTAATTAAAAAATGAGTTCTCCAAGTTACTTAAGCAATTCAACCATTGATATGATTAATTTTGATGTAAATCTCTCTCAGGGACTTTAATGAGCCAAGTCAGGAAAATCCAAATTGAATTAAAGAAACGTAAACTGGATCTCAGAAGCTTGTAAGTAATGATGTTGACAATATTTCCCAATATTACCTAGAAATAATACATTTATAATCATTTTTAAAATGTAGTTAATTCCATAAGAAACACAGAAATTACTCAAGGATTCATAGAAATATTTTTGAATGATTAAATTAAGAGGATTCAGTATTAAGATACAATGGTTCTTCACCTCTGCATTATGATCCTACCTAAGTTATTACTCAGAAATCAGCAAACAACATATTGATGGGAGCCTAAACTAATAGAAACTAATAGAAGGGGAATTAAGAGATTTCTTTCCAGACCTCCTAGTGTAGCTAAGAGCAGCCGTTTGCTGCTGGCGCTAGTGACCCTGGCACGCTGAACTGCCCTGAGCAGGGCTAGGCCAACCTCCTCCGGTCTGAGTTACTCCAAAGAGCACAGAGCAACAGCTTCAGCAGCCAAATAAGCAAAAAAAGTGGCACACTCGAAGAACAGCACACATGAAAGCATACAATGAAGGAAGGCAGGTTCAAAGGTAAATCTGAGCACAATGATAGCAAAATTCATTTTCTCAACCATAGACATTTGGCGGTTTTGCATGGAAAACACAAAAGCCAGAAAGAGGCATTACCAATCTCAGCCATACTAAGGATGACTCAGCTATATCAATGTGCAACTAATAAACTCACTTCTTTTGAATCCTTCTTATATTTACAAAGAATGCTCATTCCACCCAAAAATTGAGAACAAGAACAGAGTCTAGAAAATACATCATATAACGAAAGGCAGGCCTGGCAGCTATACTAAACAACTGGTAATTCCACCATAACCTATGGCACTTTTACTGTGTAATCTAATAAAATACTCTCTTTTGTCCCTCCCACTCCATCCAAAAGATTATCAGACTTTAAAGGAGTCCCACAACATGCCAGGATGAACACACTCCTTGGCTTGTACCAGAGAGTCTCTGCCCACCACAACTCCCAGCCATGCCTACACCCAACAACAAGGTCCCCGTATCTCATCTCATCTCTCTCTAGGTTCCTGCTCAGGCTTCCAAGGTTAGAAAATGATTAATGTTGTCAGTCTAATGGTAAAGTAAATGAATCAGCACCAATAACTTCCTCACCTAAAACAACATTAGAGGAAGGTTGGTTTCGAACACGCCTTTAGGCTTCGGAAAGGACCGATGCCATTAACATTTCTCAAAAGCCTACAGCCCCTTTGCAGATCAGCAGAAAGAAAACACTTATTTGTTTCCATAATGACTCTGATTTCTCTGCGGACTCCGGCATTGCCTTTATCCATTCCTTTCACCTTGATCC
This sequence comes from Crypturellus tataupa, assembly GCA_034781795.1. NCBI lineage: Eukaryota > Metazoa > Chordata > Aves > Tinamiformes > Tinamidae > Crypturellus > Crypturellus tataupa. The sequence goes on from JAWLRI010000833.1 coordinate 6,536,011, forward strand.
CATTCCTTCTCCCATTCAGCAAGATGGTTTTGTAATGAAATTCTCCCTTTAAGAAAGGGCACAAAGACACTAACCCTAAGGATGCTGACTTTGTGAAATAGTAGCAATATAATTCTTTCAAAAATGGTGAAATATAGATAAAAAACAAGTGATATAACACATCCAATCTACACAAACATTCCCATACAAACAATAATTGCAGTTATTTTACCGTGATCTGAATACAAGGAAAGTACAAGTCCCCAAAACCTTCGGAGTGTATTTGCTCAAGACATTTAATATGTGGACAAAATAAATGAGAGGGACATTCCAGGAAATAAAGCCCTGAGACACAGCTTGCTAAAACAACATGAATAATTCACAAGATTTCTTCTTCAACTCTGCAGCTTTATAACAAGAATGACCAACACTGAAAATCTTGCAGCAGGAGAATAAATTTATTGTGTATATACTTATATTTCACTTGCATTAGGTTTCTGCTTGCCAGTTCCTCCCATAACTACCAGCGTCTTTAGATGGCTCAATACTTTATCATTTACAATTACAGCCAATAAGAAGCAAATATACCACACAAAAGCTCATGGGTGAAATCTCATCAGGTATCCATACACACATAAAAAAGATAATTTTCACAAAAAACATGACTGTAATTTTCTACTATACACATGATAAAAATATTAACATGGAACTTACAACTTGTACTTTATTTTTATATATATAATATGTTGCTTACTATTCTTGAAAAGCAGAATATTTTTATGTTTAAAGTTTCTTTATAGCATCTTGCTTCAATAGTGAAAAATACAATGACAAGACATCTTAAGCCAGAGTGTAAAACAGTGCATACTTACTAATGTATTTATTCTTCCAGGCAATATCTAATTTGTACACTGGGTTAAGCAGAATACAAAATTACACTAGAAAGCACAAGTCTTAAGCAGTTTTTAAATCCTGAATCGAAAACGATACTTTCAAAATTATTCAAAAATAAAGATTCCATAGTAAAATAATCCTGTTAACTATGCTGGAAGTAGAGAAAAGTCTCCCTAAAAATTCAGCACAGT